>CAMTDV010000010.1:28153803-28753803 GCA_947069175.1 Scalesia atractyloides
ATTATTATTATTATTATTATTATTATTATTATTATTATTATTATTATTATTATTATTATTATTATTATTATTATTATTATTATTATTATTATTATTATTATTATTATTATTATTATTATTATTATTATTATTATTATTATTATTATTATTATTATTATTATTATTATTATTATTATTATTATTATTATTATTATTATTATTATTATTATTATTATTATTATTATTATTATTATTATTATTATTATTATTATTATTATTATTATTATTATTATTATTATTATTATTATTATTATTTATATTATTATTATTATTATTATTTTATTTATTATTATTATATATATTATTATTTATTATTATATTATTATTATTTTATTAATTATATTATTCGACATTTTCATATAGAGCTAGAATCAATGTGTTCTGGTTACTAAAAAAAATATAGTAGCTAACATATACAATCTTAACTTTTCATAAGCAATACTGATTTAAAGATTCAAGTTAGGAACAAAAACAAATATATAGAATTATGTTATTTAAAATTTCAAACTCCATGAAAGACGAAACTATGCACGGAAGAAAAATAAAAGAGTTTTGTTAAAACTACAAGATGCAAAAGGTCATGTTCTTTGGTTATGGTTCAAACGGTGACCGGAGTTAGAATTTTGCTTTAAGCGATTAGTTTAATGCCTTACGCAACGCGAATAATAAACATAGAGATAAATCCTTACCTTATTTCGACGACGGCCACCAATAAAGTTTTATATCGTTGATCGGAAGGAAAAAAATGAACGGAGATACAAGATGCTTCATCTCGCTCGATCTTTGGTTGCGGTGTCTTTGGAGGTTGCAAAACATAACGGTTTGGTGCTAGTGGTTTGCCGAAACGTGACTAAGCATCGGAATTAATGGTGACAATGAACAAAGAAGGGATGGTTGTATTGTAAGAGTTAGTATGAGTTGTTCATATCTTGTCCAAATAACCATTTTGGATTCAAGGCCATGAATGGCAACGTAACCGAAACAAAAGAGTTATATTCATTAATTTGAAAACGTAGGTAATGATGGCAATTTTTATAGTCTGACATGAATGTTAATTATGACTTAGTCATGTTACTTTAATTCTATTAAACTGTACATTCGAGTGAATCGTATTCTCACATATTAAGGCTTGTTATTAAATATTTTTTAGAAAAATATATTCCATTGAATCTCATTTTATAGAATACACATGTAGGTTCAGTAACTAAACTTTTCGTATAATAAAATGAATAACACTTTTTTTTATAACATTACTAACATACTTGGAAAATTTAGGCAATACAGTTCTACTCCACTTAGAAATTAAAAAAAGTGTTTGGTCTCCGAAATTTAAGACCATGAGATACGCTAAAATAATAGGGTATGTCATTTAGGTGTAATTTCGTCTAGAACTAATGTCGTTTAACACTATAACCAAACTTAGTTATATCATTCCATATATATTGACTAACGAAGCTAACGAACATTATTTATTAAATTAATATCTTTAAAAGGGAATATCATCATGTTAATTAAATTAAGTCACGAAAATATTAATATTTCATATTTATATTTATTATGGTTCGGGTCCGGTTTTTAAAACGAGTCTGGTTTCTAGGATCCAGTTTTGGCGGATATTACAGTCTCCCCTACTTTTGAGAATTTCGTCCCGAAATTAGGAAAGACCGCTCGTGTAGGATGGTGTGTAGGTTTTTTTTATTTCCATGGGCGTAATCGATATAGGTTCGATTGAGTAATGACTTTAGAAATTTGAATCTTAAAGTCATATTATTCTATATGAATCTCAGGTCGCAAGTGTTAAACACAAGTCATAACGTTTCTGAAAATTTGCTCGAACTAGGATATATTGAAAGGTGCAGACCTATTGAGGTGGTAGCGTTCCTGATAATGGGTGACATACCCAATTGAGGAATCGCTTTCAAGTGCCATGGATGCCGAAATGAAAAGCGTTAACTGTTATGTACAAGGTAGCCGGTTATAGGCTTTATAACCATTACAATAATGAAGCCCAAGATTTACGTATCGGGGATTTATTGCAGCTAAAGAGAAAATCATATCCCCAAAGATGACTAGTAACACGAGAGAGTTTGCAACTAAGTCGTGAAGTATAGTCATGATGCCCAAACTGCAATATGTGTCACGACTTGGGATCTTTAAAAAAATCTCATAAGATGCCACAATTTTAGTTAAATGAACGAAATCATAGAAATTTGGAATCCCCCAATAACTATTTGAATCGTACCTCGTAAGTAAAGTTATTAAATCGATCATTATCCGACACACCCTTCTTCACACAAACCTTGACTATTCTCTAGAACTGTAAGGCTTCTTGTTCATGATGTTTATGGAATTGGAAATGGTTCTTATGAAGGATTTTCAAATTTTTCAGAGAATTTTATCATATTCATCTGATCATAGATACGTGTAACTCTAAACTGATTTGACAGAAAACGCACAACGGAAATACAAACCGTAAAATTTCTTTCTTTATAAATGTTCTCGTAACGTTTGATAATCATTCAAACAGTTCAATTAAGAGTATTACATTCTTCCATTCTTGCTTATTATGTTTAGTAAACGAATATCTATACAAGTGCATGACCCACTCCCGTACAATCTACACCTTGACTCGATCTTCAACCACTTTGCGTTTCACGAGGAAGGCCCATATAACCTGCAGCCACCATACAACCAAGTCATTAGATAAACAATGACTTGCATTATGGTTAGCACACATGCTTATTCGTACTAACATTCGTTTTCCATTCATACGTTACCTTGACTTTCATTAGTCAATTACAACATACTTTAGACATAGATTAGTAATCAAATTGTTCCAAATCCATGCAACTTTAATTTATCATCATGCATAACACCTATATGATCTAACACATATCACATGATTTCTTTAATCTTATATCGTGTTTAGAAGTCTAATCATGCTATTCATACTTTGTTTAGTTTCAGAAAATCAACTGTCTAGCATATGTGTTTTCAACTTATGAACATACATCCATATTAATATGGTAGGCTTACCAATGACACTATACTCATTTCATACTCATGATGTAGGACACATACAACCACGTAATTGCTTAGTTACACAGATACACATATATAATCAATTCCATCCATACTAGTATTTCATGATGCTATAACTATCCACATAACCAAGGTTAGCTAATATACAATAATTCTACCATCCTTACTTGTTAGTAAGTTCACACGTTTATGCATATTCATTTCTGATCACAATCAAGGAATCAATCCAACATACAGTGTGTGTCACACCTTTAAAGCATAGAGTACAATCTCCTATTGCATGTGTCTTGCCAAATTATATAATCAAACTAAGTTCCCACAAGTATTCCATCTAAATCAAATTTATCATGTAAGATTACCAACAATTACATCATTATCACATTCTATACATGTTCATCACATGCATACTATTTCACATATTGATGGTGTGCATACAACATTTAAGGCACAATGTACAAGTAACTCATGCCTAATCTTCTTAATTCATAGAATTAATCAAGTTTCTTACCTACAACAAGTATCCTTATTTTCACGACATTAAACATAGCAAAACACCATATTTCTTTGAATCCATTCATATAAAACCATACTCAATAAAAATCCCCAATTTCTTGAATATGGATTACCACATCAAATTCCCAATTGAGGCGATTAAATCATCAATTACACTAGATTATTTCATTTTAACCAAGAATTCGACTATCTCATACTTCCCGTTGACCCAATTAGGGTCAATTTGTCTAAAAACTCATCAATAACTCTAACTAAGGAGGTTCAAGAAATAATATTGATACTTACTTGATGCTTAGAAGATGATGAACATTCTTAAAATCATAAATCTTCCATATTTGAATCCATCATCTTCTGCTTCTTCCTTTGATTCACACGAGAGCACACACATTCATGTACGTGTCGACCTCCCCTCCTTACTCTACATCCTGACCATAATTCTGTTTTTATTTTGTTAAAATAAAATTTCACATTGACCCTTCCTAATTTGATGCCTTTTCCAATTTAATCCAAACTTTCTTTTCTTTTCTATTTGACATACTTTTTTACTAGGGTGTTATTTGAGACTAGTTAAACAACTCCATACCATACATAAGAAAACTTACTAGTGAACTAAGCATTCGGGTTTTTGGGGCGTTACAATATGTAAGAGCTCCCCTATCTTCTCCACTTCAATCACAGCTTCACCCGGATACCATCATAGTACCTTTGGTGAAAAGACCACACCACAATGTCTTAAACAATCTTGTGTAGTGGAATCTTCTACGTAGCCTTCACGAGAGGATACATAAGTTTAATCGAGTTTTCTTTGAGACTGATAAACTCTAGAGTTTTCAACTACCTTCATATGCACGGTAGGCTTTATCTTTTCAAATCCCCCGTTGTTCTCTCTAAGTAAAATAGCTTCCACATAACCACTAATTCCATGACTCTTTCGATTGATGATGGGTTTTTTAGCTAGATTGTGCAGTTCACAACTTCACATGCATGCAAACCATTGAAGCTTTCTAACCCCAAACCTGGAAAGTACTGTAGACTACCAACCATATGAAACACTTGAACATTTCATCATAATTCCAACTGATAATTATGCCTTCAGATTTAGAAGCACCTTTGTTTTCATATGAAGCTTTGACTATTATAGGAATCAGTTGTTTAAACCATGAAGCTATCATCTTTTCCCGTTCTTCTTTCATTTTATCTGCCTTGATGGGTGTAGCAGCTGAACCTTAAAGATTAGATCTCTAGTTCTTTGTCATACTGAAAAATAATATGAAATGGTGTGTATATTGATCATTGATCAAGTACCGACATTTGATTTCCGGTCCCCAAATGTCTTGACAAGCATGTAAAACCGGTAACAAGAAATATATCCCAACGTACAATAAATGGTTACCAAATGGTTTTCAAATACATATATATGTATATATATATAGGAGAAGATTTCTTTAAGAACCACCCCTTTATTGCGAGAACCACGAGAAACAATGTGAACACAACCAAAAATACCTAAAAAAATCTAAAAAACACACAATTTTTTTTATATTTTTATAAAAAAAAATCGCTACTTTTCGTCATCAAATGATTCAAAAGAGTCGGTTAATAGTAATTACCAACGAAAGTTGACGTATTTTTAAAGATTGACCGCAAGTGGCGAACCTCAATAGTAGGCTGGATACAGCTCGGCCATAAAGGTTTGGAATTTGCGACTTAATGGCTAAAGATCTATAATGTCTAAAGTCCCTTTTATTTTGATCCCGCCTTGAGGGATGTTTGTACCAAACAAAATGCTATAAATTTTATTTAAAATAATTTCAAGCTTTTATACATGTTTTTTTATCATCCTTTACTTTTGTTGCCAATTGAGATATTGTTATCCGACCGTCACGCATAAACCCTAAGTCTGGGCCCACGTGGATGTGATTCAAAATAATGAGTGGGGTACCAACTAGTCATCACCGTAGTTGGCATAACCTTGCCTAGTTTAAGCATAGGTGATCAGTCCATGCCGAAATCACAATTAGTGTATCTCGAACAAATTGATTTCTTATTTCGAATGGTGTAATAAGTGTGGAATCCAAGTTATGCAACAACGGAGCGAAAGATGTGAACAATACAAAATGATATCAACAATTAACGGGTTTGTGTATTGATTTCGACATAGTTTCGATACAATTTACACACATATAAAAGCTCTCCAAAACACTCTCTCTCTCTCTCTAACTCATTCAAGCTTACATAACACAAGTGACATAAACAATATTTATACTAAGAGAGACATGGGTTGAACGAAGGTTACATGCTTAAAACGAAGGTCTTCATTATCAAGGGAGGACCCACACTATGTGGGGTCACGGGACCCCAATCGTTTTTGAAAAAGAAGTAGAGGCGGTATGTTAGTATTATCAGGATCCCATAAGAATAATTAGATGGAACCCATAGCAATAACATTAAGCCTAGTTTAGTGGTGAATTGTTTGTTTAATGTGTAAAAGGTCATAGGTTAGATTCCCCGTATACTTAATTTTTATGATTTTTATACCACGTACAAGTGAAAGGTCATCTTCTAGACTTCCTTCTTCTCAGTAGCATATGTTAGTTTCTTAACAGAGTGATTAGCTCTATGCACATTGACAACTTTTCAAATCCATAGATGCATTAAGGTTAGATAATGAAAGATTTTTTTTCTCTTCTGTTGAAGCCATGAATCAAATTCTGAAGCATTTTGTTTCTCTTTTGTATTTCATGAAGTGACCCAAATATATTTTTTTAGTTGCAGTCAGATAAAGAAAAACTTTAGCGAATGCTTTTTCGCTACTATGGTTCTATATATTCCAACTTATTGTGTATATCTAATGATTAATGATCATATATATTAATTATTGTATTTTATTATGTTCATCGCCACGACCCGATCCGGGTGGTGACCGATCCAAAAATTCTAATGTTTGGTTGTGAAAAATCAAAAGACCGAAAATATTGGACCCCATTAGAAAGAAATCCTAGTTCCACCACTGTTCATTATCAAGCGAAGGTGACATGTCTCTTGCGAAGGTCAACGAAGGTCTTTCATGACACGTTATCCATGCTAAGGTCCTTTGCATGCGAAGGTGCATGAACGAAGGTCCTTTAATGTTGTGACTTTGAACGATGGTCCATGCAACTTTATGAGTGCTCTTTGATTGATGGTACATTATAAATAACCAAACGATGGTGAACCATTATGCTCATGCATGTACCAAATGATATTTAAAGCCTAACTCACATGGCCTATAATATACCAAATGTTTAAATCATATGGCCCAATTAATTCGCACTTGTAGTCACTTGTAATTGTTCTTCGAGAGTCAACCGACGGAGGAACACCGTTGACCTCGGTCTTATCCGAACAACATTAGCTCCGTCCACAAAGTGTTGATACATATGTCTGCTGCCTACGTCTAGAGTCATGTCGAGTCTTTAATAGGGTTAAACATGTTAGATTATTTTGGTATGTTTGTGAACTACCGTATGAAGGTTTTACTCCGTACGGAGATAACACTAGTCCGTACGGAGGTAACCCTAGTTTGTATGAAGGTAACATCCTTAGTCTGCACATACATGTAGTATAAATAGGTGTTTAGACTTTGGGTTAGTTAGTGGTTTTTGCGGATTAGACGGCGAAGCTCTGTCCGTGTGTTTTCTGGAACTTGTAACTGTTGAACCAATTAATGAAAACAGATAATTGAGTAATCTTTTTATTGTCACCTAATCAAAATTAGATTCCGCACAATATATGGACTAGGTTAACAGAAATTGACCTGAGCTATCTATGGAGAAACGATCCTCACAAGTGGTATCAGAGCTTGGAGATTAATATCTGAAGATAATTCAACAAGATTCAGCAATCAAAGACTTCTATTCTACTTTCATATCAAAGGCGATCCCCTATCTTCCTCTAGGATGAAATCTTACGATTTGCCTCTGAGCCGGGTACACGCATTTTTTCCTCTGGCAAAAGCGCGGGCCCGTTCCATCGATACTTCCATTGTCTTTGGAAGGTTTTCGTGCAATATTTCCACCGACTAATTGTTTCTAACGCCATGACAAAATCCAGAGACCCTTAACTGATCTACCACCACGCTGATCTACATGCTCTCGCGGTTAAAACGACCAATGAAACTGTCAAGAGACTCCCCATCTTTTCTGCGTATATTGTGTACCTCGGTTATTTATTTTGAATAATGCCATTGGTAGCTGACATTTTGAAGAAACAACCTTCAGAGTTCTTCGAAATCATTGATGTCTCCTTCATTGAGTGCGTCAAACCATACCCGAGCTGCCCCAGTCAGGGTTTGGGCAAACACGAAACACCATGCCGGCATTGACCACTGTTCTACCCGTGCGGCGCCATCGAAGTCGAACGTATGATCGTCCAGATCCATGGAGCCATCATATTTTTTAGCTGTGGACGACATTTCAGCTTTGACGGGAGTTTGGCGTGGACAATCCGCGGACTAAATTTTGATTTTGCAGCCACTGAGACTAGGTGGTAAGGCTTTGTGAGCTCTGCATTGCTAGTAACAATCTCAAGAGAGTTCGTAGGTGCAACAATGGTTGGTAATGGTCCAGCGGAATCCTGCAAATGATAATTGTTATAAAGTCCGTTTATTGGAGTAACAATTGTGGAGAAAGTTGAAATGGCCGAAGCCGTAGGACCCGTAGTCCTTACCGGTATGTCTTCGACGAACAACCTGGTTCATAAACCGAGAAGTTGTTCATCACGAGCCTGCTGAGCCTTTAGCCTCCTAAGAGACTTGCGTTGTTGGTGAGAAAATCCGCATCAAACTCGGACGCGGGCGGAGTTCGTATCAATACAAAAGGCAACAACGTGTTTGGCCCAGAGCTCAAAGGAGTTGTAACCATCGTCGTGGTGTTCGTAGGAGCTGTAACTCTCATGATAACGGAGGAACCCAGGTTTGCTGAACCTGGAGCCGCCATAGATCAGTGATTTTGTTCAAGAAATTCAACTGGTGAAAGACTATGAACGTTAAATCGGATGGCGCCAATTGAAGATACAAGAAGTGGACCAAACTCTGGATCGATCACAATTAGATCTTGATTTCTTGAAGACAAGAAGAACCTGCACAAGCAACAGACCGTTAGGCCCACCACAGAGATGGGAGGGTCACTCTGCGACCACCCTACGACTTGATGGTTTTTAGATGATGTCATTCGGCTGGACGCACTTTATAATGTGTGTCCTCCTCTTAGGCGGGGGGATGGACCTTTTACCGCTGGTCATGACCTTATGGGCATCCGGTCCATTTGTGACCATACGGTCGTCAGGCCCTTAAAATGGCCCGGAATTGGTTATGTAGCTATAGAGAAGATCAAGACAAGATTGGATGAGATTTTGCGGATTTGTTTTGTGTTCGTCGTTACCTTTGGGCGGCAAGCCAAGGTTCAAAAGAAGCGAATCTGACCGTAGAAAATGAAGACGTGTGTGAGGTTGGTATGAAAGTAGCTAGTGGTGGAGTGTTTTGTTGTTGTTTGCGTTTTGTTATTGAACCAGTGGATACCCGGGTTCAAATCCTGACTCCACCTGGTTATATTTTTGTTCCAATTCAAATCTTATTTTCCATTACTTGCAATTCAGTCCCCCCCACTTTGTAACTTACCTAATTAACTTAGTTAACCTTATTCCCTATCAAACTAACTAAGTTTGATAATTGTTAACCAATCTACCTTAGTTTTATTAAAACTAGGGTTATTCCTCCGGCGGGTGTTACGTAGGGTGACCGGCGTTAATTTGATAGGGAGTCGTGCTTTGAGGTGTAAACTAGTCGAACAGTCTCTGTTTGCTTGAACTTAGCTAAAATGGCAATTTAGAAAAGGTTATCTTGGGAAATTAGATTACATTAAAATTTTGAATTTTAATGCTTTATTTTCCTCACAATAATTTTATTTTATTTTTGATGCCAATCTATACTATTTTTAATCCCCCTTTAGCCGTGGATGCTATGTATTCATGGTTTTCTGTATTTCATTCTGCAAATAAAAATAGAAACGCTAAATTCAAGCCATATGATATACAAAAACCTATAAATTATACAATCACAACATAAAGCATTAAGAAAAAACTAAATTAGGTTATAATGGAAAAAGCTAAATGAATGTCTCAACTTGGATACGTGTTCATGCCTGGAGAAGAAATACAAAACTCTAGTTGTCTATTGGTCGATGGACTATTCTTTTATAAAAATAAATCGAGGAAACTAATCTTGTTAAAAGAGAAATTTATTAGCTTGTACCTTTCAAAAGTCTTAATTGAATTTATATCCTACACAAATGAAGTCAATTAAGTCAACTAAAGCTTTGGTTTTTATGGATATCATTGGCTCCCTCACAACACTGGAGTTTACAAAAATGTCATTATGTGAACCAATTTGGCTCTGACTTGGTGTCTTTTATTAAAACCAAAAAAACTATTTATTTTTAACACAAAAGCAACATATCATTATCAATGGACATAATACTTTAGTTTTTTATAAAATTAGAGAATCCAATGTAGTAGTGTTTGTTTTTCCCTCTATTTTTTCCTCTATATAATATACAATATTGATATAGGGTCTCCAATGTGAGTGCTCTAACCAAGAGTCTGATGGAGATAATGTGATTTAGTAATTAGATTTGAGAAAAAACATACAAGATGATGTAGTCAATAAAAAATCACCCGCAGTGCATTATTCGGCATGTAGGGTCCATTGTCATAAGACTTGCCATATCATCTTCTCGACAATTGCTGAAGCAACTCATGTTTGGTTTCCTCTACTTGACAAATCTATTCACATTGTAAATTTCAGCAAGATAACTTTTTAAACCGAACCAAATATTCTATAATTCTGTTAAAGCAGTTAGAAAATAGTTCTAAGAAAATGGCAATTATCAAACAACTACAAAAGGCATCAAAAACAATATAACTTAAAAAACACAACTCTAATTACCCACCTATGGCTATACCATCCATTATCAAACCGGTGCAAATGCTATAAAAAACAAACCTTCACTTAAAGTAAAAAAATCAGCTTTATTCTTGAACATGTTCTTAAAAATATGAAAATATAAATATGACACTAAACTCCAGAGAAATTCTGTTAACCATTTTGGTTTGCTGACAGTATCCAAGCATAATCTCTTACTTTAAAAAGTGCGACTAAAAGACCAAACCATTGTCAAACGCTGCCAATGGTTCTGTTTCATGATAGTTGTATAATCATCTCAAGGTCAAAAATTCATTTACAATAGTAAAATGGTGTTGGTTTTTTCTTATAAAATAAGAAGCATATAAAAGAAACGTTTGGCATTCCAGGTTAGGAAACACAAACCCAGAGCTATGCCGGACACAATATTTAGGTCGAACACAATATTTCTTCGGATTTGTAGCTTGCACCTCAAATTGAGAAACTTTAAAAAAGTCATCACATTCAATTAAACTGTCACTTCAAGAACTCTCCTTCTCTTAAAGAGACACACCAACAACAACACCATCAAAAGTAAACTTCCAGCATGAACATATCTGATTTGGTTACATGTGTGTTCGTAGGCTTAGACATACTACCTCATTGTGGCTGTAAGTTCAGGATCCATCGGGTCTAGAAAAAAGTTTGGATGGGATATCACTAATTCGGTAGAAAGTTATTAAGAAAAAGTAGAAGCGGAAGCTTTCTATTCATACCGAAAGAGTTTACATCATTTACAAGCTGGAGAACAACAATATGCCAGCATTTCCCCTCTGGGATCTCCAAAACTATCAACTAAAGAACACACGAACCTATATATATACACGAGGTTGGGACGGACTAACACTTCTGTGCGGATGTAGTTACCTCCGCACGAACATGTTACCTTGTCGATTTTACGAGGCTACATCCGTAAAGTATTATATCCGTATGAACCTCTCTCGTCCTCTCCAAAGTAATGTGTTCGTATCTTATCTATATAATATTCAACACACGCTCTATCTAGCCTACTCGCATAGTGGCGGACATACATAAGATGCTCTAACAAATTCCCCCTTAGCCGTCATTGTCGAATCTTGATCTTGAAATGTGAGAGTCGTCTTTGAATATTTTGCAACTTCAATCAAGCATTAATATCTTCACTTAGTTCCCCCTTGATTGATAATCTAGGCTTGCATTATCTTCATTAAAAATAAATTCCTACTGAAATGAATCTTAGGTCTTTGTTTGCACAGTTCCTGACCTCCTCTGATTTGCTTAAATGTAATCTTCACGAATAATCACCAACTCGAAACTAATCAATACAATTTCGCTATTTCGAGTATAACCCCATCCTGAATAAAGATCCACATCCGTGTGTCATGATATTCAACAAAAGACTGAAACCTATCTTTCATGTAAGGTAATTCTCTACTTTCATCATCTTTGGCGGTTTGTCCGTAGTGCCAAATTCGTGTTCCATCCTCAACAACTCATTTAGATTTGACATATTCGACATTTTTAACGCAACCGACTAGTTAAAAACGGTTTAACATTTTCCAAAACTTGTTTTTACTTAAATGTATTGTTAGACTCGTCTCGAGATACAAGTCCTATAAATCAACCAAGTCTAACAATGTAGTCTATCTTGAAAGATTGTTCACAGAACAAATGCTATAGTCAAATGCGTTTATTTCCGTATATGTCAGCTGGTTAAGTTTCCACCTTTGCGAAACAAGTGTCAAATACGGAAAACTTGAGCTTTACAAATTCAGAATACTTCAAACACGTACAAATCCTGAAGATTTCAACAAATTCGGGTTATCTTAAAGGTTGGTAAATTCGGACACTAACACCCCAAATTCGAATAGGTTAACTCTGGAATCTGATTAAATTCGGAGAGCTTTAAATTCTGACAACTCAAATTCAGAACAGTGGTGGATATTTCACAAATCCGAAACTTATCAAATTCGGAGATATATTAACCAGCAAGTTCGGACACTTAAATCTGAATAAGCTCCACAAATTCGGAACCCCTGGTCTTGTTAAATTCTGAATGATTTTAAGTATGGACTATGAAAACTCGGAGAAGTGACAAATCCTGACAAATGATTAAATTCGAAATTCTCACTTTTTCCCAATTTTGGAACAAAACATTAAATTCGGAATTTGCCACAAATTCGGAACTTTTAACAAGTTCAGACTTTTATAACAAATCCGGAATTTGTCTTCCGTACTTCCTAAAATTTGTGTGTTTTTGGTAAATCGCAAAACTGCGACTTCACTGTAATGCGAGTTTACCCACAAACTTAGGAAAAAACCTTAATACTCAAAAGAAGATGATGGTAGAAACTATCTACAAACAAAAACTTCAATTCTATATATCAATCTCGAACCATACAATAAGAGCAAAAGATCTGATACCAATTGTACGTCCCTATCACGTGGATCGTTATGAGATTGACAATCAATTGAGTGTGCGGATTCCCCTTGATAGACCAACGAACACAGAAACAAGTTAAGATGAAGAACACACAAAAAACGTTAAACCGGTCTTCTATGATTATCAAATCCAAATGATTACAATCACTTAAGATCACAAGAACTCACAACCACTCTGTGTGTTTTCTCTAACTCTCTGTAAACCGCTCTCTCTAGTGTCTAACCTAAACCCCTAATACATGAACTGTTTATATAACCACAGCCATGCATACTGGGCTAGGCCCACGTACATAATAAACAAATATGGACTAGACATACAAAGCATAAACTCGAACAACATAAACCTCACAAATTCCGAATTTGTGAGACTTCACAAATTCGACTTCTGTATGCAATAACAAATTCGAACTTGGAGATCTTTTTCACAAACTCGTACTTCAATCAAATTTCACAAACTCGGACTCTGTACATCTTCATAGGTTTGGACTTGTCTTGTTGTAAGATAAACTCGGACTTCTTGATTATATCATGAAATCTTGGAAGTCTTCATATCCAAGTTGTATAATATCCAAAGACCAACCGAAGTTGTTGTCACAAAACATACACCTACATTTTACGTTTGTATTGAATTTAGGAATTGTTGAGTGGGTTATGAAGTTTGACTTTTGAAATGAATATGCATATTTATGCCTTGTCTTTTGATAGGATTTACTTGTCCGAGGTAACGAAGTACATTGCGGTTCGTTTTGAACGTTGATTGCAAGTGGCACCTAAGCCTTGTGATTCTAAAACCGTTAATGAACTAATTCAGTTAAACCAAGTTAAAACGTGTAGTAACCCTAGGCTCTACAATTGTTGAACCGGGTGTGAACCTTGGAAAGCGGTTGGATATTATATAATTAGAGACTAGTGATCTCTAATATTTGGAAAGCGTTTTTGAGTGGACCATAGTTTTTAGTTTTTCAATTTAGAGGTTTTGCCATATCTATTTATTTGTGTCTTAGTAAAATGAACCAGCATACTCATTATATAGCAATATTGTTGTTAATTTTAGTTGTAAGTGTTGGCATTCACGATTGTGCAGTGAGACTCTCACGATGGCTTGACTTACAACAAGGTGATTGGAATGAAAGTGTTGGTTAGGTTGTTTGCAATAGTGCTTATAGTTGTTTTTTTTTTTTTGAGTGTTGGTGAAGAGTTATGTGTATATGATTGTGTACGGTTTCAAGATCATATTTAAGTTAATTTGATCTGTAGTTGTTTTGGTGGATTGGACGGTGATGAACTGATGATGAACGGAGGTGGACTCTGGTCAAGTAACGACGTCAAGAAGACAGAATCTTTGTTCAATCAAGAAACTATGATGTTCGAACTATAGGGTTTTGGGGAAGAACAGAACCTCTATTCAATCAAGAAATTGTGTCACTCTGTTGTTTGAATTTTAGGTGAGTAGAATGATTTTAATCTTTTATACTTTTTGTTCCAAGCAAGTCGGATTCAGCCTTTGGCTTCCAAATTGTGGCGGACACAAAGAACACAGATTCGTCTTCATAAAACAATAAACATTAGATGATACATCCGATTATTTACGACATAACAAATTTCCTATATGCACTTAAATTTTAGGGTTTCATTATCAGATATCCTCTCAAAATTCGTTCCATCTTCAATCGGTTTATGTATTAAAAAACAATTACCTTGATCCTAAAATCGTTCTATCTTCAATCGGTTTACGTATTCAAAAACAGTTACCTTGATCCTAAAAATGTGTTCTTAAAAATATTTTTGATGTTTATGAGTATAGTGATGAGAATATCTGATATGAACAGTGACATGTAAATATACATAGATTTTTCTTTAATTAAATATACAATTACTAAAATCTGAAAAGATAGTGATTTAAACAAACTTGAAAAAAGTAACATGTTCTGTTTGTAAAATATATAGGAATAGAAACTCAATTATAAGCCAAGCCAAGAAGGACAAAAGAGAAAGTTAGAAATATGTACTGAAAAGTTAATGATATATAGCTCTCTAAATCATTGTTGACGAACAACCTTGTACAGTAATTGTAAATTTAAATATACAGCTTTTTAAATTATTTATTATTTTAATAGTATAATACTTAATTATTATATTTGTTTCTAACTTTTAACATATTTTTTTATTTTTTTCTTAAACTATATTTCCTCTATCATTTATTTTCTATTTCTAATTATTATTTTTTTTCTTTTTTCAAATCATATTTTCTATTTTGGTTAATTTGATTTTTTATAATAACTTACGTTCGTTAAATTTTACCTTGGCATTCCCGTATAGGTTTTGTTAAAACTAAATATGTATTCAAAATAGAGTCATTTATTTGGTATCATAAAACGGTACGATAATAAACTAAACCGATTCTGACAGTTTTGTTTTTTAAACATGTTTCTTTTGTTTGTTTTACCTTATCATTTGCTACATTTCGTTGCAACGCGTGACGTCAACAAATCTAGTATATATATTATTACTCCATGATTTTATATTTAATCTCACTTGCTATATATGATACATAAGTCCATGTAATAACAACGTACACTTTTAAATAATACAGTACGTGTTTTATTGGTATTTAATGGATTACCTGATAGGCATGAAAGGAAAAAATATAGATACATTTATACTACATATAATAAAAACATTTATAGAGGAAATAGCTTTTTACAGGTAAAACTCTATATGTTGTTAGGATCGAAGAATATTCTAATTTTATTTTCACTATATATAGTTTATGGTTAACTGTAAATTTGTTTGATTGTTTCTATTTTTTTCCCCAAAAGAGACAGGACAATTAGCTAAAACTTAAGTGTGTATCAAGCTTAAATACGTGTTGCAGTTCAGTATTTTTCTATATTATATTGTATATAGTTTGTTATCAACATGTCAAAAGTACTCCATGTAAAAATATATTAAGGTTGCATTATTTATGCAGCACTTTATTACGATCCCTTTCATAAGGGAACGATAAAACATAATTAACTTATTTGCAACTTGCAACATTAGTTATTGCCTACCTAATTATACATAATATATTGCTTACTTAAACGAGGGTCCCCGTTGACTCTCGTAGTTGTCGAAGTATTGCAAAGCTAAACTTTTTGCCATTAACTTGGCCAAAAAAACTATGTACTCGCCAACATTGTTTGTTGATGTCTTTTTTTTACATATGTTTCAGGTTTCGATTATTCACACACGATACACATAGGAACGCATCCGAGCTTTAGACTGCTTTAAATAAAAGACAATTACATGTATTCATTGCTTTCTAAAACAATGTTTAACAATAATGAAACCCTTTAGTAAGAGTAGTTGTGAGCAATTTGTAACGTGACTCCCCGATATTTCCGCTGCGTCCTATTGTATTACGCGATTGGGGTGTTACATGATGGATGAGATTAAAAGACAATAAAGCAATGTAATTATTGTGTTTTTATTAATGACATTTTGTTTTTTAGTGACAAAGGGGCGTGTTTGTCATTTTACTATATCTTTAATGATTGGTATGATTATTGATTTTGTTTTAATTAATAAGATTTTTAAAAAAATTTAAACATGCATTATTGATTTTCTTTAATTCTCATATATTTTTTTATTTTAATTCTCAGTTAATTTTTTGAAACATGAATTATTAATTTTGTTTTAAACATAAATTTTAATTCTCAATTAATTTTTTACTCGCGATTTTTAGCTTTTTTATGTGCGGTTTTTTACTTTTTTCGCGCCTCTTTTTATACTGTTTTACGTGCCGGTTTTATACTTTTTTACGCGCGGTTTTAAACTTTTTTAACGAGCAGGTTAAAAAACTTTTTTGCGCGCCGGTTTTAAGTTTTTTTTGCGTGCGGTTTAAAACTTTTTTTACGCGCCGGTTTAAAACTTTTTTACGTGCCGGTTTAGAACTTCTTTTGCGCACCGGTATAAAACATTTTTTTACGCGATTTTAAACTTTTTTTACGCGTCGGTATAAAACTTTTTTTACGCGCAGTTTCAAACTTTTTTTACGCACGGTTTTAAACTTTTTATATGCGCCGGTTTTAAACTTTTTACACCCCAGTTTTAAACTCTTTTTACGCGCCGGTTTTAAACTTTTTTTGCGCGCCGGTTTTGAACTTTTTTACGCCCAGGTTTAATACTTTTTTTACGCGCGGGTTTAAAAATTTTTTACGTGCCAGTATAAAAACTTTTTTTACGACCCGGTTTTAAAACATTTTTTACGCCAAATTTTTTTACGGTTTTAAACTTTTTTACAAAAAACTAGTGGGATTACCCGCGCTCCGTGGCGGGAATTCGATTCGGTTCATCACAGTATCGGCCCGACTCTCGTATGTTTACAATACCGAAAAATTAAGCAAACTACGTATTCGTTTTTTTAAAGAAAGCTAACAAACGTATTAAACAAATAAATTAGTAAAATCATTAAAAACTTGTATCACATATATAGTGTGGGTTATAAAAATGAAAAGTAAAAGAAAAAAATTATTTATTTATTTTTCTTCGCACCAAAACCAACCATATCAAACTAACCTATATTTTTACTGCACAATACACAATAATGACTAATTAAAAGTTGCAATTGAACAAAATTTTGCTCTGAAAAAAGAAAGTCAAATTTACCAATCAGAAAGAAGCACCAACATAGCAATATTATGTATAAAAGATTTTTTTTTACCAAAAAACAAACTTTTTTTTAGATTTTAAGAGAGAGAGAGAGAGAGTAGATATGACATTTTAATGGACGGAAAAGACTAATAAGACTTTAAAAAGAGAGAGAAGACGTGACATTTTGAGTAAATTATCAAAATAACCTTTAAGATTTAAAATAATAGTGTATAGGTAGCATGATCTGATTGGGGAAGAGTGGTTCTCACGGTTCTCGTAACTAGGGATGGTTTCATTTAAACCGATCCCTATATATATATATATATATAAAGCTTCTACCTCGAAATCTGCTTATAGTATGGTACTTGTATTTTGGTTGAGTTACCGGTAAGTACCGGTTCAGTACCATACCGGCTATTTTCAGGTGCTAATACAGGTACCCATTTTTTCCGTTTATCGAGACCGATACTTTTGATACCGGTTCAGTACCATGCTCATCCAACTTTTCGACCACTTTGCATCTACGTTTTTCGGTTTTGGTTTTTCTGTAAACACCTTTGTATGAATCGATTCAAGAAAAATTATCATGTGGCCAACTAATTCATAAACCCAATTGAAACTTATGTTATGCAATCAATTAAATAATAACCAAAATGAACCTTCAAGTTGCCCATCATGTTATATAAACATAGTTAATTAAACTATCCACATTCACAATTCAACTCAACCCAAACTTTAATAAAAAAAATATTTTTTTCTCTTCCAATGAACGACCTAACCCGACTCAATTTTTAATACATATTCACAACCCAACTCAACCTAAATTTTTATTAAATAAATGTAAGGTATGGTTATTTTTCATTGTACTAGAAACTTTAATATTAAAAACAATTATTTTATTTCAAAACAAATAATTGTTATTTATATTTAAGAGTAAATTACTATTTTGGCCCCTTTGCTTTAACCAGTTTGACTATTTCAGTTCAAAAATGAATCTTTTGACATATCAAATCCTGAGCTTGTATTTTATAACGGTTTTTGCCCATAACACTAACTATGTTACTTTTTACAAGTTAAGTCTAAGGGTAGTATGGTCCTTAATAGCTTAAGGGTTGTTTATGTAAGTTATAAAGTTCTTTAAGTATTTTTATTTGTCTGATTACTTAAAAAATGTTTCTTTATTTCACGATTATTTGCTTAACAAAATACGTTTTAAATATACAAACAAATACATATTTCTTTTACAATTTAATTTTTTTATAAATTCCGTTTTAAAAAAAATGTTTTTTTACCTTTCTAAAACCATCTTTCGTTTTTAATATCGTTCTTTTTTGAATTCTTCGTTGTAAAAAAATTTAACAGTTTATTTTACCAATCTTTTTAAAACCATATGTTTTTTAAACAATTCATTTTTTAATGTCGTTTATTTTTAAAATCGATTATTTTTAAGCGTTACTTTTAGAACTTTTTTGTAAAGCCTTTTTTTTTAAACGTTATTTGAATCATTTATCTTTTTTAAAATCTTTCATTTTTTGTACCGATCATTTGTTCGAAATTCCTTCATTTTTAAAACCTTTTATTTATTAAAACCATTCGCTTTTTAAAATCATATATTCTTAACATAAATTTTTAGTACCTTTTGTTTTATTTTTTTAAACGCCGGTTTTTCAGATCTTCAGAAAAAACCGTTCGCTTTTTTTAAATTGTTCTTTTTTTAATTTCTTTGATTTTTAAAATCGTTCATTTTTTAAGTTTATTTTGGCTATCGGCAATAAATAAATTTTAAAATACAAAGTTTACAAATGATAGTTAAAAAAGTAAGGTAAAAAATGAACTATTTTTAACAAATGAATGGTTTTTTTTTAAGATTTTTAAATATAACACATATAAAAAAACAAATGGTATTAAAAATTATGTTAAAAATATTTGGTTTTTAAAAGCGAATGAATTTCGTAAACAAAAGGTTTATAAAATGAACAAATTTCGAACAAGCAAACAGTCCAAAAATGGAGGATTTTTAAAAGGATAAACGATTGAAATAACGTTTTAAAAATAAAATTAACGCTTTACAAAAATGCTTCTACAAGGAATGCTTTAAAAATAAGCAGTTTAAAAATTAACGACTTTAAAAAATGAAGTGTTAAAAAAGTTTAAAAAACATACGGTTTTAATAAGAAATGGTAAAAAATGAACTGTTCATTTAAAAAACGATTTTAAAAATAAAACAGTTTAAAAAGAAACGATTATAAAAATAATAGACGATTTTAAAAAGGTAAAAAAACAAATGTTTTTAAAATGACGTTTTGAAAAAAATATAAATTGAAAAAGAAATATGTAATTAGGATAAGGATTCGTTAGGAACCATCATTTATTGCGAGATGTAAAACAAGGTTTCCAAGGCCGCCTACTCCCCGAGTAGTCGTTACAAGGTTGGCAGTCGATGCGACTTTCTTCGACTCCGCCTAATTACTCGGAGTCGTTCAAACGCAGTCAACCTCTGCCAGAATCGGATCTATTAGGTCAACTCGAGCCTAGTTTGACTTGAATATAATAAAATATAATTTCTATACCTATCATATTAAAGAATGAATATCATTTTCACGTATTTTGTTATAAATATTAGTAATTTTATGTTATTTGACATATATTTAATCTCCAAAAATAATTTCTTTATAATTTAACATGTCCGAGTACTCTTCGTGTACTCTCCACCTAGACCGAGTACTCTCAACTTCCCGGTCGACCGACTAGGGAGTGCCTAGCGACTTTTGCAACCATGGCGAGAACCAATGTGAACAAAATAAAAAATACCTAAAAAATTAAAAAACACAAAAATATTTTTTTTTATAAAAAACGCCACATATTTCTTTAACAAAATACGATAATTATTTAACAAAATATGTTTTAAATATACAAACAAATACATATTTCTTTAACAATCTAATTTTTTTTATAAATGTCGTTTTAAAAAAATGTTTTTTTAACCTTTTTAAAACTGTCTATTGTTTTTAATATCGTTCTTTTTTAAATTCTTCGTTGTAAAAAAATTTAATTATTTTTACCGTTCTTTTTAAAACCATATGTTTTTCTAAACAATTCATTTTTTAATGTCATTTATTTTTAAAATCGTTTATTTTTTAAGTAAACAGTCCAAAAAATGAAGGATTTTTAAAAGGATAAATGATTCAAATAACGTCTTAAAAATAAAATTAACGCTTTACAAAAATGATTCTATAAGGAATGCTTTGAAAATAAGCAGTTTTAAAAATTAACGACTTTAAAAAATAAAGTGTTAAAAAAAGTTTAAAAACATACGGTTTAATAAGAAATGGTAAAAAATGAACTGTTCATTTAAAAAAATGATTTTAAAAATAAACAGTTTAAAAAAGAAACGACTTTAAAAATAATAGACGGGTTTAAAAAGGTAAAAAAACAAATGTTTTTAAAAATGACGTTTTGAAAAAATATAAATTGAAAAAGAAATATGTAGTAAGGATAAGGATTCGTTAGGAACCACCCTTTATTGCGAGAATCAATATGAACATAATAAAAAATACCTAAAATATTAAAAAAACACAAAAATAATTTTTTTATAAAACAACGTTACATTTCGTTACTAAAAAACTGAACAATAGTACCGATGCACATGTGCATCAGTACTTGTGCATTGGTACTGTTCTTTTTTAGTAACGAAATTTAACGTTTTTTATAAAAAAAATTGAACAAAAAGTACCATTGCGCATGTGCATCGGTATTCTTGTTCAACTTTTTTTATATTTTATAGAAGAAATTTAGCGCTTTTTGTTAAAAATATAAAAAAAAAACTTTTTTAGCATGTAGTTGTGGGGTTTAGCTTTATGATTTAGTTTTTAGTATTTAGCTTGGGTGGGGTGGGGTGGGGTGGGGTGAGGGGGTTAGGTTTTTTAGGTTTATTTGGGGGTCGTTTTTTTTTAGGTTTTGAGGGGGTTAGTTTTTTTTTTTTTTTTGTGGGGGGGGGGAGGGGTTGGGTGAGATATAGAAATTTTTAGGTTCTTGCAATAAGAGTGGTTCTTAAATGAACCCTAACATATGTAGTTATTTGTATATTTAAAACGTATTTTGTTAGATAATAATCGTGAAAGAAAGAAATAAAAAAATTAAGTACTTACACAAATTAAAATATTAAAAGAACTTTATAACTTACATAAACATCCCCTAAGCTATATAAAAGGACTATAATACATTAGGTTTAACTAGAAAAAGTAACATAATTAGTGTTAGAGGCCAAAACACTATTATATAATACAATCCTAGGGTGTGATATATAAAAAGATTCCTTTTGGAACTGAAGGGTCAAACTAGTTCAAATAAATGGACCAAAATAGCTATTTACTTTATTTTTAATATAAAAATAAAAAAGTTTAACAATTAATATACATAATATACTAGAAAATATATTTTTTTCGAACAAACTGCCTTTTAATAAAATTTGTATCGTAATGTCCACAAGCTTTTTTTAAGAAATACGGTGTATTTAGTTTTTAATTAAGTTCAAGTATTACAAATTATTTGAGTAATCAAGTTAATGGTGAAACTGGTAGTTAAGAAATAAAAAAATAAAGATGAACCAATTTAATTTGACAAGTGGCAAAAGAACATGAGCAACCTCTTGCAACCTTGGGTTGCTTGGCTGACCAAGTCGTGCAGAAAGAGTGGTTCTTGCAATAAGAGTGGTTCTTAAATGAATCCTATCATATGTAGTTATTTGTATATTTAAAACGTATCTTGTTAGATAATAATCGTGAAAGAAAGAAATAAAAAAATTAAGTACTCACACAAATTAAAATATTAAAAGAACTTTATAACTTACATAAACATCCCCTAAGCTACGGGTATATTCGATACCGGTACCCACTTTTGGGGATTTTCGGTACTGGTTGGTACCATGCCACGTAGCAACGCAAGTAATTGCACCATTTAGATAGCTTTTCATATACGTGGTAAGTAAATTGTATTTCGTTTAAATGAGGTTTTATATACACAACAATTTCTGTTTGGTCTCGGTACATGAAGGTAAAAACCGGCACTAGTGTGGTACAGAAAACGCCAAAAGTCGGTACCAATTTGATATTGAAAATATGATAGTTCGGGAATTCGGTACCGCTACCCGGCCATTTGCTCATCCCTGATCACGGTGTACCGTATGAACAACGGTATTGTACGACATTTTTTTGTTGTTGATTTTCTTCAACTTTTAATGATTTCCTTTTTAGTTTCAAGGGTAGGGATGAGCTCGGTGCCAACCGATACAGAATCGTTATTGGTATAAAAAATAACGGTTACGCTACCGGTATACGAAGGTAATAACCAATAGCGTACCAGTACCAAAAACGCCAAAATTCGGTACTAAATTATACAAAATTCGGTACTAAATTCGGTATATTTATATATATACATATATTAAAAAGCAAACTCAATAAATAATGTTTTTATATAATAATAATAATAATAATAATAATAATAATATATAGTTTTTAACACTTTTATTATTCTAATATTATAATAATAATTGTTTTCTTTATTATTTTTTAACTTTAATGATTTCTTTATCACGGGTCGGGATAAATGCTACCCGGTACAATTTGCTCATCCCTGATTACGGGTACCGTACGAACAACAGTATAGCACAATGTTTTTGTTGATTTTCTTCAACTTTTAATGATTTTTTTAGTTTCAGGGGTGGGGATGAGCTCGGTGCTAACCGATACCGAATCGGTACTGGTACCAAAAATAACGGTTACGTTACATGTATACGAAGGTAATAACCAATAACGAACCAGTACCAGGAACGCCAAAATTCGGTACCAAATTATACATATATTATACATACATATATACGTACATATATTAAAAAGCAAACTCAATGAATAGTGTTTTCATTATTATAATAATAATAATATATAGTTTTTTAACACTTTTTTTATTTTAATATTATAATAATAATTGTTCTCTTTATAATTTTTTAACTTTAATTATTTTTTTATCACGAGTTGGGATTAATGCTACTCGGTATCATTTGCTCATCTCTGATTACGGGTATTGTACGAACAAAAGTATCGCACAATTTTTTTGTTGATTTTCTTTAACTTTTAATGATTTCTTTTTTTTTTAGTTCAGGGGTGGGGATGAGCTCGGTGCCAACCAATGCTCATACCGAAAATAGCGGTTACGATACCGGTAAATGAAGGTAAAAACCGATAGCGGACCGGTAGCAGGAACGCCAAAAGTCGGTACCGAATTGGTACTTAAGATCTTTCGGTTCGGATAATTTGGTACCGGTACTCAGTATCATTTGCTCATCTATGACCATGAGTTTCATACGAACAACAACATTACCATACAACTTTTTTGGTTGATTTTCTTTCGGTTATCTTTTAGTGTTTTTTCTACATTTTCTTTTTATTCATGTCAGTGGTTTCGTGCGCAACACGCTCGTAGTAATTTAAAAACACATGTAAACACATACTAAATAACAAAAGAAGTTCGCTGGAACGCGACGAATGATAATAAACTAGTTATTATTATCAAAACTTAAACAACAACAACAACAATAAATAATAATATATTGACTCGGTTTTAATGTGCTTGTATTATTTGTTTGTATATGAGCCGCACACTTGTAGTAGTTGCA
The DNA here is from genome assembly GCA_947069175.1 of Scalesia atractyloides. NCBI lineage: Eukaryota > Viridiplantae > Streptophyta > Magnoliopsida > Asterales > Asteraceae > Scalesia > Scalesia atractyloides. The sequence continues at coordinate 28,178,121 of CAMTDV010000010.1, forward strand.
ACAGTTTTTTGTTCTGTGGGTTTCCAAAGACCTGCCTGCCCTCTAAAGCAACAAATGCAGACACAGAACACTAATGATGATAGAGAAAATAACAAACACATGAAATATTTTAAAGACAAACTCACGTAAGTGTAACAGGATGTGTTTTTATTAAGTCGTTTAACAATCTTTACAAGGCGAAAGCTCTCACCGACAAAGTTATTATAATTCTGAAAATTGTTTAAAGACTATACTAATAATAAATAATAATTTAGAAATGTTTGATGAGTTAAATAAAATTATATTACAAAAATAAAGTAAAATAAATTAATTTTTTTGGATATAAAATTAAAGAAAATGCAATTCACTCTAAAATATATGAAAATAGAAATTTAAAGAAAACAGTAATACCCAAATTTGCAGCAGCTTTATAAAGACATCCGTCCATCCATCCCCTCTTATGCTCGCTCACCCCTTCTTGATCTCTCTCATAAATAATATATATATGTTTTCTTCTGAGGTTAATTACTAAAGTACAGGTGTTGTTTGATTTTGAATTGATTGGGTTTGGTGTAAAGTCTGCACAATAACATCGATCTCCTCCTACTGCTGTTGCAAATTAACAAGATGGAAATTATGGTGATTTGGAGGGCGCCATTAGTGGTGCCATTTTTGAGAATAATGATGTACGTATGCCTGGGGATGTCGATAATGCTGTTCGTAGAGAGGGTTTACATGGCGTTGGTGATCACCTTCATCAAGTTGTTTGGAATTAAGAAGCCTTACAAATGGGAGTCCTTCAAAGACGATGTTGAGTTGGGTAACTCTGCTTACCCTCTCGTTCTTGTTCAGATTCCCATGTTCAACGAAAAAGAGGTAGATCGATCTGCTTATTATTATTATTATTATTATTATTATTATTATTATTATTATTATTATTATTATTATTATTAATTCCTCCTCCTCCTTTTCTTTTCTATCGTATCGTATCGTTTTTCCTTTTGTACAGGTTTACCAGCTTTCCATTGGAGCAGCATGTGGTCTTTCTTGGCCTTCTGATCGTATCGTCATTCAAGTTCTTGATGATTCAACAGATCCATTCATCAAGGTTTATTTATTTATTGTAACCATAACCCAGCTCCCAAAACATGCAACACCCACCTCCAATTTACATTATTACTATTATAGGGGGCTGGCTATTCCAAACTGTTGCTTATAATGATTATTCTCTTTTTTTTTACTATTTGTCACTACACAACTGTCGATAGGTAAATAACAAAGAAAAGTTACTGTTTGATACTATATACCGCTGTATAAATTTTTTTAAAATGTCACTAGTAAGAGCACTCACGTTATGGTAGTGTCTCACATCCTCTAATTAGTGTTGATATAGTGTCTCACATCCTCCACTGAGCTATATATTGATATAAATTTTACCAATTGTTATGATAAGTTAGTAAATATACCAGTCTTATACTCATTCTATATAATTGTACCAAATAAGAGGTGGAGTGTTTTTTTTTATAACTCATTAAAAACATTTAGAATAAATGCATTCTTACTTAAATTATAAATATAAAGGTAAAGAGATTCAATGTGGAATTATGGATCCTCTAAATTTACAAGTTGACTCAATGCTGAAACAAATAAACTTATAATATTAATAAGAGATAGTTGATTGTATAATGTTTAATATGTTTGTAAAAGAATGATACCTTTTTAATAAGTAAAATTAACGTTAAAGGATATAAACACTGTATAAAAATGTGAAAGAAGACTAAACCAGTAGAATGTGATTTTTTTTAATGTCTTAACGTTAAAGGATATAACACTGTATAAAAATGTTAAAGATCATATTAACCAACTTTTTCTGTTTTTGCTTTTGTTTTTAATTGTAAATGTAAATAAGATTATGATATTTATAGATTTTGGGTGTGGATTGAACAGGAGATGGTGGAAATTGAGTGTCAAAAATGGGCAAGTAAAGGTATAAACATACACTACCAGGTTAGGGACAATCGAAAGGGATATAAAGCCGGAGCACTCAAAGAAGGTCTAAAGCATCGCTATGCCAATGAATGTGAGTATGTCGCCATTTTCGATGCGGATTTTCAACCCGAACCTGACTTTCTCTGGCAAACCATACCGTTTCTTCATCATAACTCTGAACTTGGTCTCGTTCAAGCTCGTTGGAAATTCGGTAATTATTCTTCTAAAACTCACATTAATGATTATTTATATTTTTTTTGTCATCAATTCAATACGTGGTTTATGATTCTACAAATTTTAACTCCAAAAAGAATATATAGATGTGTGTTTTATAAAGTATATCAAAATAGTGAATAATTTAAAGAAATACACATGGCTGATTTATTTGAGGAAAAAAGGCAATAAATTAAGCATAATGATAAACTAAATAAATATATACCAAATTATTTATAAGTTAAAGAGTGTCATATCAAAAGATTCCTACTATTATTATTTTGAAAGGATTTGATATTGTCATCAAGTGTTTATATAGAAAGTTCATTTCGAAAAAAAAAGTATTTAGAAAGATACATTGACTTGCCGATTTTATATAGTTTTCACCCCTTTTTTTTCTATTTCCTTTGTCAAATGTGGTTTTAAACCCTATACATAAAGCCCGCTAAACATAAACCTATACCTAATAAATAACATTTTTCTTTTCTAAAAAGCCTCTAATTTACACCAATTATTGTAAAGTGCTCTTTTACTCAGATTTGATATGTGTTGCGTCAAAATTTCGTGAGTTTAATATTTAATAGTAGTTTAGTTTTCAATCAAAAAGGTAATAAATAAATAATTGGTTACGTAATAATCTTGTGAGTCCAATATTTCTTTTTCGTTTCTTTTAATTTATCTTTTCATACTTTATCTCTTAATTAGAAAAAAATGGTTAAAAACCAAGGTTTGACTTCTTCTCATACCACTAAAATCTTATTTTCACATCTTTTTTACTCTAACTTTTTGTTTCTTTTAATTTATCTTTTCATACTTTATCTCTTAATTAAAAAAAATTGGTTATAAACCAAGGCTTGACTTATTCTCATACCACTAAAATCTTATTTTCACATCTTTTTTTACTCTAACTTTCTTTAAATCTATCTATGTATATATAGAAAGAGATAGAGTGGAGGCAGTAGCGAAGCTTGACCCGAATGATGGGGGGTCGAAAACGTATGTACCAAAAAATTTCTATAGAACTGGAGGTTCGAAAATGTATATACCAAAAAATTTCTATACGAAAACTATATATATTACACTACTGAGTGAAAAGTCCAGGGGATCGGACGCCTCTACCGGCCCTTGTATGCTTCGCCCCTAAGTGGAGGGATCTAAATATGTCTATGTGTATATAAAAGGAGATGGAACAGAGAGGTATGTGAATATTATCACTATCAACTAAAATTAGCACATTTTCTCCTACGATATGTATATATAGATCACATCAAACTTTATGATAAACTTTTAAAATGTTATAATATTAAGTCATTTAAAAATTCTGTCGGTGACAACATCTATATGAATGAGTTAAAAGAGAACGTTTTGGTTATAGCCTTTTGGGGCACGTGTAATATAATTTAATATTGCAAAATAGTCCCCACAGTTAGTTAGTGTTGTCAATTCCGCCACCATGTAAGCCACTTTGCCACTAGAGGGTAGGGCAAAGTTTAAAACTTTAAAATAAGCTTGACTTTGACTCATCAGCTTGATGAGTCGTCATAATCAGACTTCATAATTAACTTAGAAAGAAAAACTTAAGATATTGATTTGAAAGCATGAACAAACAAACATGTTGCAGGTATACGAAAAGTTATATTTGATAATCAAATTAATTTAAAATAAATATATGAAGTATAACAGAGTATGATCATGAATTCTTTCAAAAAGTTAATATACATTTGATCCTTCCAGTTAGACTGCCGGGTATGGGAGCTTGGGTTGGAGGCATGGGTTGACATGTGGCGAAGGTGGGCTCCACATGGTGTGGCTTGACCTTTTTCGGATGTGAGGTGGCGTGGCTTTTTTTGTGGGGTGATGTGGCTTTTCTCTTAGCTGGGCATGGCCAGCCAATCACAACCAGCCATATCAGCACAACCAGCGTCCGACGCCAGGCACAAAACTGCCGCTAAAGGGCAACGCCCAAAGCCAAGCCTCATAGGGGTGACGTGCAGGGCTTGAGTGGGTTTTCCACTCTCTAACCCAAGCCCCATACTCCACGGTCTTTGTCTGGCGATAAAGAGAAAACCACAAAGTTACTTCAGAACTACTATCAGCCAAACAATTTGTTTATTTATTTTTCTACTTTTTTCCTATTAAATGGTTATTATTAGAAAAAAACATAAAAAACAATATATATAGGGTTAGGGTAAAATAAAAACTCATACGAGTTGTGAGAACTTAGAGAACTTGGCCTTACGGAAGGTTTTTTCAAAATTTTATTTTACCAAAAATCCTAAAAAAAATCAACTCTTTCAAAAAAAAAACTTGTTTTTTATCATTTACGGCTGCCGTAAATGATGAAAAAGGTGATGTCATGCTTATGTCATCACCTTTTTACAGCTACCGTAAGAGGGCGAAAAACACCACTTCGATTTTTTTATATTTTTTACGGCAGTTTTTTCTAACAATTTAATATAGGGGTGTGAAAAAATGGGGTCGAAAATCGCACAGAAAGGCCGAGTTCTTCAAGTTCTCACAACTCGTAAGGGTTTTCCCTTGATCCTAATCCTATATATATAGGGAAGGATAAAATGAAAACCCACTTGAGTTGAGAAAACTAAAAAACCTTTGTCAAAACCCCATGTAACATTTTTATATTTTTTCTAAAAAATAGGAAATGCAACATACGTATATTTAAACATATTTATAAAAGAAACACAAAAAAAACGCCGTGTAGTTTATTTTTTAAAATTGTTAAAAATTTTATGTTACATAATATAATATATGTCCAGAAAAAATGTAACATAAAAATTTTGAACATTTAAAAAAAACAAGTAAACACTTTTTACATTTTTTTATAAAAATGTTCAAGTACATTAATGTTACATTTCCCTTTTTTTAGAAAAAAAAATAAAAATTTTATATAGGGTTTTCTTGAGTTTTCTCAACTCAATTAAGTTTTCGTTTTATCTTTCACTATATATATATATACACACACACACACTCATATATATATAGGTAAGGTTCATGCGAGAACCACCTTTATTGTGGGAACCGCGAGAACCACTAAAATAACCCACTAGATTACCACCAAAAACCTAACCCGCCCCCCAACCAAAAAAAAAAAAAACCTAAAAAAAAACCCTAACCCCCCCACCCTATATATACATAGTCGTTCTCTCGGTTCTCAATACAACTCATACGATGTGTATATATGTATCTCACAAGCTACATATAGTGGTTCTCTCAGTTCTTAATTAACTTTCATGGCCTTAAAAACAAAAGGAGGATCCAAAAAAAGATTTGATTGGTCGTTAATATAGTTATTGAGAATTCAATAGGTTATTATTTTCTCATTCTCTACAATTGATTGGGTGCCATATAACACTTTTTAAATAGTTCCTATAGTTGTTAGACGAAATGTGATTTGTATTTGATCATAGCCTGTTATTTGGTTCTAGTTAAGACACTGAAAGCTTAAATCAGAGTTTAGTACTTATATACTCGGACTTGGTTATTTATATATATTGTATGCACATTTACATAGAGTTTAGTACTTCTATACTCGAACTTGGTTATTTATATATATTGTATGCACATTTACATGTTTGACACAAAAAACTTCAGTCTAAATGTAATAAAGTTTGAGTCAAACAAGCTCGATCGATACTTAACTCTATACAATCATAAGGGAATTCAAATTAATATAAATACAAAGTTGTTCATAAGTTATTAATAATTATAAAATACAAATTATGATATTGCGTCAAACATAAAATCAAGTTTACAAGTTAATATTCAAACATCAAGTTTATAAGTTAATATTCAAAGATCTTCATATAAAGGAAATCTTAATAGTAAGTTATATTCAATACTGCAATTAAGACAAAAAACTGAAATGAAAGAAATGTGGTTATGAATAAAAGCATTTGTAAAATTCTATTTGATAATCAAGTTAATTCCAAATATATACATAAACGCCGACAACAATATCCTTTAAAAATTCTACTTTATATACTCAAGTATCGAAAAGCTAAGCTTGAGTTTAGTCCTTCTTGAGCTCGGTAATTTACATCTTCTGAGTTTCTTGTTATATGTTTCAGTGTTTCACTCAAACAAACTTAAGCGTAAACGTAAAGTCTGAGTAAAAAGGGTAACAATCGAAATTTAACTCTTTAGCCATCCTACTAGAATGAAATATAGTATAAAAATAAGAATATGTTAGACATGAAAATTTAGTATATGCGAAAAATAATAATGAGTCAACATATTTATTAAATATTTAATGTAAACATATCTAAAAAATAACAAAATTCAGAAAAAAAATGAAATGAAGGAAATGTGGTTGTGAATAAAAGCTTTTTGTTTGGTGTTGGTGCACATCATTGACGAAATTGCCCGGTGTGTTTTTGTCTGTAAACTCTGCATTTCTTGTAATTTCTTTTACTTATGGTAGGGTAGAGTTGTCTTTTCCATTCAAACATTGATTGTTATCATGTGCCGGTGGGTGCAATATGGTTTTTTTGGACCACTTACACCAACACTTCCACTATACACCGACACAATTTAATGACTATTCAATATCTAATTATTAATATGTAGTTGAATGAATGAATAAAAACAAATACCTTTTTGTTATTTTAATTTAAAAATCTGGAAATTCTATATTTGCGACTACATAACCTCGTAAACACTAAAGGGTCTGTGTATTAAGGTGTTGGATATAAGAATTTGATTTTTTACCCGGGTAGAGTTTAACCTACTTGGTGAACAAAACAAGCGTACTTTTGTAATAGAACTACTGTTTGTCCCGTCCATGTTGCCGGGTAATAAGCAGAATATTTCTCTGTCATAACATTTATGTCTGTTTTTCGATTACTTGTACATACTGCTTATAAAACGATCTCAAAAAAATTTACATCGAGTCAACTAATTAAAACAAAACATTACCATACTTTGCTAAAGAAAGCTAAAACAATGAAAAGACTATAATTTTAAATTAGGGGCAATATTGTAATTTCTTAGGACAAATGAGTGTGTGTCAGGAAGCCGCCTGACATGAATGAAATAACACTGAGTCAATCAATTAAAACAATACACCACTATAGTTTTGCAAAGAAAAAAAAACTAAAACGATTGCGTGGCTATATTTTCTTATATGGGTACCGTAAAAAGTAGTGTATTACACATAGTAGTGTAAATGAAAGTATAATTGTCTAATGTTTGTAATGTATTACGGAATTGTCAAAGAAATTATTAAAATGCACATGTGCATGGTAGTGTATTATGGATGGTATGATAGATGGAAAAGAAAATGTATTCATGTTGATATCTATAGATACAAATTAGTGTATCAAAACACCTTATTATTCATGTTGATATATATAGATACACATGTGCATTGCTAATATTGGTAACGTAAAAAGTAGTGTGTTAACACATGATAGTGTAAATGAAAGTACAATTGTCTAATGTTTGTAATGTATTACGGAATTTGTCAAAGAAATGACGAAAATGCACATGTGCATGGATAGTTGGTACTCAAAATTTTTTTTGAAATTTTTTTTATTGTTGAATAAATATAGCGATTTTTTCAAAAAAAATATTTAAAAAAAACAAAAAAAAATTTTTTTGGTATTTTTTTGGATTTTTTAAGTATTACTGTTTGTATTCACACTGGCTCTCGCAATATAGGATCGTTCATCAGGTGGTTCCGCTGATAATACTCTTGTGATCCGTCAATAATCTAAATTTAACGTTAAAATAAAAGTAATAGTTAGATTAATAGCGCGTTAAATTTACTCTTAGAACTTTGTTTCTAGAGAAATTATTTGATTTATATTTCCGCGTTAAACGTATAAAATAATCAAAAGCATAATAAGATTTTAATGGTTTTACAATTAGTTGAAACGGCTAGCTTGTTATTATGTGCCCATGCTTCACTAAACATAATTGTACCCATGCTTCAGTAAACATAAATATGAACAAATAAAGCTATATATTAACACATGATGGTGGAATAACAAGAAGAAGAACAACAACAATAATAATATAATGTTTATACATAATAACAAGTCTTGTAATAAAATGATCACGGGTTCGTGCGTGCATGTTTGCATCTAAAGGGGATCAGATTTTTCTAGATGTCTGTACAACTGCTTGTATTTGTGTTCGTCCGTGTGCATTCGCGCGTTTGTATTTCTAGTATTTACGGATTTTGCTAGATATAATTTTACTTGCAGATATGTTTATTACAAGATATGTTTTAAGTATAAAAAAACATGTTTATTTAGTGCCTTTTTCATAATTTCCCTCTCAAGAAATATTAATATAATTTAGTCTGTTTAATCGAAGTAACAAAAAGAAAAGAAAAAACAGAAAGATGTACTTGTATTAATATCACAATAACACTATCTCCAATGCTACGGGCGCCCTTAAGCCAATGCTACGGGCGCCCTTAAGCGCCTTTACCTGTCACGTCATATGCTAAATCATATCCTTAAAAATTCCTAAAATCCCTTCTTTCATCTCTAACCCTATAAATATCTTTACACTTTTTAATTTCCACCTCATTACCTACTTACTATACACAATTTTTAAATAAAACATTTGTTTTTTTTCTCTTTGGGCCCACCCACCTTCAAAAATCAGCAAAAGCAAGGCCCTTGTAGAAGGGTTTAGTTACTTAAGGGTACCTAAGGATAAATTTTTACAATGAGCTTACTAAAAGCTTTTAAGGCTAGTGGGTATGGTTAGGGTCATCTCCATGGGAATGAGCTGCCACGTAGACCACCACGTATGCGGGTGTGAGGATATGCCTAAAAGGAATGGACCTAGGGGGTGGGGATGAACCCTTTTGTATGTATGTATGTATTTATGTATGTATGTATGTATGTAGGTGTGTGTGAGGGGGTGAGGCATGGCATCAGCAGCAGTGGAAGGATGGACTTGCCGGGAATGGGCCTAAGAGGGCGGTGCGGGGAACCAGCACCGGGCCTTGCCGGGCACATGCCGACCCCCATACCCACTAGCCTAAGAACACCCTTCAAAGGATGCATTGGAGGTAGTCTAAAGATTCATATTTATTCTCGTGTGTAAAAGTTGAATCTTTTTTCATAACATCACATATATAATGATGACAAAAAGGGTGTTTCCACGTATGTTCTTTTTATATTTGATGTAACATCATGACTAGTTATTACTATTACTAACTAAAAAAAATTAAGAACCAATAATGTTTACGTCCTGTGAAGATACGTAGTAGAGAGAATTAGAGGGGAAATTTTAATTACATTATATTATGTGTATTACAGATAAAATCATACGTAGTGTTTATACAATTCTAATAATTACATAGTCATGTATTGAACGATCACATATATACACGGTTTGTGAATTTTGTTTGAAAATTTAACTTGGTAGTGAAAGAGAACCTTCAAACCGACACAATAACTCTTTGGTTATCCTTAAAATTGATGAAATTAATCCGTTTACAAGGATTGTCAAGGGAAAATCACCCACTGTTTTTAAGGGTTATTGGATTTTATCATCCTGAACTATTGGTTATTTGCTGCTGCTCCCAACTAACACTTTGACGTCCGACGCCCCCAACTTAATACTTAGGTTGTTTTGCTATCCCAGAGTTAACTAGGTACTAAGCTAGTTAGTTTTTTGGCTGACGTGACATTTTTAACTTACGTGGCATGATGATGTGTAGTTTTTTTAATCTGAATTTAAAAAAGAATCTTATTAATAATTAATATATATATATATATATAACCTCTCCATCCCTCCCCTCCCCCCCCCCCCCCCCACCATATTCTTTTCAACAAAACCATAATTTCAAAATTCATTATTTACAACAAACTTTCCGAACAAGAACCTACGTAGTTCTTGAAACAAGAAATTTGTTCCCAAATATCCAGAAGAACGAGATCTGAATGTCCACCGGAGGCAGAACCACCACCGTAAAGTGCACCGCCTCTCATGGCCGGCCGCCATCGATATCACTCTGATATCACTCCGTTGATCTTTTTCCGGCATCCATCGGGTATAGAAATTAAAATATCGATACAATACCTCACTATTTTATGTTTGCAACCTGTAAACCTTGAGATTCAAAGAAGATAATTACAATATGTGGATATATTCTTTAGAGAACAATAGAAGGGCAGACCCATTTTAGGGTTTGGTTGTAGATCTGAAATCGCGTTCCCATCGTGGCAGAGATGGGATCTATCAGGCCACCCAAAAAAGTAGGGTGTGGGAGTGATGTGGGTTAGCGGAGTGGGTGACCATGTGGATATATGTAATTTTTTTTTACTTTTATAAAATAAAACACACTACTATATTATTAAAAAAGGTTACGTAAAATCCTTATAAAAAAAAAACAACTTAACAAATCCTACAAATTGAAAAGACAACTTAATGAATCCTAAAAAAATAAAAAAAAAACAACTTAATGAATCCTAAAAAATTAATAAAATTACAAACTTCTATAAAATTAAAGTGGGGCACCCAACAAAATTTCGGGTTCCTATCGTGCCTATGATTTTGGCGATCTCCACTCGATCGCCATGGCTAAAGTAGCCCGCAGGGTTACGGTTGAAGCATGCTTTAAATCGATCCAGTTTCGGTTTAGCTTACACCACTTATGTTGACACACGTTCAAGTTGTGACGAGAGTTTCCAACATGTTGGTATTGACGAAACGCTTGTGTCCAGTACGCGATTTGACCACGATTTAGTCCACGTTGTGCGTCAACGATTGATGTCACTAGAGCTATCGCCTCCTCTTCGGTCCAAGTAATCATTTTCGTTTTTTTTGGTATGTTTTGGATGTGGGTTTGTGTTTGAAGAAAGTAGATGTGAAAAATATTGATGTTTGGGGTGAGTATTTATAGGTAAAAAATTTTAAAAATTTGATTTGGTTAGTGCAAGCCGCCATCAACAACGGCTACCCCAAACGGCTAGCCCTAACGGTCCTGTTCATCGAGCCAATAGCAGCCATCAACGCGTCTACCCAAGCCGCCCACGCCAGCTTTGTGGCAACACCACCGGGGCAACACCTCTACGCACGCTGGCCAGGTGTGGCTAAAGCGGTGTTGCTCGGCTAGCCAGGCCCCCAACCCAAGCCCACACCTCGCAGTCTAAGAAGGGTGAGAGAGAGGTTAGAAAGAGAAGTGTGAGAGAGAGTGGATGTGTGTATATATTATTTATATTATTTTATTTTGCTCTAGATACACGTCACCTTGACACCTCATCAAAAAGCCACATCATAAAAAATTGACCATGTAGGATAAAAAACCAACCAAATTAGTAGCTAGTTAACGACGAGGTAATAAAACATACTAAGTGTTAAGTTGGGGATGTTGGGTGTCAAAGTTGGGGGTGACAACGACCAACGACAAATAGTTAGGGGTGATAAAATCCGATAACTTTTTTTAAATATATAGTTTCTAATAAAATAAAAAGTATATATACGGAGTTCTTTTCCTCTTCTATGTTAATTAATATAAAGATCTCTAGATACATGTTGAATAACTGGTACATTTCCCCACGCGTTGTGGCGGGTTCAAATGTAAAGTAACTCAGATTTGTATAGTAAAGATCTGAATCATTTCAGAACAAAAGTTACGTTAAAACGTATATTGTACATAAAAATAAGCACGAAAACGCATTATATAAGCCCCACTTATTTGCGAAAAAAATTTACGTCGAACACCAACCTGAACTTACCGACATGTAAAAAAAATAAGAAAAAAGTTATGGTTTCTTAAGTTAAAAACGATACCGCAAGTTGCGGTGGCGCCGAAACGTAAAGTAAGTCAAACTTATAAAGTCTAATGAAAACATATTATCTTTGACCTCACTTGTTGTAAAACAAAATTTATGCCAAAACGTAGATTAACTAAGAACGTAAAAAATTTAAAAACTTGAACTTATACCAACATATACATAAAAATAAGAAAAAAATGTTTTTAAAGTTAAAAGTGGTATTACGCGTTGCGACGGCGTTGAAATATAAGCACATAAAAATAATATAAAATTTTTATAAAGTTAAAAGGTTGTAAGTGCTAATACTAAATATTGAAGTATAAATTAAAAAAAATAAAAAACTTATTAAAAACAAAAAAATTAATAATGAAAGTTGATCAGTGACCAAGTGTCATGCATGAGCATGGCACTGGTCACCAAACTTCTTGTTGTAAGGTTACATAGTATTGTTATGCGATAGATCTCTAGATACATGTTGAATAATATGGATCAGGATATACTAGGAAGTTTCTATGGGTAGGAAGGATAGGAAGTAATCTTGACAATATATCTACTAATCAAGGGCTAAGATTAAATGGGTGGAATTGAAGGAAGAAAAGGAAGCGCGTGAGTTTGTTGAGAGGCATTGTAGTCAATCCAAGGTAATAGTTTCTCTCTCCTCCAATTCCGCCCATTTTTTAAATGTTAATAACTCATTCATACGACATTATTTTTTTATAAAAATTGTACTTTAAAAACGAGCGTTTTTTATCTTTAAAACGAGCACACTATTGCTATACTTTTGAAAAAAAAGTTTTCGATAACCCAGATGCGTAAAACGCAATGAAAAAAAACACAATTTTTTTTTCATTTTTATAAAACACAGTGGACTAAAAAACACAAAATAAAGTGTTTTTTCTAAAAGGCAATGGACAAAAAACACAAAAGAAAATGTTTTTTTTATCTAAAAAGCAATGAATTAAAACACAAAACAAAGTTTATTCTAAAACGCAATTGACTAAAAATATAAAAGAAAAGTGTATTTTCTAAAACGCAATAGACTAAAATCACAAAAGAAAAGTGTCTTTTGTAAAACGCAATGGACAAAAAACTGTGTTTTTTCATTATTTTGTAAAACGCAATAGACAAAAAACAAAAAAAAATGTGTTTTTTCATTCTTTTGTAAAACGCAATGGATAAAAAAAAGTGTTTTTTCATTTTATTTGTAAAAGGAAATTGACAAAAAACACCCAAAAAGTGTGTTTTTTCATTCTTATCTAAAATCGCAATGGATAAAAAACTGAGTTTTTTTATTATTTTGTAAAACGCAATAGACAAAAAAACAACCAAAAAGTGTGTTTTTTCGTTCTTTTGTAAAACGCAATGGACAAAAACTGTGTTTTTTTATTATTTTGTAAAACGCAATGGACAAAAACACACAAAAAGTGTGTTTTTTTCATTATTTTGTAAAACGCAATGGATAAAAAACACCAAAAAATGTGTTTTTTCATTATTTTGTAAAACGCAATGGATAATTTTTTTTTATTATTTTGTAAAGCGCAATGGGCAAAAAAAAACCAAAAAGGTGTGTTTTTTTCATTTTTTTTGTAAAACACAATTTTAAATGAAAGTTTAAACTGAAAGGTGTTTTGTAATTTTTCTTTGAGATATTTTGTCAAATACCTGGTGTGCAACTTTTTATTAATGATTTCTCAATGAAATTGGAACTAATGATGTTGCCCAAACGCATGAATACATCAAGAGAAGGAGTAGAATCAGAGATATCTTCACTTTGAATACAAAATGTTTGAGAAATTTGAGAAGATGAGTACCTTTTTTAATAGAAATCTCATGTTCCATCGCATTATGTTAAATTTGACAGAGTGGTGAGGTTGGGGAGACGATTCTGGTGGTGGTGGGCGATGGAGTGACGACGGTGGTTGTGGTGGTGATGGTGGTGGGGTGAGATGTATCGTGAAAGAAAATGACATACTGGGTTTTTGTTATAGAACTGGGTTTTTTATCTTATGGTTGTTTGACCAAAATGCCATTCCAATGTTTTTTTATCTTTGACACGTGTCACTCTATCATTGCTTCCTATCATTCCTAGCTAAAACAAACTTTCTATTTGATCTTTACCTGAATAATATTGTTATATGATAAACGGGGGAAAACAAGTGTTAGTGTCTATCACTTACCAAATCTTTTTATTTTAAAAATATTAGTAGCCTCATATGCATATTTATTTTGGTGCTTAGATCACGTAGAAGACAAGTATGCGCGAAGGATACGTGGACAAATGTTACTGGCGGAAAGGGTAATTTGGTCTTTTCCCTAGTGAACAATTTTCCCCTTTGATTTTTAAATGGTTATAACTTTTTCATACGTTAATATTTTTACTGAAAAAATTTACACCATATTAACGAACATTCATTCTTTTCAATTTGAGCAACCCATTGCTATAGTTTTCTTGAAAAAAATTACTGAATTTTGCATACCTATTAGTCTATTACGTGATTTTGAATACCCAACAACACATGAGTACGTGACTTTGAATTGTCATTTCGTGATTACACATTTAACATAAACCATTGCGTGATTACAAATTCAATATAAAGTCATTACTTGATTACACATTCAATAGACTTTGTTATAACTTATGTTATTACACTTATGCTTATTATATGATTACACATTCAATAATAAGGACTTGATTATTTATCCTTTATTACATGATTAATTCTCTAATATACGACATTATGTGATTATTATAGGTTGATTGATTAGACATGAAATATTAGGTACTACATATGAAATATTATGTATTATATGTTTTGTTTTTATGTAATTACGTAATCACTCAGTGTGGTTTCATATAAAGTTGTATAATTAAATCACGTAATGCGTATTCAAAATCACATAGTCATGTGCTGGGTATTCAAAATCATGTACTTTTTTTTTTAAAAAAGACTAGCAATAAGCTGCTCGAATTAAAGAGAATGAAATGCTCGTTAATACGGTGTAATTTAAAAAAACAATGTTAACGTATGAAAAAGTTATAGACGTTTGAAAATCAAGGGGATAATGAGTTCAAGTGAGAAAGGACTAGAATACTCTTTCTCTATTTGTTTTATTCAATTCTTTGAACCTGGTATTTACGAAAATGAAAACGCCTAATTTTCAACCATTAATTTTGAGAGATCAATGGCTAAGCTTGTCTCTTACACTTCGTACACAATTTTTGTCTTTTTCAAGATCTCCTCTCTATTTATTTGATAGAATAAAGGTTAATGATGCCTATAGAATAAAGGTTAATGATGCCTTAAAATATTAGTAGCCAGGTATGCATATTTTTATTTAATAGAATAAAGGTTGATGATGCAAATAAATAGAAACGTGTATATTTTATGTTGTGATACAGTGAATTCAGATGAATGTTTATTGACAAGAATGCAAGAGATGTCACTTGACTACCATTTTAAAGTAGAACAAGAAGTTGGCTCTTCTACGTACGCATTCTTTGGATTCAATGGTATGTTTGCATTGAGCTGTTACTATTTTTTTTACAAGAAATTGAGGACCTCTCTTCTATGTTTAGGGACTGCGGGAGTATGGCGGATGGCAGCAATAAATGAGGCTGGAGGGTGGAAGGACCGCACTACAGTTGAAGATATGGATTTAGCAGTCCGAGCTAGTCTTAAAGGATGGAAGTTCTTGTATCTTGGCTCGCTAAAGGTAATGTGCTATTATTTTCTAGAGTAAGTAGGCGGCGTATCTTAAGTCACTATAAACTTTTTAGGTGGGAGTTTCAATAAAATTCGTTTTCATAATTAGTCTTTATTTGTAACAGTTTGAGGGGTGTTCCTGTTAACTAAAAATTAGGCTATTGTAGTGTCGACAAACCCCTTCGTCCACAAACATATGAATGTTAACATAAACTATTTGTCATGATAACCCTTCTTTCTTTGTTTATATGTGTAGGTAAAAAATGAACTGCCAAGTACACTAAAAGCCTACCGTTACCAACAACATCGTTGGTCTTGTGGTCCCGCTAATCTTTTTAGGAAAATGGTTTTCGAGATCATAAGAAATAAGGTATGTTTAAAGGACCAATTTTTATTTAACAATTCTAATAGTTTATTTGACCAACAAAAAGTGTTACTGAAGTTTTTTTGTTTAATCTAGAGAGTGACACTGTCGAAGAAGCTATACGTGATGTACAACTTCTTCTTTGTAAGAAAGATCGTAGCTCATATTGTTACCTTTGTGTTCTATTGTGTTGTACTTCCCACAACTGTGATGGTGCCTGAAGTCATTATTCCAAGATGGGGTGCGGTTTATATTCCAATCGTCATCACTATTCTGAATGCAGTAGGAACTCCGAGATCTTTCCATTTGTTAGTGTTTTGGATTCTATTTGAAAATGTGATGTCCCTCCATCGGACTAAGGCTACATTTATCGGATTATTTGAGGCTCAAAGAGTGAATGAATGGGTTGTCACCGAAAAGCTTGGAGATTCTTCCAAGGTTAAAGGAGCAACAAAACAACTTAAAACACCCCACTTCAAAATAGGGGATAGGTATTCTCATTTCTCCAAAAAGTGTCTCTAATACATGTTTTAAAGACATAAAAAATAAGCCTATGAGGGCACATGGGCGTTACCCATTTTATTTCGGTTTAAATTTTATTGTGTTATTAAGCATGTGCAAACTAATGAAAGATCGTATGGTTTTAAACAGGGTTCTTATGCTAGAGCTTGGTATGGGTTTCTTCCTATTTACGTGTGGATGCTACGATTTTGCATTTGGGAAGGACAGGTACTTCATTTACCTATATGTACAAGCGATAGCATTCTTCGTAATGGGATTCGGCTATGTTGGAACTCATGTTCCCGACTTGTAGACGCGACGTTTTTCATTCGTCACTTATCATTTTCACGTTTTGATCGACAGTCATTCTACACTTGTGCCCCTTTCTTCATTCGCTGCGTCATACAAGTGTTGTTTGAGAATATGTAACTTTCATTAATATGGCTTGCTTTGTACTTTTTGTGTATATAGCGAACGTTAATACATGTTTTTTCTACATTATTGTAAAGGTTTTAAAGCCTTTCCCAATAAGGTTACTTTTGTATATCTAAAAAAAGCAGAATGCAATGATACATGTCGTCCAAAGTACGAGATGACAATAAAAAACAAATTTTAGGGTGTGTTTACTATAAAGTGTAAGGAGTGTATTATCTGATTATGTAGATTCGGTTTCGTAATGATGATTTATATTTGTTTTGTGTTTTACACCGAGCACGCAATAACATATCTTTGTCAAATCTACACAATGCTATAAAGTGTGTGTTTACTAAATGCTATAAAGTGTAAGGATATATTTACATATTATTTGTAAAACAAGCTGTAGTGATTTTACAATACATGTTAGGGTTGCCGCATATACATATACATATACATATATATATATATATGGTTCAAGAGAGAACTAATCCAAGTTGCGAGAACTATGAGAACTCCTATCATTCAATAGCATATTTACACATCACCCATAACCAAATTAAATCAAAAGGGTATTTTAGTCTTTTACTTCCCATGTCACATCTTTTCTCTCTCTTCTATTTAAAAGTCAACATGTCACATCTTTTTTCTCTCTTCTATTTAAAACTAAACATGTCATATCTTTTCTCTCTCTTCTATTTAAAATTCAACATAAGACATCTATTGAGTTGTTATTTTTGGTTGAGTTCGTTTGGTAAGATCCTCAAATTTCGTAAACCTGAAATTGGGGTGTCGGGGGCATAAAAGATGTTTGGCGTAAAAAAATTGTAAAAAAGTTTTTGTAAAAATAAAATATTTTTGTTTTTTGTAAAAAAGTTTAAACCCGTAAAAAAATGTTTTTTTTTGTAAATTTTTTTTTTTAAAGTTTAAAACCACGCGCAAAAAAACTTTAAACCCGCGCGTAAAAAGATTAAAACCGACACGCAAAAAAAGTTTAAACCCGCGCGTAAAAAAGTTTAAAACCGACGCGCAAAAAAAGTTTAAAACCGCACGTAAAAAAACTTTTATACCGGCGCTTAAAAAAATTTAAAACCGCGCGTAAACAAAGTTTTAAACCATCGCCTAAAAAAGTTTAAAACCGCGCGTAAAAAAAGTTTAAAACCGATGCGTAAAAAAAGTTTAAAACCGTGCGTAAAAAAAGTTTAAAACCACGCGTAAAAAAAATTTAAAACCGGCGCGCAAAGAGAAGTTTTAAATCAGCGCATAAAAAAGTTCTAAACGGCGCGTAAAAAAAGTTTAAAACCGGCGCGTAAAAAAAGTTTAAAACCGAGCGTAAAAAAAGTTTGAACTCGCGCGTAAAAAAAGTCTGAACCCGCGCGTATAAATGTTTAAAACCAGCGCGAAAAAAAAAGTTTGAAACTCTACGTAAAATAATTTTTTTACCGCATGATTAAAAAAACATTAATTAAATCACAAACATTAATCAAAGCATAATTATTACAACTTTAATTACCAATCATTAAAGAGCTTTGTAAAAATACCAATTTACCCTTATCTCACTAAAAATAAGAATCATTAATAAAGCACAATGATTACAACTACTTTATTGTCTTTTAATCTCATCTATCAAAACACTTTTGATCAATGGCTTATATTGGTTTTTACGGTTCTCACAACTCAAGGTGGTTCTCATTTTACCCATCCATATATATATATATATATATATATATATATATATATATATATATATAACCACCCAAAAGTAACCTACTACATCACCACCAAAAACCTAAAAAAAACCTAATCCCCTACCCTTCCCTCCCCAAAAAAAAAAACTAAATGCTAAAAGCTAAACCTCGCAAAAAATCTAAAAAACACCCATATATTTTTTTTTACATTTTTTATGATTTTTTTTGTTGGTGACGAAAATTAGCGGTTGGGAGTTTATTCTGTCAGAGGATAGGTAACAATGTGTTTATTGAATGCAGTAAAAGGCCTATCAGTGGATAGAAACCTCTGATAGCTTGACCAAAGCTTGGATGATGTGTTTTGACTTTGTATCATTTGTTCCTTTCCAAAGGTTCAATCCCAACAATCTTCCCCTGGAACAGATGATGCCAAAAACACCTTATTCTTGATCTTTATTCCTCAGAAAGAATTCTCTTATTTGGCCCTTGAATTGTAGTTCAAGTTAAGAGATTCTAAGTCATCAGCATCCTTCTCAAGCTCTAAACTTAGTAATTCGTGGAAGTCTTCTACTGTAAGCCCATAAGCAGCTTCCATAGATAGTTTAGTAGCTTTACCATCAGATTTGAGCAGAGTCAATTCGTGGTTGTCTTTGTCGACCTTACACTTGAGAATTTTAGGGTCTGAAGGCTTTCTTGAAGGAGCTTTTATAGCTGAGGATAGGAAAGGAGCTACTTTTGTCAGATCTTCGGCCAACTTGGCACTTCTATCATCTGTTGGATAGTCCATCATGTTTTTGATACCTTCTTTGATAAATACTTCCTCAAACTCTCTGTCAACCTTCTCAGACATCTCCTCTTGCCTTTTTCGCTTTAGCAAGGCAAGTGTGGGTTGGGCAGATGTTGAGCTAGGCCTTTTAGAAAGTTGGGCTTTGAGAGAAGTATCTTCTTTGGTATAATCAGGTTTGGGAGGCATTGATGGATTCTTTTTCCTTCTAGCTTCAAGCATTTTGTAAGTATCCAACACTCTTATCTCCCCCATCTCATGACCTGGTTCTTTGACCTATAGTGATTATGAATTAGCTCTTCTTTCATTCTTCTGAGCTTCAGAGTCTTTTCAGGTACATTCTTTTTGTATTTGTTCCAATCTGGGCATGTAGGTTTATTGTGAGGATCTTTTGATTGTGCTTCTATTCTTGCATTTTCTTCTTGAAGCTCACTCACAGACCAATCTTTGAACTGCGCTCTAGTAGCAGTATATTTCTTTGTTTCCATGATGTGTGAAATGTAATTTTCTTTCAAAAGTTTATCTTCTGATTCAGAAATTTTATTTGACAAATTCTTTGAAAATCTTTCCAATGATTGGACTTTGCTCAGCTGAAACTGGAGTTGGTTCTGCACTTCTCTATCACTTTTGCCTTTAGACAACTTCTTAGCAATATCCTTTGCCTGTTTTTCTTTGAGTACCAGATACTGATCAATGTTTGCAGGCTTTGGATAACCTTGAAGAGATGGAAAATGTCTTTTGTCTGGATCTTCTTCAGCATAGAAAGACATGATTTCTTTCTTAACTGCAAGAAAATCAAGAGGAAACTTTATAGCTGCAGGAACCACTTCTTTTGAAGGAGCAGATGTTGTAGTTGGGGAAGCAGAGGTTAGATTTAGCATTGGTGCAGATGCAAGAGGCATAGGAGCAGGGATCTTTTCTTCGTTTATGACCTTTGTGACTTTCCTCCTCTTAAAACTGATTGATGTTGATGATGGATGGCTTGGAATTCTAGGTGGTGTTGGTAAGGTTTGTGTGGAAGTGGGAAAAGTGAGGATGGCAGTGGTTGTAATAACATCTGCTACAACCTCTGCTGTGTCAACAGATGTTGGCACAACAGTTGTTGTAACATATGTTGGGTGGATATGGGAATTGTGTGAGAAGATGTGGCTGATTTTGTTTTGGCAGAGGTTTTTGTGGTTGGATTGGTAGCATCTTTAGTTTTGAGAGGTGTGGATTCTGGTTGTCTTGCTTTTGTAGAAGATCTCCTCTTTGTTGAGGTACCAGTCTCTCCCTTTTCTAACTGCTGATCAATCTTTTTCTCAACCAGCACCTTACCTTCATCAAACACAGCCTTCTTATGGGACTTCTTTGCCCTTGCCAAGATATCTTCAGTTAAGTCTGGTTTCTTTGAACCATCTGGCTTAGGGATATTCACTGTAGGCCTTGCCTTTGAGTCATCCATCTTCAACTTTTTGTTACCCAAAGGTTTCTCCCCCTTTTTGGCTTCATCTGGACTTACAAAAATGACAGTAGGAGGAGATTTTCCAATGGTGGTGAGCAAGTGGGCTTTGATTGCCTTGATATCGTAGCAGTGTCATTATATCTTGCATCAACCATGTTCCTGAGTTCCATCATTTGATGCTTATGTTTTTGTTCCAGGAAATGTTTCTCTTGTTGAAAGATAGGATTTATAGCAAATTTGAGCTCAGCAGTGATTGGAACAGGGGTTGGCTCTGTATAGTGATCAACTGTTTCAAAAGATCTTTTATTTCATCAACAATGGTTTCAACGTTGGTAACCCTTTCCGTCAATTCCTGATATTTTAGCTCATCACCTAACTTAATAGGATCATCTGAACTCCTACCAGATGTGGTAGTTTTATCCAAGATATCATGAGCAAGTGGTTTACCACTTACTTCAATCTTTGTTGCCCATTTGTCTTGGTTATGGGGACTTCCCACTGGAGCAGAGGTTACCTTAGTAGCCTCAGCAGTGGTTGCCTTCAACAAGGTCTTAGCTATGTAACCACTGTCCAATTGAGAACTTGGGAGTTCAATAATTGTAGTGGCTGCCATTGTTGAACTATCACCAAAGGTTACATGTAACCCAAGGGATGCAGCCTCTTCATTTGCTGATGGGCTAGCATTTAGAAATAAGTCAGACCCAGCTTCTGGTTGAAGTATATTCTCATTGATGGGTTGGTGAGAAGTGCTGGATAATGTCTGCTCAATTTCTATTGCATTCAGCAAGGGTAACATGGTAGGTGGTAAAGATGGCATTGGTGAGAGTGGCTGTGTAGAAAGCGACATTGCCCTGGGAGAGGGGCTGTGGAAGATAGAACCAAGTGATCCTAGAGCTTCATAATTTGGTGTCCCTGTGCCTACAACCTGATCCTTTTGTGAGGATGCAGGAGGAGTTTCAAAGCCGGTGTGAGATCTTTCTACCATTTGTTGTGAAGAAGTAGCAGCAGTGGTTGTGACTTTGGTGGTGTCACCGGGTTAACCTCTGGGATCTCATCTTCTAGAGGACCCTTTTTGGGTTTGGTGGGTTTTCGGGATGCTCTAGATGGTTTCTTTTTGGAGATTTTAGGTGTGGGTTTCAGAGCAGCGGTTGTGATGCCCTTATCACCTAGAGCAGTAGGCTCAGCAGCTGGAGGTTGAGCTTGAACATTTTGTTCTTGTAGAATAGGCTCGGCCTCCTCTGCTTCTGTTTTGGAAACTTTATCTTGATTTGTAATTCATGTAAACGTTTCATGGTTTAGGCTGCCAGCGTTTGTAACTGCGCCTTGTTTACTTGCGTTTGATTTTATCTGATCTTGCAAGTAAACACTCATGAATCTTGGATGTATCAAGAAAGCTTTTCTTTTTGAAATATTTTTAAAATTAACTATAAGATCATTGAACAACACCTAGGAGAAGTTAAAATCAGAACCAGTTAAAATTGCAAATCCCAGATACTGCATGTTCAATGGAATCTCGTTGAAAGCAGTTGTCTTTGCAGAGACACATGTAAGTAAAGTGTGGAAAAAGAATTTCATCTTTGCTGGAAAATTAACTTTGAAGATTGTCATACCTTTCAACTGTCCGGTGTAACCTCTTTCAACGAATTCATGCTGCATCTCCCTCAAAGGAAATGATACCGGATGTTGCATATCATTTAACATGAAGACTTGGGAGATAGATTGTGGGCTTATTTGTAGTTGTGTGCACCAACTTTGGAAGTGATAGAATAGGGCACACCATCAGCGGTGTAGGTCCCTCTTTCACATGGATCGTAACGAGATTGACAATCAACCAAGGGTGCGGAATCCCCTTGATGGATCAAACGAACACAGAAACAAGTTTATAAATGAAGAACACGAACAAACACTTTCAATCCGTCTTCTATTGATTATCCAACACGAATGTTTACAATCAATTCAAGACACACAAGAAATCTCTCAGCCACTCTCTGTAGATTTCTCACTCAGTCTCACAGCCACTCTCTGTGTTACTGAAACTCTATCTCACCAAGGTTCCTCACAAAGCATTTACCAAAACCCTAATGCAAGACATGTTTATATACCACATGTTTGCATACTGGGCTTTGGACCGGGCTAGGCCATTCTCCAAGCTCAATACAACTCTAAACAAGATAAACAAAGATGCTAAGCCTAATACAAAATATCCAAAGACTAAACTATTTAACTATTAAGCTGTTGTCACAAAATATGCACCAACAAACTCCCCCTTGACAATAGCTTCATAGTGTAACTTTGTCTTCAAACATCTTGCAATCTTTTGGTCTTTGGATAGCGTCAGTTACATACAGATTCTGACATCAACAGACTCCCCCTTAACTGATGCTTCCAATCTCCAAAACTTTCATTCGTCGTAGATCAGTGAACTAGCATTCTCTGTTAAGAACATATCTTCAAACTCTTCCAACTCTCTTTCTGCAATGCAGTAGAAGGATCCTACCATGCATCTTCAACCATACTTCACTTCAATCTCAATCTGCACTCTACTTAAGTTCTGCACTTCATTTTGATAACTGCATCAATCTGTTTAGAAACACAAGCAAGTATCTCGAAAAACCATTAGTCTTTTTCACATTAAAGATAAACCAATATTTTATCTTAGTATGTAAAAGCAACAATTTTATCAGTTCAAAATGGGAGACATTTTAAAAGAAATTATTTTTTGTATTTTTGAGATTTTCTATTTTTTTTATGTTTTTTATTTTTAAGAAAGCAAGTACACTATTTACAATACTTCTTTTTGTGAGTATCATGTGCAACAAGATCATATCAACAAAATCAAATTGTTTTCACACTATTTGATAATTCTTTAAGTAATTTTGGTGAACAGCAGTTCAAGATGATTACCAGTATGTTTGTCCACTTAAACAAAATGCATGAACATTTCAAGTACCATTACCGAATGATATGTTAAGGTAATATTATTCTGATATACTAGTGTGTCCCACTTCAGGACATACCCCTACGATCAAGGTATGCACAAAGATTCATCGTAGTAGGTGAGTATACCGAAATTCATCCTTTGTATGTTACAACGTTAGATAATTGGTGTTCAGGTCAGTACTTCTGTACATCAAAGAGACCAATATCCAACGAGGGTTAGGGCAAATACCATAGATTTTGGTACGGTTTATGCATTTTGCACATTTTGATGACTCTCTAGGAGAGCTTCTTCATATTTGGGTTTTTGGCATTTTAGCTCTTTTAAAATATCCTGGTTGTGCCTAGGTCAGCATATATCTGGATGCAGCAGAAGGACAACCCTGATATCCCGGATGAAGTAACAACATAAAGACCCAAAACTTCAGATTTTGGCAATCTATCAACACAAGAATTAAGGTCATTAAACCGTACGTCACTGATATGTTACCCACTTATATTCAGTTTGTTAAGTTTATATCACGTTAGTAAGTTGATTATTTCATCCTTTTTGCCTACTGGTACATCATATGATGAAGCTGCTATTACACTTTAGCAATTTAAATTCAGTGTCAGTGTGACAGTCTAACTTGCTGATGTATTATCATCTCTTCTTTTTCACACAGTGAAAACTCATTTTTCATTTTTTGATGTTTTTGTATATATTTTTTTAATTTTTAAACTTACTCCCCCTAAACTCACGCCTAACTAAACTCTTTTTGCTTAGGGAAATTTCTCCTCCTAATTTTTGTTTTTATGGAGTAAGTTTCAAAACAGAAATTTAAAACACTAAACAGACTCCTACTTCAACCTGACAAAAAGGTTTCATTACCAAAAATAATCAATCATAGAAGTAAATAATTCGTTACCCATTTGTAAACTATTATTCACCTCAGATGCTTTACAGGAAAAACACTGTCGAACACATCAACAGTCCTTCTTGGTCATCCTGCACTTACTCAACAACTCAGTTAGACTTAAGAACCCAAACCCGACCCGTTTTGGGTTGACCATGAATATCCACATAATCTAACACTGTCCAATATCCATCACAACCTAATAGTGTCTTGGATGTATTACCAGTTATTGAATAAGATTTATAATTTCCACTAGGTCTTTGATCTCGAGAGTTCCAATAAACTCCCTGATTTACTGACCTCTGAAAATTATTATCTCGATACCTTCTTCGTCCATTATCATAACCTGAACTTTGAAAAAATTTTGGATTTTGTTGAACATTTGAATTATAAAAACTCCGATGTTCGTTCCTTCTTTGAAAATTTCGATTTCCAGAACTCTGGTATCGATTTTGATATCCAAAAGTTTTACCTTGAGACTGATTTGATTTACCAGTAAAATGACTATTTTGTGGAGAAAAACTTCTTGGTCCATCAAATCTTCTCGATGTTGAAGGTTTAGATTGAAAACCCGGTTGATTTGTTTGACTACTTGGTTTTACATTTTTCTTTGAACCAACCTGATTCACATCCTTAACCTCAACCCCAACATTATCCTTCATCTCATCAACTTTTTGCTTACCTTTCTTAAACGGACAACAACTCGCACATGTCCTTTGTTGTGACATTTAAAACAAGATCTTTTCTTAAAAACTTTCTTTTTATTAGATCCCTTTTTAAATGTTTTAACCGTTTTGTCTTTAGTATCCTCATCCGATTTATGAGGTGTACTGTTAGACCCAACAGATTCCTTCAAAGAAACTGGACTATCAGGCAAGTTCACAGTTATCGGGTCCATTACAGCTGGTGTAGTAGGCACAAAATCAGTTAACTCATTTCCATTTGGTAAAAAGGAGTAATCTTGATCATCAGAGGGCGAAGGTTTACCAAACCCCACTCCCGTTTTGTCATTACTCTTTTTCAACCTTTCTTGCATATGAGTCCTAACTAACGAAGAGTTACCAAATCTGTCTAACTTCCCTTGAAGCTCAACAATTTTGGCCCGTGCACCGGCCAATTCCGTGCACTTTTCAAACAGTTCGTTAGTTTTCTCTTTCACAGTTTCACGAGCCAAATCAATGACTTGTGACAATTCATTGACTTTGCTTGTTAAACTGCTAATTTCTTGTTCATTTAATTTGATTTTACTAAGACAATCCATCCCACCTTTTATCAAAAGAACATTTGACTCTTTTTGCTTTTCTAGATCTGTTAACAAGATTTTGTTTTGCTCCGATAGTCTATCAACTTTACCTTGTAGTTCGATGCAATTATGACATGTATGACTTACAGATTCTGATTGTACATGCACCTCTGTTGTAAGTTCATCTGCATCATCCATGCACCTTGTGACTCCTGCGTCCTTGACTTTCAATTCCTCCTTAGTATCCTTCTTCTCTTCTACCTTAGCATCAACTTCTCCAATCTTCACAACTGCAATCTCAGTTACACATGCTTGGTCGCAGGCTCCGTTTTGAAGAACTCTGATAACGTTTTTCTAAAGCTTCAGCTCTCTAGAAGTCACATATATCTGGAATGTATGCTTGATGCCATCGGGTAGAGACATCTTAATAGCAGCTAATGCCTTCTTCTCAGACTCATACCTTCTCTTTTCAGTAGCTGACATGTTAACATATACAGTGAGTCGTTGTCTGCCTTCAAACTCATGAGTTGGGTTTACGTACCCATCCTTAATACAGATCCACCACCTAGCATTTTCACTTTGAACCACAACTTTAAACTTCTCTTTCCAGTCAACATATTATTTAACGTTTATCAGTTTAGGCCAGTTATCAACAATTCCACTGACCTTATCCATTTTGTCCATCACTTAGCTTCAAAGTTTAAATGGGATTATGTTATACCTGTGTCAAAAACCAAATCTAACTTCTCTACTGGGCCTTCTCGAGTTTAACCGTAAGCGTACCGGTAAAACCGTGCAAAAATTATCCGAAAACTATTTTTACTATATGATACCGTTAGACTCGTCTTGCCGATACGAATCCAATGATATATAATGTCAAAAACCTATTTCGGGATTTTCCAGAGGCTTTTTTTTGTCCTAAAAAACAAATGAATCTAATGGTGCAACCTGTTTGTAAAGATTGTGCATAGAACTTAATCTACACACATATATGTTTAACACTTAGTACGTCAGCTTATTAACTCTCCACTTTTTGATATAAGTGTTAAGTCCGGAAAATGAGAGTTCTCCTAAGTTCGGAATACTATAAATTAATAAACTCGGAACTTGTATTACACACACAAGAGCCGGACTGTTTAAATTCGGACCACCTTAGTGAGCCAAACTCGGCATACCCAAATCCAGAGCACTCTATATTCGGAACTTATAAAATCCGGACAAACAGTCTTAAATCCGGAACATGCTGTGTAGTTTTAAATTCGGAATTCTCAAAACCCTGACAACTTCCTCTCTTAAACTCGGAAATAATATAAATTCGGAACCTTATTAGCCCTGACTAAATTAAAACCGGACTTGTAAACTTGGAACTTGTTAACTCGGATCCAAACTCACTAAATTCGGAATTATCTAAAGTCGGACAACCTCAAATACTGACTCACTGATAAATCCGGACACTAAAATCAAATCCGGACTCCCTCAAATTTGGACCTTGAACTCGGAATTTTGACAGATCCGGACTACAATAAATCCGGAGTAAGTGCCAAATTCGAAATCTATCCTTCCGTGTTTCCCAAAATTTGTGTGTTTTTGGCAAATCGCACTATCGTGACTTCACAGCAGTACGTGTTTACCCACAAACTTCAAGAAACCCTAATACCAGATGATGATGATGACGGCTGAAACAACTTTTCAACCAAAAAATCGAGTCTGTATAATCAATCTCGAACCAACAACAAGAGCAAAAGCTCTTATACCAATTGTAGGTCCCTCTTTCACGTGGATCGTAACGAGATTGACAATCAACCAAGGGTGCGGAATCCCCTTGATGGATCAAACGAACACAGAAACAAGTTTATAGATGAAGAACATGAACAAACACTTTCAATCCGTCTTCTATTGATTATCCAACACGAATGTTTACAATCAATTCAAGACACACAAGAAATCTCTCAGCCACTCTCTGTAGATTTCTCATTCAGTCTCACAGCCACTCTCTGTGTTACTGAAACTCTATCTCACCAAGGTTTCTCGCAAAGCATTTACCAAAACCCTAATGCAAGACATGTTTATATACCACATGTTTGCATACTAGGCTTTGGACCGGGCTAGGCCATTCTCCAAGCCCAATACAACTCTAAACAAGATAAACAAAGATGCTACGCCCAATACAAAATATCCAAAGACCAAACTATTTAACTATTAAGCAGTTGTCACAAAATATGCACCAACAAGCGGATGAGTTGGCACACCATCACCTGATGAGTTTACTTTAGCCTTTGCCCAAAATTCTCTTAAAGAATCGATGTAAACTGGGGCTTTGACTTCCAACATGTGTTTGAATTTTGATTCTTTTAGAATCCGGATCATTGGATGATAACGAGTGTTTGTGTTGGTTTCTTCGAGAATAGCAGTGTAATTGTGTGGTGTTTTGATGATGAGGACAATGGGGGTGGTTCTTGTGTTGATTTCTTCTTCGATTTGGTTTTAGGAGCCATGATTTTGGAAGATCTTTTTATAGAAGGGCTTTGAAAAAAATTTGCAATCGCACAAGAAAAGTGAAATCTCTGTTTGGGGATAGAACATGTTTTATAGGTTTTTTCAAAAAGTGCACTTGACGTGGCGTCTGATACAACATCTGTCGAATAACGTCTGTCCACGTGTAACCTCTGTTTGACAATGGAAAACAGTTGTTTGGCGTCTGATGCAACAACAATGTTTTTGTGCTATCAGAGCTTTGAACAGACTTTAAGGATTTTATTGAAAAATTCAATTTTAACTATTTTTAAGGATCACTACAAAAAAATGCCAAACAGTGGCACACAAAAAGCGCCACAAAAACCAATAAAGTGCCACTAAAGCCCCCATAAGGAATGAGCGGCACACAAAAAAGTGCCACTAGAAGCAGTGCCACTAAAGCTTTTTAGTGACACTTTTAAGTGTGCCACTGTAATAGTTTGGGATTTAGTGACACTTGTTTTTGACACAATATAGAAGGAAAAAATAGTTTTAGTGGCACAAGTTTTGTGTCAATGAAAACTATTTCTAGTTAACCATGCATACTACTTTTAGTGGCATTTATAGAAGTTTATATATTAATTTAATCATTATTTATTTACAATATAAAATAAAAATAAAAATACGTAGAAATTATAATATCATAACTTCAACTAGAAGTTCGATCCAAAACATATTACAAATGTTAGCAAACAAATGCATAGCAAGACTCAATTATATTTCAAATGTTTACAAAAGAATTCAAAACGTTCTTTCTCGTAGAAATCATACTGTAGAAAGTCTTAGCTCTAAGCAATCCATAAATCTTCTTATCTATGTCCCTCCAAAGCTTCTTATGTTGTCAAATCTACCATCGTTATTGAGGCTTCTTGAAGATAATATCTTGTTACTAGACAAACAAAGTTGTTTTAAGGCTGAAAAACAATATAGGGACAAAAAGTATAAATAAAAATACATGTTAATACAAAGATATATAATTGTAAAAGATTAAAGTAAGTACCTGTATGTTTATTTTGCTAAGAACTGTAGACAAGTTTGCATTGGGAATATCCACATGACTTCAATAACCTTTCCATGTTTCCATTTTCCCCCATGCTATGGAATATCCACTTTTTACGTTTCATTTGGATAAAAGGTAAATTTCGAATATAAATAAATATTACGTATACATTGGTGGATACCTCTTTACTTTAATGAGTGGATACATATCAAGTTTGATAAAAGGCATATACCTTAACAAGTGAATACATATCTTCTTTATTTTGCATGGAAACTTTTATCCGGTCAAATATTCAATTGATACATGATCGGCCAACCTCACAAGCATCCCAAGGTACTGAACAAGTTCTTTACCTTCATCCCACTAGCTTTCCAAAATTGTTAAATGTTATAATTATTCTTTGCAAATGATTCGGTTTGACCCTTTTTAAACTTTTGTCTAGTTTTTTAAGACTTGCGATAAGCAAATGTATTAACTATAAAATACTATTACAAAAAACTATAGTATTAAAATAACATATAAGTTGTTCGAGTGATTATGTTTAAAAGGTTGAAAACATTCGAATGACACTTTTGAGCAACTTTGAATTCTCACGTTACTTGACCCAATTTGACCTATTGGAGTTTAAACAAAATCCAAACTGGCCTAATTAAAAGTAGACGAGTTGGAATTGACAACTGTATGTTCAAACTAACTAAAGTAGACGAGTTGGAATTGACAACTGTATATATGTTCAAACTAATTAAAAGCAAATTACCTGTTGTATCTTTGATACATGATTTCAAGAATAATATGTTTTGGTCTCCCATGTCACCCTTGACAGTGAAACCTAAAGGAGCATCAGTATTCTCAATGTCATAATCAAGAAAAATGCATTAGAAAATTCACAAAAAAGAGAATAAAAAAAACATTAGAAGTGCCTTGGAGATGTTTACCTTGATGGTAATTGGGTTTTGGTTGTAGATTAATGTTTTCACCATCGCCATTCCCATATAGAAAAGGGTCCATCAATAATCCTTAGCAAGTAGTCTATCCAAGACCTTGGAAATGCACTATCCAAGAGTTGAACAAATTTTATCAAAGGATCCAAGAGATAATTATTGTAGTTGAAATAGCTCAAGATCAATGAAACAAAGTTTTTAACCTTTATTTGTTTAATACTCCCAAACATGCTAGTTGTTGACATTCAAACTTACTATTCTAAACTTAAAAAAATAGTAGAAAAAAAACTAATTTGCTTTTAGGCATAAAGCATCTATTATAACACACTAGGGGGGTAGCTGAGCTACTCAAGCTCAGCTAAAAAAAAGCTCAAACCACGCCGAGTTTAAACAAACTGAAGCTCAAGTCCGAGTCTAAAAACAAAGCTTGTTTAGTAAACGAGCTCGACCCTGAGCTTCGCTTATCGACAAGCTTGTTTATATACAAAATATTATAATTATTATGGGTTAAATAAGAGACGAGCTAGAGCCGGAGCCGAGCTAGAAAAACTATGTACGAGCCGAGAGCTCGAGCTTTAGTCGAATCAAGTCGAGCTTTCATAAGTTAAACGAGCTCAGACTCAAGCCAAGTCGAGGTCGGGCTCGGCTCGTTTGCACCTTATAACACACACATGTACCTTACTAATTGTTAAATTTAATTTATAGGACAAACTAAATGAAATAAAATAAGTACAGGTGTCACTTTTTTATATGTTTCAGCAACATTTACACATTCAATATATGGACACTCAATGTCACCAACTACTAAATGTAACCTGCACTTCACCACAGGGTTTTGCTATTAAGTCTGATAAAGACTCTAGGGTTTCTAACTACACATAGCCCAGTTTGTATGTTTTAATTGGTGTTTTTTATTACAACAAAACTGATAGCGCAGAAGATTGTAATTTGGGTGGTCGGCAGTTAAACTTTCAGACAAACAAAACCCAGTTTTACCTAAACAAACAATACAAAACCTAGTTAACATACCGGTCAAATAAACTTTTTACATCCATGCTGCCCCTGGTGCATCTATGCCAATATCTTGATAATTCATACACCAAATCATGTTCTTAATTTTCTGTTGTAGCTTCTACTTAGTAGTCCATGAGATGCAACTTTTAAACTCTGAATTCATGAAAAATGAAGATTACCGGTTAGCAAACAAACCACAGAATCAGCTATAACAAATAAATGGTTATAAAAAAAGCTGAACCTCTACAATTAGCAATTAAACCACAAACTTGAATATAACAAAAAATATTTTTTTAAGGTCAGAAAGAAAAAGCTTACAAAATCAAGACTGTGTTCTCTCGTTAAAAAAAGCACCTTAGCGAGTCAACCGGGTGCCAATGTGTTAGAGAATCAACAAACAAATGCAAAACATATGGGTTAAATATGAAAAAAAAGAAGCTAGCACGACCAAGTCGTCCAATAAATGGGAGGAACTGTAGACGCCTTTTGTAATTGTATTTGTGGGTATATATAATTCAAGTAGGCACACCCGAAAGGCATGTATACAAGTTCTTTTCCTCTTCAGACAGCTCTAGTGCCATGATCTATGGGGGATGGCTGGTCATGCAGGTTGGATAGTGGGTTGTAGCAGACCCGGAATTAACTTTCTAGGGGTGCGATCAGAGGATTTAATCATACCATAGGGGCGGTTGGGATTTTGGCATAAACAACACACTAAATTTGTTCAAGGGGGATGGTTGCCGCCACGAGTGGCTGTAGGTCTGTCACTGACTTAGTGGGTCACGACGGATCATATTGCATTGAGCAGACCCGCAAACACTTTCGTCCACTTTTTAAAATTTTGCATTTTTATAAATACTCATATACATTGATTATGATCATTAAATCAGTTGTATGTAGTGATAATAGACTTTGGGTGGCCGTGTATGTAGTGATAATAGACTTTTTGTAAACCCTAAATCCAAAGCAAGACATTCAACAAACGAACATCAACTTTTTAAAGACACCTAGGAATTCATAGTCAATTTATACGAACATCAAAGGGGATTAATGCTAATAAATCAAAAGAACAAATATCGAATAGGTTTACTTACATGATTGTTTTGGTAATCTTGCGAAACAAAAAGAAAGATAAGTGCATTAGAGAATGGAGTGCATAAGCGATTGAAAAGCAAAACGCGATCTTCAATCGAGGTTGTACAGAAAATAAACCCTAATTAAATGAAGCTTCACCCATGCATCATCAAGCTGTGCAAATTGATGGACAAAGACAATACCAATAAATAATGGATGATGAATCAACGTAGAAGAAGATTGCTTTTTAAATAAACAATGTTTGGTTACACCGATATGTAAAAAGGGCGAGTCAAGAAACATGTCAAATGGACTAATGGGTCAAATGGTGATGTTATCACCATTTGAAAAATGATATTTAATATTTCGTTTGTTAATTTTCATGCTTACAGGTAAGCATGATTTGTGGGCATGCATTGCCACGAGTAGTATATATTGAATCGCAAACTATCGCTAACGGGTCAATATTTTGACTAGAGCCAGGTATGTGTAATGGTCATGCTCTCAATGGGGGTTTGCGGTACGACTAAAGTTAGTCGAGATAAGGGTGGACACTAGATCGCCTCAAATGAGGTAAATTTAGTGTTTGACGTAAAACAACCAGTATAGCCGAATACATGTTTTTAAGCGAAAAGTGCATTTAAGTGAGTTTATAACATTAAACGTTGTGAGACTTTTATGTTATAAAGAACATAATAATATTTAAACGGAATACGGGTTAAAGGTGTCCACTTGGTCAAAACATGTTTTTAAAAGTCCTTCGTCGTAAAAGGACTAAAGTGACCAAAATGCCCTCGAATGATTAATCGAGCAACCGACCTTTAACGATAGTTTAAAAATGAGTTTTGTAATTAAGTAAACCCTTTCGGTAGCGTAAAAGCAATAAGGCCTAAGCCTTTTTGGTTTAATGCCTCTTAACGGGTCTTGTTCATAAATTGTCAACTGATTGGTAGAATTCGGAAAACATGATTTATTATAATAAATTCACCACAAATAAAGTTGTGGTGGAAGATAAAAGAAGTTTTAGTATGGAAACAAGAATTAAGGAAAGAAGGAGCGAAATTTAAGCTTAAATGCTTAAAATCCCTTAACGGGTCAAAATGAATATACGCATAAACCGGGTAATGGTTACGTAATTCATACAAGTTATGAATTCGGGTTAAGGATTTCTAGTTAAATATATAGGTAAACATTTTACGGACATTAAGAAACAAGTTTCAAGTGAAACGAACGAATAACGAAAAAGATACGCAAGTTTTAGTAAAAAAATAGAGAAAAAGGAAAGCTGCAGACTGAACAGTTGGGCTTTTCAGCCCGGATTTGATAAGTTGAACCGTAAGCTACGTTCCTCAACCGTAGCTTACGGCGGGTTTTGTTAAAATCTTTATTTTTGTTTCTTCGAGCTATTAATGTTATCAAATTACATTTAGCATTATAAAGCTAATATTTAACATTGTTAAATGTTATTTAGGTCCTCATTATGAAGTTCTGGATGCGATCAAGCTCAACGGAGAACCGAACACGATCAAAGATCAAGCTTCCGCACTTTGTTTAGTCGATACGGAACTAAACAACGAAATCATGTTGAAATATTTTAGTGTTTACGAAGTTTTATCAAACTAGTAATATCGTACGGACGTGTAATCGTGTATAAATCCTTTTATATGGGAAATTATCATAAACATTTCGATTTATAGTATAAGCGCTTTACACAACCGAAGTTGCTTATCATCTTGATCAAATAGACTTGCCAAAAGGACTTTATCAAATGATTTTCAGAAAAACATCAACAATTTTAAATTTGTACCTTAAAATATGTATTTACAAAGAAATAGTTTGCCCTAAATTCTAAAATTTCAGGCCCTTCAATGAATTGTGCCCCATCTTTTTATCAAATCACTTGCTGTTCAGAAGCGTTACTTTAGCGGGCTTGTTAAGGCCTTCTCCGACTGGTGGTTTTTTCGTCTCATCGATATAAGCAATCACTTTGTGAGTTTGCGGTTATTAAACTGGATAAGGGACTCAAGGTCCAGTCGTCTCACATTGTTTTCCTCAATTCATGGTGAAAATACACTCATTCACTTGCACAAGGTATAACTTTCAAATTAGCAAAAAAAAAAGAGTGGGATTAGTGAACACTGAACACTCCTCCCTTTCAACAGAATGCATGCTTTGGGGAAACACCATCCATGGCCTCCCCCTTCAACTAACCTGAGTGAACCCAAGAGTAGAATTTTAGTACACAACTTGAACATACAACATTAAGAAGGTCAAAACCATATAGAACCTACCACCGGACCTCGTACACTGGTCTCCCAACTCTAATAATGTCCCCCACTATTCTTACGAAAAAAATGCTTGTTAATCAAACATTGTAGAATCAACACGTTAAAAAAGACAAGAAACTAACTGATAATCCCATGTTCTGCTACCTGCTGTTTCTAAAATCCATAATTAAAAATAGAAAGAATCGCACAATTTTCTGATGCAATCAATCGCAATTGCTGTATTCAAATCAAAATCGAACCCGATACATAATTCCTTATTGTTGGTTGGGAGGCGAGAGAAGTGCCACTGCTGCAGAACATCATTAACCACAATTTGAAACCCTAATTTGCAAGTTGAATAGGTGGTCGCAGAAGTGAGCAGGCAAGAGTCGATGATACCACAGTAGAATAGGTTGAACCGCATGGATGCAAAATCACGATTGCTGCAATGGTAGAAACTTTAATTTCCGCCATGAGCCTTCTGGATATTACCCCTCAAGAGTCGATGATACTCATATTGATGAGAAATTAGGGAATGGGAGGCGGAGGTGTAGTGGTAGGTTCGTTGGTGTTGGTGGTTGAAGGTGAGATGTGACCGAAGAAAGAAATACCTAGGATATATGTTGACGATGATTTGGAAAATGGTGGAACAGTTTGGTGACGGTTTCGATGACAAGGAGTTTTATGGGTGAGAGACGCTGGAATCACGGGATAGTGGCATAACTACATATAAGCATAAATTAGGAGGTAAAAACTGGCATTAAATAAAAACTGACAATTTTTTTGGGTTTGAACAGCTGAGGTTCATTCTAAAAAATAACTGAATAGTTATTGTGGTAAGATCAGTCCAAATTATAGTTTTTATGTGTTGGCAGGCAGTTCTCTAGTGGAGATAATGGGCAGGAAAAGGTGGAGGTAACCACCTTGCTGGGGAAACCGCAAACAACCGCTTTGAACCGCCATGGGAGCGGTTATCTTTGTGAGTTTAAGCGGCTAAGATTTAATCTCAGTAAGATCCGACGTTGGAGATGGATTTGAAAAGTGGTTAGACTTAATAGGTTTAATATATATACACACACACACTAGTCGAGGGGAGGGTTTAAATGAGAACGCTAAATATCGCGAGAACCGTGAGAACGAATGAAAAAACCACGAAAACTTGGTTAAAAACAATTCAAATTTAAAATTTCTTTTTACACTTATCATTATTATTCAAATACAATGTAAAATTTAATTTACACGTTTAAATTTATGTGAATTCGTAAATAATTTTTTTTACACATGTGTAAGTTTGTCATTTACACATGTGTAAAAAATCTAATAAGGGGACTTTGAGGGGAGAAATGCGTTATTTGATGTTGTAAATTCTTATTTTGATGTTGTATTTTAATTACAATGAGGTTTGTATTAAAAAAATTGGTTTTGATTGGTTTTTTCATTCGTTCTCACGGTTTTCGCAATATTTAGCGTTCTCAAGATAATCCTACTAGTCGTTTACTCGTGCGATGCGACGGGAAACATATCACTTAGGTTGGTGAGTTTAGGGCTATGTACGGGGGATGTAGTTTCCGATGTGGCATGCGACGACGATGGTGGCAGTGTGGCAGAACGTGAGGTTCGGTTGAGGCCTTCTTAAGTGGCGGAGAATCAGCGGTGTGCGCGATTGGTGGTTTCGTGATGGCGTTTGGTGGTTATTGTCTGACGGCTGGTTACCAGCTTTAGGAGAAAACAAAGAAATTGTGTGATTCTTGTTATGAGGGGTTTTAAAGATGTGGGTAAATCAATGGTTTTGAATGATTTTCTGTTTATTCCTTTCAAATGACCGGCCTTAGGAAGGCAATGAAAATTGTTTTTACTCTAACTATAAACGCCATTTACATATAATGCGTATATAAACCAAAATATATTTTTATAACTTCATAAACTATGAATATTTTAGTTTATTGTCATCACCAAGAGGGTTTTTAGCTAAACATTTGTTTTTATTTAGACCCTAAAAATTGGTTAAGTCATCCCTATGAGGCGGTAGCAACAATTTACAATGCGATACTCATTTTATGTTAGTTTATCAGTCCTCTCATGATATGTTATTTTATGTGAATGAACACTACCTTAGTTCTTATATGCATTCCTTTTATGCCATAAACTAATTTTCGGTACCACACCCATTTTCTCACTTTTCGTAATCGGTACCGGTTCGGTATGGTACTGATATTTTGGTACCGGTACCCGCTTTACCTATTTTTCAATACCAATATTTTTCGGTACCGACCCGGTACCATGCTCATCCATAGTTGTAAACATTATAGCAAACTATCAAAATTCAAATAAAATAACTATACCGAATACCTTATAATAAATTTAAAAAATATAGAACCCCATTTCCATTGTTTCATTCTCCGATGATGGAAAAATATAACTTTTGATCACAACAAAACCATATAGCATACCAAAATCAATGATCACAACAAAGTCTTAACAATCATGAAAACATAGTCTATTATAAACTTTTGACTCTACATGCACCAATACATTGATCACTTTTATGTCTCTAGCCGATTTCGAGTTTTCGACAGGCATACATAGTGCAAGACTAAACATATACAAAATCATTTACACAGTAAATTATATAAGCCACAATAATAATAACTGAAAGGTTGTTGGTATAAAAAAGAACCAAAGGATAACCGGTCAAAACATATGAATAAATAATATACAGAATTGAAAAGCTATAATTGTATCATTGTTGCATGTCCAGAATCTTGGTTTAAAAAGTGCGCCTAGGCATTGTAAATTTGCAGTCATTGCACATATATGTAATACACAGACCGGTTGCGGTTGCGCGGGCTGCGGCGTTGTTGCTGCGCTCGTTGCGGAATTGCGCAGGGCTGGCTAGGGTTGTATCATTGACATGCAGTTTTACAAAAAAAATGGTCAATATATATATATATATAACATCAGAAGTGGCATAAATCATGATTCAAGTATAAAATCATTACGTGAAATGCTCAAATAAAGCTTTAGCATATTGCTTCCTAGACAAAATAAAATCAAACAAATTGTCCTCCATTTATCCACATTTGAAGATGGATATAAGATCATCAAGACTATTATTAGCTTAAGGTTCTTCATTTTACAAGTAGGAAACCCGCACGTTGCGGCGGGAATTTGATTAATATTAGTTTGGTTTATTATGGGTAATGGAATGACATAGACACTCGATATGACAACCAAAAAAAGATTTTGCATTTTGGCAAATATCGTGATGATTTTGTAGCAATTAAACTCCAACGATGCCAAACTTGAAATTTGTAGTAAACATTCGTTGTGTGCTGTTGCTCAATCTGTAGCAAAAAGAAGTAAGAAATCATAAGTCCATTAGGATTGGGTCAAAACTTCATGTGTTAAAGCAAAATATATGAAAATCATAAGTTGTAAATGTCGTCTAGAACAGAGTCGATATATTAGGATTTAAGCTATATATAATGTATTCAAAGTTTATTCTAAATTTTTGGCTATTTACTCACATTATACAGATTATCACGTAATTTTAGCTTTACAACACCGCACTTA
Organism: Scalesia atractyloides; assembly: GCA_947069175.1. Lineage (NCBI taxonomy): Eukaryota > Viridiplantae > Streptophyta > Magnoliopsida > Asterales > Asteraceae > Scalesia > Scalesia atractyloides. The sequence goes on from CAMTDV010000010.1 coordinate 28,216,418, forward strand.
TACACCAATACTTACCTACTTAAAGTTCATTCCTTGGAATAGACAACGAATCAGAGACCTGTTAAAAAAATTCATACAAGTGTGCATAATTATTTGGTCACCTGATAATACCCATGAAAATAAGTTCAAAGAGTAAAGATTTAATGAATAAGAGTACTATACCATATAGGGCCAATTTAACTTATAACTATTTGATTCTGGGGCAGATGTATCAAACAAGATAGGTCAGACCAGCCGAACGCAATAAAAAATTTACTTTGATAAAAAAACGAAACAAGAGCACAACAATCTCATATGAAACACAGAAGGTATGAACTGTTAGATGAAGTAGCATCCATGCACAGATCAAAGTTATATTATTTCAGTAACTACCTGTATTTTTAAATACAATGATTTTAGAGGGCTTTACACAACAAAATACACTTGGGGAAACTTTTAACCAGTTTTGACTATTATCTATTAATATTTATCTTTTTCAATTTACCGTTAGTGATAAAAATCAGGTTTGGGTTAACTAACACGACCCGTTTAAGAAACGGGTTAGGTTCGTGTTGACCTAATTAATTTTAAATAGTTACTTTTTAACAATTTAAATATATATGGTTGGTCATTTATAAAATATTCATTATTTATCGGCATATAATAAAATTACATAAAGAGAAGGAAAATGCAATTTACCTTTTCCAAGGTTGGGGGAAGACCAACTCGCATCAAAATTACACAAAAGAGAAGAAAAATGCAATTGCCCTTCATATATTCACATCCGTTTTGCTACTCCTATTCTACTCCAATCGACACACACAAAAGCTTACATCCTGCAAGGTGTAGATATCATCTTCCTTAATCATGGTACCGCATACAACCCGGGGCAACTGAAACTACAGAGCATCCTTACCTCCTGACGGTTAGTCCAGTCAATAATTCATGTGCAAAGCAGAGTTAAAGATAGGCAGTCGTATGTGCTTCCAAACCATATGCGCGACTCAGGTGTCAATCCACAACCATGACCGCATAGTCTGATAAACAACTCCTCCAAACTCAGTTATGTAACCACCCGCTTTCAAACTAGACATCAATTTGAAATACCCAATGAATCTCGATCCTCTGCATTTCCCGATAATCTGCAATCGGTAACCACCCGGATATTGTTGCAGCAGTCACGAATTTCAAAAATGCCAGAATTTTCATATATTGTAAAATTTTTATTCCCTCTCATTTTTGAAAATTCTGACTATACTGAAATTTTCACTGAAATTACCCCTCAAATCCGGAACTTTCAGTATTCATCAAATGCGGATATAACGTTTAGGCCCATTACTAGTCAGGACACCATATGATCAACGTTCTTATCTTCACAATTTTGCAATCGTATCATCAAATCTGTACTCTAAAGCTCTAGACGGTGTCCCAGAACATCCCGGTTCGGTCATCGGAAACTCGAAAAATTTGTATCGCCAAATTTTTTCTGGACACACATCCCATCAATGCGATCAACAAAATTTTTCCAATTTTTTTAGGCATCATGTACAACTTCGGGCGAAGTTGGTCACCCAACGCCAACTTCGGGCGAAATGTCCTTCCCTTGACAACTTCGAGCGAACTTGGTCACCCAACACCAAGTTCGGGCGAACTTGGTCACCCAACGCCAAGTTCGGACGAAGTTGACTATCCAAATCAGCCTTTTTTCACATTTTTCGATCCAAAATCTTTATTTTTTCGAATTTCGAGATGATTCCACCATAGAGCTGGTCGAAAATGGTTTTCTAACAATCCTATCCGTTCAATTTTACTTTTTTTCTGGGGATTGTATGTTTATTTTGATGATTTACGTCTAAAACCCCTCCTAATGTCCATAAATGTCCAAATTCATGAGCGTAGGTGATAACCATAGCTCTGATAGCAATTGAAGGTCCGTGATCAAGCGGTTCTAGATGGAAGTTAGTGCGTAAACGTAACCGATTCGGTAGAATGTTATTACAGAAAGGAGTAGAAGTAGAGTGCAGCGGAAGTCATATGTTCATTCATACCGAAATAGTATACATCTTTGTCCAGCTGCCGGAGTTCCTGGAGAGAATCCGGCAACACCTCCCCGTAGGGATTGCAAAAACTTAAATGACAAATGAATACACACCACCTATATATAGGCAACCAAGTTCGATTGAAATGTGCATAGGACAAGTTCGGGCGAACTTGTTCATCACATGTCAACTTTGGCCGAACTTGTCCACCACATGACAAGTTCAGGCGAACTTGTTCCCATTTTCACTATTAGCTCCGTATTTTGGTCGTGTGTTCGATTCTAACCTATACAATATCAACGCACGCTCTATCTAGCCTATTCGACAAGTGACGAACACCAAGTGCATCAACATGAACAAGTCAAATGGTTAAATAAAGAGTAAGGTTTGATTTTTCACAAGTGATGGATTTCACACGAACGAGTCGAACTTGTCAAATGAAGAATAATGATTGAATATAAACGTAAACGCAAACCGGGTAATGGGAGCGTCAAAACAAAAGAATAATGAGCCCGGTAATAGGACATGATTAACTGTACACGTAGATGCAAACATAACAATGGGAGCGCGAAATATTAATGAACCCGTGTAATTTGTCATGGATGAATATAAAATCAAACTCAAACCGAATAACGAGAGCGTTAAAACATTAAGATAGAGAACCCGGGTAATGGGTCGTAAAGAAATATAGGCGTAAACCGGATAACGGTAAACGTGAGACAAATTGATGCATAAATGACATATGAAGTCATAGAGTCGAAAGAATTGTCCGAACGGAAAATAATCTAGTCATGGACTATGATCGCGCGGACACACGCGCGAATACCATCAGATGATGTCTCATATGTTTATGAAAATGGTATTTTAGGCAGCACACACAGAATGCGGTAGTTGCTACTAAAGATAGTAGTTGTGACTTGGTGGTGACGAGTGGTCAGTGTTATTTGACCCATGCGCCTGAATTAGCTGTAAATAACCATCACCTAATGGGACGAAGCGACTATTAGATCCGGCAAGCGAATGCGACACATAAATGACTCGCGGTGTGACATCTATGTAATTCAGTCATGTAACGATTTTCGAACAATTTTATAATCAATGAAACTTTGTGTTGTTTACTAATTTGTGTATTTACTTATGACATTTGTGCATTTTCAATATTTGTTCAATTTTGACCTTCCAAACCTTATCTGGAAGTAAAATTGCAAAACGTAATCAGTTTAACGCGACGTACACTCCTGGACAATGACATAAGCTATATATACCCTAAATACCCTTTTACATAACTTAAAAATAAGTTTTGAGGCCTTCGGTATGGCAAAAACATGCTTATGCAACTTCAGGGGCTATTTTGCAAATTCTGCGAAACTATGCAGTTTCGCGTAGTTTTAATCCGAAACATGTACACACATCCAAAAATTTTTGTAATCATTAGAATCTTGTATTTTAGTGATTGGAATGCAAAAATATCATTCGTTACGCATTTATGGTCATTTGTGCGGTCGTTACGATTTTCGTCGTAATTAACCGAAAACCGCAACCGTATGACCAAACGAACCGACATCCGTGACATTTCCGGACATATTTCAAGTTCCCTATGCTTTATCATCCTTATGAAGCTTGAAAATCAGGTTAACGGGTGTTAGAAGTGCCAAAACGCGACAAAACAAAGTGCAGGGACTAAACTGCAAACGTTGCAAACTGTGTGCCAAGCAATTTGATTTTTGACACCTCTCACCTGCATTTGACACTTGTTATGACTACCCTAGGATCATGCCAACACATGGGATACTTGGAATGATCTTGTGGCTTCAAGAATTCTATATATAGCAAGCTTCTTCACCATTTTTCCTTGCTCATTTCTCATTCTTCTTCTTTTGCTCTAAGTTGGAGTGCTACCACCTTTGTGGAGGCCTCCCATCTGAGCATTCTACTTCTTGGAGCTCTTCAAGTGTTCTTCAACACAAGTAAGTGCTCTCTCCTTGTCTTGTTTGTTTATTTTTAGCTATGTCAAGCTAAAAGTAAAACAATGTTTGACTTTCAGCTTTGACCATTAATTGGTCAAGACAAAGTTTAACTGAACTTTGTAACGTGATCGTAATCACGATGGTTATGATCCTTAGCGATCATGCCTACTGATTACCACGTTTACTAGTCGAAGTGACGAGTCAAAGTTTCAGTCAATAATGCGCAAAATGCGCATTATACGACGTAACTATTTTCGGGTATCAAAATGTTTTGATACCAAAACATTTTTAATAACTTAGTTAGACATGTTTTGGCATGTCTAACTCGTCACTTTTAGTTTAGTGCTTGTTTAGGGTCGTAAGTCGAGCGGTCTTGACTACCACTTTGACTTTTGAATCCAACCCGTTTGGTCGATCTTAGGATCCAACCAAACACATATTTGTGACCATAGTTGTATAGGGAATAACCCTCTGAGGTTATACCTTATGGTCACGTCGTTTGGTTAGTGTTATGTTAAGTCGCCTATTATGCCTTTATAAATGACAAAAATGCCCTTTTTCCGCATAAATCGATTTTAAGCTTATGTAACCAATGTTTTTCCATATAGACTGATGTTACAACACAAATAAACATGTTATGGCATATAGAACCTATCATAACACATATCTAACCATCCGATCACGCGTTTACACAAATGACAGGCTAAAGTGGCATAAACTACCTTAACGAGCCATTATGGGTCAAAAGAACTTAGGAATCATTTCAATTCAGAATGTAAAGCTTATTAAACCATTTCATATGAGTTTCAATACTCATTTGGTTTATGAGGCATCATTCTATCCGATCTTCCGTTTATGTCCCGCCATTAACATAGTTATCCGATATTAGGACATACATAAATTCTCGGACTCTTGAACTTTGGTTTATCTTCTTGAACAAGGATACCTTTGCAATCACAAGTGAGTACATAGTCCCCTCTTTTATGTTTTCAAATGTTTTGGGGTGAAACACATGTGCCTACTTGTTACTTTCATGTTTTCATGCTTTCATGACATATATTTGCTATATTCATCTAGTACATGTATAGTACATGATTTCAATTACGTTTTGCTATGTATGTTGACTGAGCAAGCTAGCACATTGATTTCAAAGACACTTCTTGCAGCATATGTTGACTTAGCATATGAGCACGTTGATTTACATTTCATTTTTCTATGTATGTTGACTGAGCATGCTAGCACATTGATTTTATGGACATTTCTACTTCGTATGTTGACTTAGCATACTTAGTACATGGTTTTCAAACACATTTTCATGACATGCTTACATTTTTTAATTCATATTGGTACGTTGAACTCGACAATAATACATTCATTAACATTGATCACGCCGACCAGTAGTATGTAATGGTACCATAAGATTGACAATCCCGTTCCCATTTCTTAGGTATGTTTGGAAGTGACCTTAGGGAATGACAGAATCCGATGAACATTGATAGACTTTTATGTTTATAAGGGTTTATCCAACAGTCAACAAGGCTTGAATGTATTCGCCAACAATTCTAATATATGTTTTTTTTACAATAAAAGCAACGATTTATAAGACATAAGTTTTGATCTAAACAAAACCTTTGTTTATTCAAAAACATTGTTTTATACAAGACATTTGTTATACAAGACATTGATTTACACATGATATTGGACATTGATTTTCACATGACATATGTACATTTGTTTATACATGACATTGTGTTATACAAAGACATTACATTGGTTTAAACAAGACATTTCGTTGGTTGGTTTATGGTGGGTGATTTAAATAACGAGACATGTGTAATGTGATAAAAGCATGGTGGATACGCCACTGGTACTTCCTATATATAAGTGTTTTTATTATATTACATATCGTGGCGTTATCTAAACCACTTCAAACAAGATACAAGACATGACATTTTTATACAAGATATAACATTTTATACAAGACATGGTATTTTATTCAAAACATGAGATTTTCACATAAGACTTGACATATTTTTGGTTATTAAGTTAACCTTACATTATTTCTTTTAATCATATGATTTTCATATGATTTTTATAATAAAAAATATTTACAATGGTTCATGGCTATTTTATACTAGTTAAACTTTTATTTTAACTTTCTAAGCCATGAAACATCAACACAAACCTATGTTACTCACAGGCATCTTTATGCTGACGTTCCTATTTTCACATGTGTTTTGGGAGCTAATGTTTGAGGTTGATTCATGCGACACTTAGGATGGACTTTGGGCTTTAGTGACTTAAAATCTACAAGTCATTAATAATGTTGTTGTTATTTCGCAAAGACAATTTGATTTCCGTTTTCTTTTCCTTTACTCCAAGACAATGTAATTAGACTTAATGTAATAATTCAAAACTTTAATTACCATGGTTGTTGAAACAATATTTCTGTTACGACACTCCCCAACGTTTCCGCCGCAGTATGTTGTTTTACGCGGTCGGGGTGTGACACGCGGGGTCATAGAAACGCAAACATTGGCAATATGGATAAAAAAGGATTCAAGGACCATAGTAGGAATATAAATAAATTAGCCTTCATGATAAAAAGGGCCATGATTGGCGAATAAAAGAAAATATAATATAAATAATAGTTTGACTTCTTTTAACCATAAATTAGTGTGTTAACAACAAACATACTTAAAGAATGATTCGGGTTATAATTAGTGTAAAGGTCTACGGGATCAAAATGACCTTCGGGTCATGAATCGAGAGGAATGAGCCTTAGAGGCCTCACCTTAAAAAGGTGAAAACCAAAAGAAATAGCCTACTAGGCTAAATGAAAAAGGATTACGAGATACTAAGACAAAGCAAGGGAACCGGTTGCGATTCCCCGCGTAAAATAAGTATAGTAAAGAAGAAATGTTTGAATTACAAATTGCTTGATACGAGTAATTGACATAAGTTAAAAAGAAAACGTTGAACTAAAATTCGGTTTTAGTTAAAAACAACGTTTAACTAAATATAAATAATGTGAGATGAATTGGAAAATAATTAATATTAAAAAAAAGAAATAGGTCTCGACACCATTAGGCAAGATGATAAATTCGAAAAGAAAATTTTCTTTTCTTTTCCAGAAAAAAAACAAAAGGTTGATATAAGCTTAAACATGGCGACTCGATAAATTAAATGATAAAAACAAGGGATACAAGATGAAAGTAACGGCCCATGAGGCCTTACACAAGAAAGGCGCATGCACCTTGGAGTCAAAAGACATTACCATACCTTCCTGGTAAGACTGTTAAATTGTTAAAATGCAAGCAATGCTCAAATGAACACTGAAACTAAGTTATGTAGGAAAGGTTTCGGGGACGAAACCTCTTTAAAGGGGGTAGACTTGTAACACCTCGAAATTTAGTTAATATTTAATAATCAAATATTTACCAAACATGTAAGTAGAGAAATCTAAACTAGTTTGTAAATATAATTAAAACCTTAATTGAATCCCAAGTAATAAACCCTTAAAAAATAAAACCCCAAACTTGAGGGGCCAAAAGGGGAAAACCTAGAACTTGGGTTTAATAAAGAAAAATAAAACACAACACACACACTAAGTGTGTGTGTGTGTCGAACATGAGCAGAGAAAGAGGGGAAACCCCATCTTGACCTAATCTAGAAAATATCATCAAACTGAAGGGTGAATTAGGGCCAAATCATATTCATGAACATAGAATTGTGATCATCTAAGCTTGGAGATCATAAGGTATGTGGTAATTTGTGTTTTGGTAATGATAAATATGTGGATGAACTTGAAGGTAGTAACCTTGAGTTCAATATTTTGATAATATGATGACGTTGTGGTGTTCATGACCAACATATTTGTCACACCCCGATAAATCGAATACATCATAGTTGGGCGTGATCTGACTGGTATCTTCATTGCACAGCGGAAGTGTAAAAATGCTAAGACTTCTAAAAAGTGTACGCCCGCTAAGTACTCAAATCCCCATGGGTTCTCCTATTCCAACCGTGCCATAGTTTGAAAATGTAATCTGAGAAAGAAACATGCGAAAAATCAACATAAATTTGGCGAGTTCATAGTTTGTTTGAAAAAGATTAAAATAAATCTTTTTGATAACCGGTTTAAATAGTGTTGAGAAAACATAATAAAATCATTTTCCTCGGCATGTCATATGAAAACCTTGTATGCTTTTGTAAAACTTGTTTAACCGTCAATGTCCGCACACGACAACGACAACATGCCCGCATGAGCCTATAACCAACCCCGTGCTAGAAAGCGCCTCGCCACCGTTTACTCAAGACGGTAGACTAGCAGGCGGTTATAGTTCTGATATGTAGCGAGGACTTCACTGTACAGTTTTAAGCGACCCTACGACCCTTAGTGTTGAGTAGTGGACAATCCAGTCCGTGAGTCTTCGTGCCTCGCATGAGTATAGGTGGATCTAACCCACTCGAGTCTTTGTGCCTCACACAAGTGAGAATGGGCCTAGCCCGTTTGAGTCTGTAAGCAGGACCAACCAGTCCCCTTATTTGTATGTAGGACCACCCAGTCCTTGAGTCTGTAAGTAGGACCAACCTATCCCATTACTGTATGAAACTCATGCACGTTCTGAAAATACGCGTGTGTTTTGTAAAACCGGTATGTTGAGCATAAAGCTTTTGTAAACCATTTGAGGTAATTGAAATCCTTTCGCAACATGGTTTAGAAATATGAATCTTTTTGTTCCTCGAAATTTTGTGTACTTTTGCAAAACTTGCATGTCTTTCCACCCCCAAAAACATTTAAAAAGGGTAAAACCGTAAAAAGTGGGGGTTATGAACTCACCTGATATCCTTTTGCAAAGCTAGATTAGTATGATTCCATAATGTCGTTTCCAAAACGTGACTTGCTAGCATGCAATCTATAACATTCCTACCAAGGAATTAAGCTTATAAGTCTCGACTAAAAGCGTAGCTAAACTACGATTCACCGAGCTCTACCAAATCATGAACCATACGATTCTATGAAAATGTTGTTACGTTGATGGAAATCATAATGTTATATTTGTTTAGTCCCATTGGTAGTCGATGATAGTCACTAAGTTTTGAAAACACTTAGTTTCCAAGAAGTTTAGAACATATATATATCTTTAAAAAATATAAATATATTTATAGAATCGTGTTAGTCGTCCCGAAGGGTCGTACGTGTATGTAATCAAATATTAGTATAAAAATGATACATGTTATAGACTCGTATAGTGTATTCATGCGTTTCCTAAATAGTCGTCATATACGTTGACAAAATATTAATACGACTCGTCGTAGTGCTTCGTAAGATGTAGATATATATATAAACATCGCGTAGCTGAGGTAGTAATCTTGCGTCTCGTGGATAATTATAGAAATAATTATATAGTTATACGCTTGTGAAATCGACCTCGTTTGTTTGTTATTGAAATGACTCGGATAATGATGTGTTAAGATCATACAATGACGCGTCGAACTACGTTTGGACGTTTGAAATAAATATAAATATAATTATATTTATTTTAATAAGTTTTCGAGTCATAAACGTTGTAAATAAATATAACTAATTATATTTATTTTAGACGATCGTCGAATAGTAGAGTTTGAAATAATTATTAATAATTGTAGTTATTTTATAAAAATATTCGAATTCTCGATGTTTGAAATACATATAACTAATTATATTTATTTTGTATGATTTTAGAATACTAGACGTTTGGAATATAACTTCCGAATTCCGACGTTTGAAATAAATATAAACATTATATTAATTTTATAAAAGCATCCGCGTTTCTTAACTAGTAAACTGTAATCGTTTGAAGGGCTACGAACCCGTCCGTAAGTTATAAGTGTCGTCAAAATAAATATAAACTTATATTTATTTTAGAAAAATACTTGAATTTCCGATATGTTTCCGTAGGTTTTGAAATAATAATGTATATCTTTATATTTTTACGAAAAACGGGCAGCGTTTCCTATGTTTTTAGACGATCCCGACAATCAAAGTGTTGATATAATTGAAAAACCGCAACAATAATTTATGTAACTTTCGCAAGGTTGTCGAATACTTAATCAATATATATAAACTTATACAAACTACGTCACGATACTACTGTTCGGGCTCGGTTCATGCTAAAATAAAAGAGACTAATCTATATATAAAAGTTTAAACGCGTCGTTAATACTTACCGAGTCTCGCGGTTGACTGGGTTTGACCCGAGTTTGACCGGAAGTTTGACCACGTTTGACAAGCAGTTTGACCAGCTTTGACTCGGACCCGAAACTGACCTGAAACACCAAAGTCACCTAAAACCAAATGTTGACTAGTTTTGACCCGTCTTGACCGCGTTTAACCAGCTTTTTGATAGTGTTGACCCGTGTTGACCGCGTTGAACCGAGCTCGAGAGTGTCCCGAACTTTAATTTTGACCCAAGACGAAAGTGTTTTGTACGGACTCTACGGGTTACCAGGAGCCCAAAAATATACTTTTCGTCGAAAACGGACGGCTGGAACTGTCACCCCAATGCAGGGTGCGGCAGACACGTGTTAATTCTCCATAGTTTAAAAACATGATATCATACATAGAGAAAACCTTGGTTACAACATACTGTCGGTATCATATTACATACCATAAGTTTTAGTACAGTATTACGAGCTATTACAACTCTTATTTTGCTACAGTTCACTACTAAAGCCATCCACACGCACGTTCCTTACTCCTCTTTAGTTTTACCTGAAATGCATGTTAGTTTTAAAAAGGTCAGCTAAACGCTGCGTGAGTTCCACTGGTTTAATTGCTGTGTAACAATATGTATTAACAAGTTTAAATTGCACTGGTCATCATCACAATGACGGTCATAGTCATATTTGCAGATGGAATTACACGAGGATACAAGTGAAACCTTGACTGTTTTACCCCGGGTCGTGTCACCCAGACACTCCCGGTCCACCAACTGCGTCACGTACAGTTCAACGCCCCTTAGTAGTTATACCTAACAACAAACCAAATTAGGACGAGTGCAGTAGCCTAGTGCCGACACACTGTCAGTCGTGGCACTGGGTTGGTCAAACCGATAGTACTATCCACTGTCCACAGGCTTACGTTAATCACTTGTCTTATAGAGGGGGTAGTTCGTGTGTAAGATAATTCACATCATATATTGGTGCAATTAACACAGTTGCATAACATGCCAATCATCTCAGAAACAGTGTCATAGTTTAGAAGTGGGAGAGTAAAACTCACTCCCAGATGGGTGTAATCAACACAGTTTATAACCAATTCATGTGTTAGGGAAGTAAAATTCCCTTCATAAGTTTGTGTAATCAACACAGTTTGTAACATGCATTCCACCCCAAATAAAACAAAAAACAGTTAAAAGCGGGGTAGTGAAACTCATAGTGCCAATAGGGGTCTCAAGACACGAGTGGTCGAATAGCTGGATCAACTTTAGTGACACACATGCAAGCATGGACTCAAATCAGTACCTAAGCTGTTAATGGTCATTGCTTGGATCGGGTCAGGAGTTTTTACTCCCGATTGAGTCTATAGGACATTGGTATGGTGATGGACGTCAGAGTAATATTAGGTTTCAGTTTGGCTTTCGGGCACCGATTCGCGTGCCAGCCAAAGTCAGTAGTTTAACGTGTTCGGATAATGGTACGGGAATACCAGTAGTGCCAAGAAGTGGTTATTAAAAAATGATTAACTTTCCACTAAGGGAGTTTGAGTGTTTGGGGGGTCCAAGTGGCCCAAATTTGAGTTTCCATTTTCACAATCGTGAATTTTCCTGGATTGTCTTAGAGCACACCCATGGTGGCCAAATTGCCCGGAAATCTCCTGGAATACTCCCAGTGTTATAATTATAGTATTTGTCTGGTTGGGTCAGTTCCCGGTTCCGGCAGGTTCGTTACACTGTAAACTGCCGAAAATGATTTATATAACTTATTTTTAATCCAAATAAATTCCCATTTAATCTAGAATTGGAGTAAAAATCTATAAAAATTTATATAACTCAGTAAAAATCGGTAAATCGTGAGATAAATTTCTGGGCATTTATTTTGGTTATTTTCTTATTTAAATAAATTATTTATAAACCCGTTTTTAATCAAATAATTGACATAAAATACTTTCAGAAGTTAAAAAATTCCTAAAAATTCCCTAAACCTTCTATACATGTCCAGGAACATCTCCAAAAATTTTTAGAACTTTTCGATTTAATTTTGGTGCGTTTCCCGCTCCCGAAAACTCCCGAAAACCCGGATTTTTAACCCAAATCAAAACTCAACCACTGCATTCCGAATTTTCCCAGATCATTCCCCATATGTTTCTTAGTGTCTCTGTAAAGTTTGATATTTTTCATGAAATTCTTTTGGTAAAAGAGTTACAAAATCACCAAAAATCATAGTATTCTAAAAATTCTAAACTCTTACGTGGACCTTCCTGACAATACCCTACATCACCATACCAAATTTCAGCTCAATCCAAGTTACATGGACCAAGTTATAGGCAAAACAATTTCTGCCCATTCTAGTTTCAACCATGACGTGCTCTCAGATTCTCCGAGATATAACATATATTGTTTCGCACAACACACAATCATGAAATTTCACAAGGTTTATTACAATTATAGTTTTAGTCATGCTTTAAGTTTATGACCAATTAAGGTGTACCTGGTTTCGTCATAGGTATCACAGTCTCCCTGGTTAAGAAATTTCGTCCCCGAAATTTACTTTGTCATGTTAGGGAAGAGGTGAGGGTATTTTCTACGGAATTCATCCTTTCGTTCCCAGGTATATTTAGGTCCTTGCTTAGAGTTCCACCGGACTTTAACCAGTGAAATTTTGTTATGTCTTAATTGCTTGACCCTACGATCAACTATTTCCACCGGCTCTTCCACAAAGTGGAGTCTACTGTCAACGAGTATGTCTTCCAAAGGTACCTGGGTAGCTTCGCCTGACAGGCATTTCTTCAGGTTTGATACATGGAGACATCATGAATGGCACTAAGTTCGGTTGGTAATTTCAACTGATACCCTACCGGGCCTACCTTGGCTATGATCTCGTATGGCCCAATGTAGCGCGGGGCTAGCTTTCCTGACTTTCCAAATCGGATAACGCACTTCTACGGCGATACCTTTAACAACACTCGTTCACCTACTTTGAAAGATAATGGTTTTCTACGCATATCAGCCCAGTTTTTCTGTCGACTCTGGGCGGCTTTCAGACGGTTCTGAACCTGATGGACCTTATCGGTTGTTTCCTGAACTAGTTCAGATCCCGTCAGTTGGGTGTCACCCACTTCGACCCAACAAAGTGGTGATCGACACTTTCGACCATAGAGGGCCTCATACGGGGCTGCTTGAATGCTACTATGGTAACTATTGTTATATGAGAATTCAACAAGTGGGAGATGCTTGTCCCAGCTTCCTCCAAAGTCCAGGACACAGGCCCGAAGCAAGTCCTCTAGTGTCTGGATCATGCGTTCCGATTGGCCATCGGTTTTGGGATGATAAGCAGTGCTTAAATCAATTCGCGTCCCCGAAGCCTCTTGTAGTTTCTGCCAGTATCACGAAGTAAAGTGGCTGTCTCGGTCGGAAATAATAGCAATCGGGACACCATGTCTAGCTACTATTTCATTAGTGTAGATTTCGGCCAACTGGTCGGTCTTATAGGTAGTGCGAATCGGAATAAAATGCGCGGATTTGGTCAATCGATCTACGATTACCCAGATCGTGTCATGACCACGAGGCGTTTTCGGGAGATGGGTCACGAAATCCATCGTGATTTGTTGCCATTTCCACTGAGGTATCTCGGGTTGTTGCAACATTCCCGAGGGTTTCTGATACTCGGCCTTGACTCGCGCACAAGTCAAGCATTAGCTCAGGTATTCGGCCTCGTCCTTTTTCATTCCCGGCCACCAATAAAACTCTTTCAGGTCATGGTACATCTTATTCGTACCGGGATGAATCGAATATTTCGACTTATGAGCCTCGTCCATTATTAATTGTCTCAGCTCCGCACTCGCAGGAATCCACACTCGATTCTTAAAGTACAACACCTCATCCGTTTTCCTCACAAAGCTTTTCTCGTTCCCATGCAATCCTTTCCCGGGTAACTGGCTTTCCTCCAGGGCTTGCATCTGTGCGTTCCGGATTTGATCTATCAGACTTGTTTGCACGATCATTCCCAAGGCTCTTACTCGAAGAGGCTTAATTCGATCCTTCCTACTTAGCGCATCCACTACTACATTAGCTTTCCCTGGGTGGTACTTTATTTACAATCATAATCATTTAACAATTCCACCCATCTGCGCTGCCTCATGTTTAAGTCTTTTGATCGAAAATATGTTGGAGGCTTTTGTGATCGGTATATATAGTACACTTGGTACCATATAAATAATGTCTCCAAATCTTTAACGCGAATATAACTGCTCCTAGTTCTAGGTCATGAGTCGTGTGGTTCTTTTCGTGCACCTTTAGTTGTCTAGAAGCGTACGCGATAACTTTATTCCGTTGCATAAGGACACATCCAAGTCCTTGTTGTGATGCGTCACAATATACGACAAAGTCGCCATTGCCTTCGGGTAATGTCAAGATTGGAGCCTCACATAACTTTTTCTTTAACAGCTGGAACGCTGTTTCTTGGTCCTCACCCCATTCGTACTTTCTGTCCTTCTGCGTCAATGCGATTAATGATTGTGCGATACTAGAGAAGTTTTCGATAAAGCGGCGGTAGTATCCTGCCAATCCCAAGAATTGGCGTATTTCTTTTGGGATTTCGGCGCTGGCCAATTCTTGATTGCTTCTATCTTGCTTGGATCCACATGAATTCCATGTTGATCCACCACATGCCCTATAAATTGTACGACCTGTAACCAAAAGTCGCACTTAGACAACTTAGCGTATAGTTGTTCGGCCCGTAGTAACTCCAAGATAGCACGCAAATGATGCTCGTGCTCGTCCTTGCTCTTGGAGTAGATCAAGATATCGTCGATGAAGACGATGACAAACTTGTCAAGGTAGGGCTCATACCCTGTTCATGAGGTCCATGAACACCGCAGGTGTGTTAGTTAACCCAAAGGGCATAACCAGGAATTCGTAGTGGCCGTAACGAGTTCGAAATGCGGTCTTCGGAATATCGTCCTCTTGGACCTTCACTTGATGGTAACCAGACCAAAGATCTATTTTATAAAAGTATCGGGCTCCTTGCAACTGATCAAAGAGATCATCGATTCTCGGAAGAGGGTAACGATTCTTGATAGTGACTTTATTCAATTCCTCGTAGTCGATGCACATTTGGAAGCTACCGTCCTTCTTTTTTACAAACAAAACTGGGGCTCCCTAGGGGGAATAACTAGGACGGATAAAACCACGATCGAGTAACTCCTGCAACTACGTCGATAGTTCTTGCATCTCGGACGGTACAAGACGATATGGGGCCTTGGCAACGGGTGCCGTTCCCTGTATTAAGTCGATGCAAAACTCGACTTGCCGATTGGGCGGCAATCCAGGCAATTCCTCCAGGAACACATCAGGATATTCACATACCACTGGTATGTCTTCAATACGCTTCTCGGCTGGCTCCTCCGATGTGATGCTAGCTAAGAACATGTCACATCCCTGTCGTATACACTTCAACGCCTTAAGGTGAGATATAAGGTTCAACGTGGCGCCTAACTTATCTCCTTGTACTACAATTGCATCTGTGGGGGATAAAGGAACCTTCACAACCTTTTGTTCGCATAACACCTCTGCACGATGGTTGGACAACCAGTCCATTCCTACGACAATATCAAAACTACCCAACTCTACTGGTAAGAGTCAATAGTAAACTGGTAAAAGTTAATGGTTATAGGGCAATTAACAATAAGTTGGTGACTGGTAATTGGTTTCCCGCTGGTAAGTTCAACGGTATAGGGGTGTTTCAGGTCAACAGCAGGCATATTCAAGAGTTGCAAAAATGCAATCGACACATAACTTCTATCGGCTCCCGTATCAAATAATACTGAAGCAATTTTATTGGAAACGAGGAACGTACCTGAAACCACGCTGGGATCCTGGCGTGCATCCCCAGGTCCCATAACAAAGGCACGACCTCGGGCTGCATTCGAGGTAGACGCTTGGTTCTGGGTGTTCCTTCCTGCCATCTGCTGGGCTAACTTCGGACAATTGTTTCGAAAATGATCCGTGCTGCCACATCCAAAGCACGCACGGGGATAGGTAACCTATGGGGCTGGTTGCCGAGGTCGCTGCTGAAGAGGTTGAGGCCTGGGAGGTTGAAAACGAGTTGGTTTGGGATTGGGTTCCATGGGCACCCTACAGTCCCGGGCAAAATGCCCATCTCTATGACACCTCAAGCATCTCACCGCTCGGCACACTCCCGGGTGGTGGGAAGCGCACTTGTTGCACTTTGGGGCCTTTCCTTTGTAGCCATTAGAATTACCCGTGGGGGTAGTCAGGGCATAGTTCTGACTAGTATTCCTCCCCCTCTTTGGGGCTGCTTGCCCTTGCGTGGCTATTCTCCGGGCTTCTTGCTTGTTTCTGGCCGGCTCTCCCGGCATTGTCAAAATCTTTCGCCTAACCATGTCATATGTGACGGTACTTGACCTGGCTACCACCTCGTGCATGGTTCGGTATTCCACCGAATTAATAATACTCCTCACTTCTGGGGCCAATCCCCAGATATACCTTTTGATCCTCTTCGACTCTGGTCGGACCATGTCTGGCAAAATACGCGCCAGTTCATTGAAACGGTTGGTATAACCTGCATGATCCGCACCTTCCATCTGCAGGTTACAGAACTCGTGCTCAAGCTTCTGAATCTCATGAGTTGGGCAAAACCTTTCCCTCATCCGAATGTTGAGATCATCCCAAGTCATAGCACTAATCGCGTCTTGTCCGCGAGTTTGAATAATTGTGTTCCACCAGTTTAAAGCATGGTCAACAAAGGTACATGTGGTATACTTAATTGCGCAATTAGTAGGACAATTACTTATGTTCAGCACTGATTCCGACTTTTTGACCCATTTCACCAACCCGTTGGGTCCCTCAGTACCATTGAATTCCATCGGTTTGCATTCCATGAAATGCTTATATGTGCAAACCGGCCTACCATTATTCTGATTATCGTTCTGACCTACCGGTCCGGGTTGTGGATTTGGTTGCGGGTTAGCATTAATACCGGCGCTAACCTGCGCCACAATCGTAGGAATAACAGCTTGGAGTTGTTGCGCTATTAGTTGCGCAATATTTGCGTCAGTCATCTGTGGTGCGCGTTTCGGGGCCATTCTATTATAAACAATAGATGTCTAGGTATCAATGTCACGCATGCAATTAACACATATCACATATTTGGTTAAACATATCACACACCTCATCACACACATGAATCCATGGCACAAATAGTCAAACGCATCGTCTTATATATATGTAATCTCATCATCATACAAGTGTCAAAATTTGCACATAGACTTAACCCATAAGGGCCAATGCTTAGATGTGCTGTCAAAATGTGTCACCACAGTGACGTACAGACTTGATGCCACAAAAGTACTAACCAGTAAAATGTGAAACTACCATGACTGCATCACTACCTCGACATAGGTACAACCCAGTGCTTGGTAGGATGTACAAAAGATACTTCATCTCTATCTATACTGAAAGAAAACCATACTAAGAACGCCACATCCACCATGCCAATCCTCCAAACCCTACAACCAAACCTACAATAGCACCGATGCATCCGTATACCAATGCACGGAAATGATCCTGCTCATGGTGCACATACCCCATACCCTGCTGTAGCGCGTGATGATCGCCTGCTGTAAGACGATCAAGTAGTCTCCCATCGACCTCCGCTGCTGCTCATCCTCATCCCGTGCCATCCGTAGTAATGAAATCTGCTCGAACATAAATCCCATCAAGCTGCTCCCAGTGATGGGAGCAGGCACCTCCTGAGGAGGAACAGGTATACCCTAGACAGGCGGAGAAGGCTCTCTAAATGGCTGGGAAGGGCCCCCTCGCTCATATGTGGGAAACGGGGAAGGGTCCTCCCGGGGAGGGGTCAGAAAGCGAGCAGTGAAGTGCTGCTGGGTCCCTATAGGTACGGATGTCGGACGAATAGGGGACCTAGGTGGTGTGAACACAGGTACCGGTGTAAGCACCCTCCGATGAGCCGTCTTTCGGAGGCCAAAAGTGGGTATCTCGAGAGGGCTAGATGAGGAGGGTGAATAAGTACTTGGAGTGGAAGGAGTGTAAGGGTCAGGCGATGTCTCGGGTGACGGTAAGCGAGGTGCTACCGACTCCCACTCCCAATGCCCCGAGGCGGGAGTAGGGCTCCTAGGGATAGGTCCTACGGGTATGGCAACATCGGGGGTACGACCATGCTCCAAGGAGCTAGTCGGTTGGTGTGATGGCGAACGGTAGGGGCTTGAGGCCTCCCCCTCACGCCTAGTACGAGGTCTAGGTGGGTACGAACCACAATAATAACCAGAAGGATCTGGCGAGTAACTCGATGACAAGAGGGTGTCAGCGGATCCTCCTCAGGATCAGTCTCCATATGTGAAGTCGACCGGTGACTCGAACGATCAGACATGCAACCTGAAAAAGAAAACCACACACAATGCTGATTGGACTGACCCAAAATGCCGAACTCAACATTCCACAAATATACACATAAGCACGTATCGCACGCAGTTTCAATTTTTATGATTTATAAAAAAATTACTTGTGGTTGGTGACGTTAGTAGACAGGTTTCCATCCTATCTCAATGACGTTCCCTGAACCCCCAAGTATGAGCAGATAAATTATGGTGTTCCGGACCACAATAATTTATTTGCCCCACCAGGGTTTCCTGGTAATATCCATACTACTCAGTTTCTAAAGGTTCTCAGCGCGTGGAGACTAACTTAAGATTATAGTCTAGGTTCTTTTAGAGATACCTAGTTCGCTATAACCGAAGGCTCTGATACCATCTTCTGTCACACCCCGACTCGCAGCGGAAGACAAATGCAGGGTGCGGCAGACACGTGGTAATTCTCCATAGTTTAAAAACATGATATCATACATAGAGAGAACATTGGTTACAACATACAGTCGGTATCATATTACACACCATAAGTTTTAGTACAGTACTACGAGCTATTACAGCTCTTATTCTGCTACAGTTCACTACTAAAGCCATCCACACGCACGTTCCTTACTCCTCTTTAGTTTTACCTGAAATGCATGTTAGTTTTAAAAAGGTCAGCTAAACGCTGCGTGAGTTCCACTGGTTTAATTGCTGTGTAACAATATGTATTAACAAGTTTAAATTGCACTGGTCATCATCACAATGACGGTCATAGTCATATTTGCAGATGGAATTACACGAGGATACAAGTGAAACCTTGACTGTTTTACCCCGGGTCGTGTCACCCAGACACTCCGGTCCACCAACTGCGTCATGTGCAGTTCAACGCCCCTTAGTAATTATGCCTAACAACACAACCAAATTAGGACGAGTGCAGTAGCCTAGTGCCGACACACTGTCAGTCGTGGCACTGGGTTGGTCAAACCGATAGTACTATCCACTGTCCACAGGCTTACGTTAATCACTTGTCTTATAGAGGGGAGGTAGTTCGTGTGTAAGATAATTCACATCATATATTGGTACAATTAACATAGTTGCATAACATGCCAATCATCTCAGAAACAATGTCATAGTTTAGAAGTGGGAGAGTAAAACTCACTCCCAGATGGGTGTAATCAACACAATTTATAACCAGTTCATGTGTTAGGGAAGTAAAATTCCCTTCATAAGTTTGTGTAATCAACACATTTTGTAACATGCATTCCACCCCAAATAAAACAATAAAACAGTTAAAAGCGGGGTAGTGAAACTCAGAGTGCCAATAGGGGACTCAACACACGAGTGGTCGAATAGTTGGATCAACTTTAATGACACACATGCAAGCATGGACTCAAATCAGTACCTAAGCTGGTATTGGTCATAGCTTGGATCGGGTCAGGAGTTTTTATCCCGATTGAGTCTATATGACACTGGTATGATGATGGACGTCACGGTAGTATTAGTTTTCAGTTTGGCTTCCGGACACCGATTCGCGTGCCAGGCAAAGTCAGTAGTTTAACGTGTTTGGATAATGGTACGAGAATACCAGTAGTGCCAGCACGTGGTTATTAAAAAATGATTAACTTTCCATTAAGGGAGTTTGAGTGTTCAGGGGGTCCAAGTGGCCCAAATTTGAGTTTCCATTTTCACCGTCGGGAATTTTCCCGGATTGTCTTAGAGCACAACCATGGTACCCAAATTGCCCGGGAATCTCCCGGAATACTCACAGTGTTATAATCAGAGCATTTGTCGGGTTGGGTCAGTTCCCGGTTCCGGCAGGTTCGTTACACGGTAAACTGCCGAAAATGATTTATATAACTTATTTTTAATCCAAATAAATTCCCATCTAATCTAGAATTGGAGTAAAAATCTATTAAAATTTATATAGCTCAGTAAAACTCATTAAATCATGAGATAAATCTCTGGGAATTTATTTTGGTTATTTTCTTATATAAATAAATTATTTATAAACCCGTTTATAATCACATAATTAACATAAAATACTTTCAGAAGTTAAAAACTTCCGAAAAATCCCTAAACCTTCTATACATGTCCTGGAACATCTCCAAAAATTTTGAGAACTTTTCGATTTCATTTTGGTGCGTTTCCCGCTCCCAAAAACTTCCGAAAACACGGATTTTTACCCAAATCAAAACTCCACCACTGCACTCCGAATTTTCCCAGATCATTCCCCATATGTTTCTTACTGTCTCTGTAAACTGTGATGATTTATTGAATCCGTTTGGTATTTTTCGTGAAATTCTTTTGGTAAAACAGTTAAATATTCACCAAAAATCGTAGAAATTTCCAAATATTCTAAACTTTTACGTGGAACTTCCTGACAATACCCTACATCACCATACCAAATTTCAGCTCAATCCAATTTACACGGACCAAGTTATAGGCAAAACAATTTCTGCCCATTCTAGTTTCGGTTCTTTGAGGTTGTACCTAGCGAAAGCTTTGTTTCCGAGGGTTCCTTGTGAGTCCAGAAGTGTGTGGCTGCTATGTTTAGTACCTACACACCAAGTACAATCCAAGTGTGCTAGAACTTAGATCAATCAAGCTTTAATCCATTGTTTTTCGGTTAATTGAATAGTTAAGCTATTTTGGTCGAATAAGAGTTGATTAGGGTATCAAACCCCATTGATTAGCAACCATGGCTGCCATATAACACCAGGGATATATGTGGTGTTCTTATTCAGCCCATAAACAGGTTGAAACCTTCAAAAATCTTGGATGAAAAGGCGTTTTCGGCTAGAAATCACGTTTAATCAAGAAAACGGAATTAAGAACATAAAATCCAAGGGTTATACCTTTGATTTAGTGAAGATTAGGGGAGAACTCAGCTGAATTAGTGGTCTTCTTGGCAGATTTGAGAGAATTTTGGGGTAATTTGGAAGAAATTTTTGGTATAAATGAAAAAAAAAATAAAATATTTTTATATATATACATGGGGGGGGGGGGTTCGTGTTACGTGCGTGAAGATGATGTTCATCTTATAGATAAGTATAGGTTCGTTTCGGGTCTGGCACGCGTTCTCGGTTTGCGGGACGGACTCCGTTTTGCGCGTACTTAGTGTCAAAAGACCCGGTTTTAAAAATTATGCATAACCGACTAAAAATCCGAACCCAGTTATGTTTAAATCATAAAAGTCTTGTTTGACGTTCGTTTAAGTGTTTTTAAGCTTGATCGATCGTTCCTTGCACATTCGATTGCCTTAAGTTAGGCCGGAACGAATGCGTTTCCCCAACCGGGAGTTGCTTCGTTTTGCGTGCCCGGGCTTTGATTATTTTTAAACCTTATGTCACAGTCTATGGCATAAATCTAAGTTATTCCTGAAACTCGGAATCTTAAATAAGGCTATGGATAATCTAATAATCAACGTCAAAGGTCTAATGCGCTGTTAAACGTCAAGTCTCCGTTTAACACGAGGTTCAAGGCTAAGGATGCCAACCTCGCATCGTTGGTCCTTAGTAGTGTCATGTCAACCATGACGTGCTCTCAGATTACTCCGAGATATAACATATATTGTTTCGCAGAACACACAAATCATGAAATTTCACAAGGTTCACTCACAATTATAGTTTTAGTCATGCTTTAAGTTTATGACAAATTAAGGTGTACCTGGTTTCGTCATGGGTATCACAGGAACCTCGCCAGAACCATGCCAAAAGTCTGAATTTCGCCGGGGAATAAAATTTCACGAAAACATGCAGAAAGGTCTCTAATCACCCGATCTAAACATGAATGAAGTGAAAAGTCCAAAACGGGTTCGCCGGAGTTTGGCCGGGATGTCGCCGGACTTGCTTTTGTGCTGAAACGGCTTTGAATCTTGAAAAACGGTCACCACCATTGTGTCGGGAAAGCTCGATTTATGGGGGTAGAGTGTTGGATCGGGAAAAAGTTGCCCGGAAAAGTCGATGGAGAATCGCCGGAAAAGTTGTCGGTCACCGGAGCGCCGCCTGAACGTCGCAAGAATTCTTCGCCGGCTTGTCGCCGGCCGTCGCATACTCGCGGACTCCGGCCGGAGTTCGGGCTTTCGGGTTTCTAGAGAGAGAAAGCTGGAGAGAGTGTGAGGGTTAGAGAGAGAGAGTGAGTGTGTGAAATGGTGTTTGTGTGTGTAACTAGCTATTTATAGCTAGGGTTTGTTGTGGGTTGGGCTCAAGGCCCATAAGCCCGTTTCTAGTGTTTTGAGTGGCCCGATCACGCTTCTGAAGCCCGTTTTCGCTCTCGATCGTTGTCGGAAGTTTGCGGTTGACGCGCACGTTTGTCAGCTACGTTAAAATTGCGTAAATTGCTTCGGTCGTCCTTTCATGTCCGTTTTTCGATCTGATTTTGACTGTAAATATTAAAATTCAATTACGAAGCTAATTATGTCATAATAGTCAAGTTTTAAAGTTATTCGTGCTTCCGATGCTTCCGTTTCGCTGTCAGTGCGCTCCTGCATTCACGTTTCTCGTCATGTTTGTGTTATGTGACGTTCGAAAGCACAATAAATTCGCAAAACTAAATCCATATGTATAAATTATACGTATAAAATTCGTATTTGTTGGCGTTGTCAGTATTTTGTCTCGTGTTAGTTCGTTACCGCTTATCGTTCAACAGTCTTCCCGCACATCATCATTGGTGTACTATAAAGTCAGATAGGCGTTACTAGGCATACCAAGGGCCTATTTAAGTTAGTTGTGTCTTAAAACAATACTTATTATTGTCTTAATGTTCGTTAAGTGCGTAATTAAGATCTGAGAAAATTACTGGTTGTCACATTCTCCCGCTAGAGTGATGTCATCCGTAGGTAGGTACGAATAATAACAAAGTGATTGACCCTCAAATTGAATCAAGACTTGCTTGAATTATGTGAATGCAATGACATACTCCAACAATAAGAACTTAACAGTTCAGCCAAATTTGTTTTAGAAATCAATGTTAAGTGAACAAGATGCAACAATACAATCACCAATATGACTAAGTTTACAGGGGTCCAACAAAAGAGGAATTTAACCAATCGATGTCCAAATGAACATTCATAATCTTTAAATGAATTTTAGAAACAATCAAATTTACTATCAACGGAAACTTACGTTGGTTGCCGAATAAGTGAAACTTAGAATCAACAAGCTCAAATGAAATAGAAGCACGAAAATGATTTGTCAACTTGTCGAACCACAACATGAAGAAAAATCAATGTGTTGATATTGAATTGCAAGGATACACCGAAATACAACAAAATTTAGTGTATCATTGACTTAATACATAGTTGCATTAAGACTATTTCGATGATAAGTCAAACTAAAGGCATACATAGTTGTGCATGAAATGATTGGTCATGATTAGCCCAAGCTACAAGTTTCTACCAACGCCACAAAGTGTCGTATTGACCGAGATAATTCAATGATAGCGGTGACCGAACAAGTTCACCATGCTTGATATCAGATGCAAGGTTCAACAACGTAATTCTGGATAGATGTTCCAAATAATCCCATAGGATTTTCAATTGATGACGAAAGAACAAATAAGCATAATTTTCGGTCGATTGTGAAGGAACAAAAAATATCGCAAAATTTTCGACCGATTATGAAAGAATCGTTAGAGGTACATGATGTGTGAAATATGTATATAAATATCAAAAAAGTTTTAAAAATGAATCACAACCTAAACCACACACAATCAGCAAGTGCACCGGTCGCGGTGTAGTGTAGACGGCAAGACTGAGTATCAACCCGTGGACACTATGCGCAAACTTTAGATACTGAACCTCAATCGAATACAAAGTCAATAATTGATTGATTTTAATGTTTAAATAATAACCTAATTGATTATGAAAATGGCAAACACAACAAGTAACGCAAGAAAAGCACGAACTCGAGAGCAAAATGTAGATCAAATATATGATGAGAAGAGACTACCTAGGTGTCGAATCCCTAGAATCATGCAATGCTATTCTGACTGTGACAATGGCTAAATATCCTACTCTACCCGAATAACCTCCCGCTAGAGATGATCAAACGAAAGATAAGGACGGAATGTGAAGTGCTTGAACAAACCCGCTCGACCTATCAATACCAAATCCTACGAAAATCAAGTAATGAACGTAAGTATTACCCCCAAAACCCTCTAATCGCAAAGCAAACCAAAGCTTGAGAATTGAAATCCTAGGAAACCTTAACCGCGATGTAATAAACGAAACCGAGCTGTCAGTCACCCAATCTACCCACCAACGATTAGCTAATAACCTAGCTCACCTAAATCGTCTTTCTAGTCACTAGATGAGGATGCAAATTTTAGTAAATTGATTTTAATTATTAATCGAATTGGTTTATTTCTAAGCTCAATATTCAAACCAAAAACCCTAAGATCAATGATTCGAAATAAACTCTAAGTCTAGGGGATATTTCCATATGCCTAAACCGCTGAATTCATCAACCAATAATCAATCAAAACACACCAGCATGCAATATCAAGAACAATCTCAAGGCAAAGTTATGTAAATCGCATCAAATAACCATAATCAAGTCAAAATAACATCATAATCATCAAGTTCATCTAAACCTAGTAGTATAAACATTTAGCTATTCATAATTTTCATCAAAACAACTGTACAAGGTCTGAAAACAACTGAAATCATAGTTCAAAGCGAATTAAAACCAAAAAACGAATGTTTAACGAACCCAAGATGATCAAAACTCAAACCGGAAGCTTCCTAGACCTTCAATTAGCTTCAAAGTGCTCCAAGATCGTCCGAGAATGCTCCAATGTCGTCTGGTTCTCAATATATCCTAACCCTAGACGGCTGCCAAGTTTTTATACAATTTTTGTGATAAACGGACCCCCATGCGGACCGCATGGGGTATGGATGCGGTCCGCATCCATGAAAAAAACGTGCGCCCTGATTGCGGATGCGGACCGCATGGGAACATGGTTGCGGTCCGCATCCAGGCCCTGGAAATAACATGTTTAACTTTTAAGCCTGGTTTTCTGACACGTTTTCCGTACTTCTTTGTGGCAACTGTTTTTCTTCGTTTTTACCGCCAAACTGCTAGGTTTATCCCCGATTCCTACAAATTCACAAGTTAACCAATTAAGTATCAAAATCGTGGGAAAACCGTATATAATACAATCGAAACGTAGGGAATTCGATATGAAATATGTGTATATTTTAAGACACATCAAACATCCCCACACTTAACCTTTTGCTTGTCCCTAAGCAAAATCCCAAGCTACATGTCCAACTTACACGCTTAACAACAACGCAAGTCTCAAACAAGTTATAACGCGCACTACGAAATCATCAAACACAGCGGTTTCACAAGACTTACAACGTTCAAAAGGTTGACGACTCAACATATTTAAAACAAAACCGGGCATATCTAACCAAGTTTTTCTCACCTTCAAGCCATCAATCATGCATTGCCAATACCCCTCACAATATCACTCGACTCTCGGCTAAATATATATATCATAACATATCAAGTGAACTCTCAAAACCAAACTATGAAACAATACTATCATAAGCTTGTACGTCAATCAAATCTCCACCTAATTGTTAAAACTCGGCACGAATCAAGAGGACTTCAAAGGTAGGCAAGGGCTAAAGGTGGGTTATTTTATTTGGAAATAATAGGCTAACACAAATGATCACACAGTAAACCGGATAAACACGAAACAAATACTCACATATTTGGTCGTTTCGACCCACAACTTTATTCTATATTTTTTTTCATTTTTTTCATTTTTCTCTTTTTTCTTTTTATTTGCTTTTTTTGTAGTGTTTACTAAACAAAGTAATAACAAAACACGATTCGGCTATCAAATCAACAAAGGGTAACAAACGAATGGCTAGGCTCACAGTGGTGTCTAAAGGGTAATGGCGAAATGGGTCAAACACAAAGGCTAAACAAATAGGGTGATCCTAATGCCTCTATCATATCCATGCCAAATCCTAACCGAAGGTCTCAAACTGTATCAAAACGCACAAGTTCTAAAGTAATGCAACAAGTCGGTAAACACACATGAAACGAGAGTAGTGAACATATAAATATGAAACATATATAAAGGTTCAAATCTCACTATCATGTGGTAAATAAGGGCTACCGATATCGACAATGCATAACCAATTAACTCTCCGGCTCCATCCACTATCCTAGGCATCCTAAAACCTTTTATTCCCCAAAAACCAAATCAATCAACATACTATCCTGCAACTTAAAGAAACATGCGCTCTCGACTCGTAAATCCGACAATTAAACCGCTTTTAACCGACGCTTTGAAAAGGTGTTTCGTTTTCTACGCGCTAAAGGACCGGGACTCGCAAAACCATCTCGTTTTTTGTAGTATTTACAAAAACTCTATTTACATACTCAATTTTCAAATAATTTACAAATTCCCCCATCCCCACACTTGAAAGACACATTGTCCTCAATGTGAATGAAAAGGAAATAAACTAATACAAAACTTATACAACAATAACAAACATGAAAAATGAAACTGAAACTCCCATGATATGCTCTATACACCTCTCGTATACAATCCAACCGCGCAATTCACGTGACTCAGCAATCGTCATATAACCTGTATAATGATACTGCACGGCTAGAAGCAATATATCAAACACAAACCATAAAATACAATAAATATATAAAGTGTACAATACAACAAAAGACCCAACTGGTTACCCTTACAAATTCCCCGAGTACATGTATCAAATACAGACCATGATAATAAAAACAAAAATAAGGGAAAAAGTACAAAGGTAACCCAAAATCCATCCTGATAACTAGCTAGTGTAGGCCCGGTGGTGGCTGAATGTGGAAGTGATCCATAATGCTCTGGAGCATCGCTCTGATCTGGACCTGGTCACCTCGAACACCCTCAACACTCTGCTCGACTCTCGATGCGGCCCCTCTGTGCTATCTGCTCCTCGTGAATAGCGGCTAATGTGACTGGCCTAGGAGCTGCCCTAACCTGTGCATGTGGCCGAACCCCATATGAGTGGCGCTGTCCAGTGCATCCTCTGGTTCCACACCCGGTGGAACTGGGGCCGGCTGGGGCTCCCGTGGTGGAAGAAACTGTGGTGGGTCCCTAGGAGTGACTAACTCCATCATCAGCCACATATCACTCAACCTGTAAGCGCCCCTGGCGGGCCCTACTCTAAACCATGCAGGCGGAAACACATCAAACACTCCTAGACTCTGTGCCACCATGCTGACATATGCACCCATGCAAACCCTCGAATCTGATCCACGTCCTCTATCTCTTGCTAACGCATGTAACAACAAAACAGCCCAGTTGGCCTCACGGCGTCCAACCAAACAGTATAAAGCATACAACTTATAGTACATCACCTTCTCAGGTGACATGTGGCGTGCAAGAACGGTGCAGGTGAGGATGCGGTGAATAAATCAAATAACCGACTCCTTGATCTGTGAAGCTGGAATACCCGACACCCACTCACCATCGCCTATCGTGGACAAGAATGCAACTAACTGTGTAGTAGTGATGCACTGAGGTAGCGCGGTCTCTGCCCATCCCTCAGACTATCAGTGAAAATCGGCTTTGCAGTCTCCTATATCGTGTATAACCCTGCGTGAATGGCGAAATCGGCGATCGACATAGTATGCATCTGCCGTCCCAGAGCGAAACTAACTGCCGAGGCATGAGCGAGACATGCGGAATCGAATCGGAATGTCGCAAAAAACTCCAGTGTGAGCTCTTGATATGCTGCACGTCGCACGTCTATCCTCCATCAAGGGGTAATCACTGTCCTAACCTCTCGATCGCCCCCATACGACCCATCAATGGCCAATCAATCGTCCTCGGCCTGTGAGATATCAGTCGCGTACTCCTCAGTGTTGTGCTCGAAGCAGAGCAGTGTGTGTAACTCTAGCCGGTCGCGCTCCTCTACTGATGGTGCTGGGACTGCTAGATCGGGTAGGACCAACTCCATGGTGTATCTGATTTGGCGTGGCGGAGGAGCAGGCTGCACTGGTTGCGGTGGATGTGATACGACAGCGCGAGTGGGCCGACCTCGCTTGCGGACCGGTTGTGACGATAAGGATGGCATATCTGTTCGTCGACACGAGAACCGAGGTGGTGGTGGTTGGTGGAAGCGACGGTGATGGGGGAATTTGTATCGGAGGTGGAGGTGTGAGAGGTAGGGCTGCGATGGTGGATTCGCGCCGGCAAGGTGGGTGGGACGGTGGTGGTTGCGGCTGTGGAGAATAGCGGTGGTGTGTGGATGTCGATGGTGGTTGAAAGGAGGTGGAAGTGGTGGTGATGTGCGGAGTTGGGAGGTGGTGCGACGGTTGGAGGTGAAAGATGTGGTGGCTTGTAGGAGGTGCACGATGGAGTGGAGGTGGGAGGAGGTGGTTTTGTTCGAAACCTCTGAAATGGGGGGTTTTATTTTTTAGATCTGCGCATGGAAGCGGACTGTATCCATATCTGGATGCGGTCCGCATCAAGTTTATTTTTTTTTAACCGCCATTAACCATGCGGACCGTATTGGATTCTGGTTGCGGTCCGCATCCGATGCTTTATTTAAAATATTTAATTATTATTATTGTTATTATTATTATTATTATTATTATTATTATTATTTTTTCAAACGTTAATTTATAAAAATTATGAAATAAATTATAAAAATTACAACATTAGCCCCCACTAGTTTACAACTTACAAATTCTAGACGCTCGATTTCTTCGTTTCGCTAATTTTGTCCTGTTAACTGCGTAACTTAACAAACCGATCAGTACGTTCGATAAATAAGCAAACAATAACCACTCAGAATACAAAAACGAAGACACACAATTAACGGTACAAACTACACAACTCGGGACAAACCCGAGTGTGCGAAACAATCTTACGTGCTCATAACCGGGAGGTCAATCACCTCCTCCTCTCTCTCGTCAGTCGGTCCCTCGACAAAATGCTTCAACGATGACCATTGACCTTGAACCTCTGACCATCCTCATTCTTAACCTCAATCGCACCGTATGAAAACACCTACGTAACCGCATACGGTCCATGCCAACGCAATCTCAATTTTCCCAGAAACAACTTCAACCGGGAATTATAAAGAAGCACCTTCTCCCCACACTTTAACTCCTTCACATGCTTCAAGTGTTTATTGTGTAATTCCTTGGTGCACTCCTTATACGCCCGCGATTTCTCGTACGCCTCATTGCGTAACTCCTCCAACTCGTGAATCTGCAGAAACCGCTTCTTCCCTGCGGCCGGCAAGTCAAGATTGACTGCCCTCAACGCCCAATAGGCCTTATGCTCTAACTCAACCGGAAGATGACACTCTTTCCCATAGATTAACCTAAAGGGTGTAGTCCCAATAGGTGTCCGATAAGCTGTCCAGAAAGCCCACAGTGCATCATCTAATTTGTCGGACCAATCGATGCGATTGTTTCCGGCAGTCTTCACTAGAGTTCTCTTAATCCCTCTGTTCGAGTTTTCCACCTGCCCACTCGTCTGAGGATGATAAGACGCTGAAAGTCGATGGGTGACCCCATAGCGTCTCAAGACTTTCTCCATCAGTGAGTTACAGAAATGAGTGCCTCGATCTGAAATCAAGGACTTTGGTGTCCTGAACCTAGCAAATAAACTTCCTCAAGAATCTCACAACAACCCTCGCGTCATTCGTAGGTAAGGCCTCAGCCTTAGGCCACTTAGAAACATAGTGTGTATCGGTTGCCTCTGGACATAGGAAACGGACGCATGAAATCAAGGCCCCAAATATCAAAAACCTCCACAACCTGAATAGGGTTTTGGGGCATCTCATTCAGGGATGAGATATTTCATGTCCTCTGACAGGCATCACAACTCCTCACAAACTCGTGTACGTCCCTAAAGATGGTCGGCTAATAAAATCCCGCATCAAACCCGCGTCTGGCGGTGTAAGCCGCACCATAATGGCCACCAGTCGGTCCCTCATGACAATGTCTCAATATATTGCGAGACTCGGACCCAAACACACATCTCTTAATGACCTGGTCCGCTCCAATCCTAAACAAGTACGGATCCTCCCAAATGTAGTGCTTAACATCCGCAAAGAATTTCTTCTTTTGCTGATACTCATGCCCTCCACCAGGTCACCTGTAGACAAGTAATTCGCTAGATCAGCGAACTAGGGAAAGCCTTCCTCGTGGGATTTCAGAAACATTAACACCTTATGTGGGAACTCATCCCCAATCCTATCCTCCCAAGTCCTCTCAATCTCAGGGCTCTCCAATCTTGATAAGTGGTCAGCAGCCACGTTCTTAGCACCCTTCTTATCCCTAATCTCCAGATCAAACTCGTAGAGCAGCAGAATCCACCAAATCAGCCTTGGCTTTGCATCCTTCTTCGCAAACAGGTACCTAAGAGCTGCGTGGTCTGTAAAAATGATAGTCTTCGAAAGCACCAGATACTACCTAAACTTATCACACGTGAAAACGACTTCTAGCAACTCCTTCTCTGTCGTGGTATAGTTCTCCTGGGCGTCGTTTAGGGTGTTGCTAGCATAGTTGATGGGTTGAAAGTGTTTCTCCCTATGCTGCCCTAACACGGCCCCTACGGCAAAGTCGCTAGCATCACACATAATCTCAAATAGGGGGCTCCAATAAGGAGCAATCAGAATGGGAGCACTCATAACCTCTCCCTAATCAACTCAAAGGCCCTAACACACTCGTCATCAAACACGAATGGCCTATCCTTCTCTAGCAGCTGGGTCATCGGGCGAGCAATCTTAGAGAAGTCGCGGATGAAACGGCGGTAGAATCCCGCATGACCCAAGAAACTCCTAATCGATTTCACAGAAATAGGCGGCGGGAGCTTGGAAATAACATCAACTTTGTCCTGATCCACCTTGAGCCCCACCTGTGAAATCTTGTGCCCTAGCACAATCCCCTCTCGAACCATGAAGTGACACTTCTCCCAGTTAAGAATCAGGTTCGTCTCCTCACATCTAGTCAACACACTCTCTAGATTACGCAGACAGTGATCGAATGAACTCCTAAACACAGAAAAATCGTCCATGAACACCTCCATGGAGTCCTCGATCAACTTATGAAAAATCGCCACCATACAGCGCTGAAATGTGGCTGGAGCGTTACATAAATCAAATGGCATGCGTCGATACGCAAAGGTACCGAAAGGGCATGTAAATGTGGTCTTTTCCTGACCCTCTGGTGCAATGGGGATCTGGAAGTAACCTGAGAATCCATCGAGAAAGCAATAGAACTACTGTCCCGACAGTCGCTCCAACATCTGATCAATAAAGGGCAAAGGAAAGTGATCCTTGCGCGTGGCATCATTGAGTCTGCGATAATCTATGCAAACTCGCCAGCCGGTGACGGTCCGGGTGGGTAGCAATCCATTCCTCTCGTTGACGACCACTGTCATACCCCCTTCTTGGGGACCCCCTGGACGGGACTCACCCATGCAGAGTCCGAAATCGGGTAAATCAGCCCTGCATCCAACAACTTAATCACCTCTTTCTTCACGACGTCCTGCATATTAGGGTTTAGCCTTCTCTAAGGCTGAACCACCGGCTTGAACTCCTTCTCCATCAAAATCTTGTGAGTGCAAAAGGAAAGGTTAATACCTTTAATATCCACCAGCTTCCACGTGATCGCCTGCCTATGATCTCTCAACACGCTCATCAGCCTCTTCTTCTCCTCCTCCGTCAATCCAGTAGAAATGATGACGGGCAACTGGGACCCCTTGCCCAAAAATGCGTACTCCAGATGAGACGACAACTCCTTCAACTCCAAGGGAGGGGGTGCCTCAACAGACGACCTCTCCTTCGGCATCTCCTCCTCGCCGATAACCTTAAACACCTCAAATCTAGGGGAAGGCTCGGTAGCCTGCGATAAAGGGTCCTGCTCAACGTCAAACTCAGTGACCCAACTCCCCTGATCATCCACACTCTCAACCTGCGTATCAGACGCATCTCTCCTGTAAATCTCGCTCAGAATACCACCCACATGTGACATAAATGTGTCGATGAAGTATAAGGTGTCATGATGTTGGTGGTGTGCCTCATAGAATGCTGGATGTCGAATGTCACCTCGTCCTAATCGACTCGTAGGGTCAACTTGCCATCGTGCACGTCAATAAGAGCACGAGCAGTGGCAAGGAATGGACGTCCTAAAATCAGTGGGACTTTGGAGTCCTCGTCCATATCAAGAATGACGAAGTCGACTGGAAACACAAACTTGTCAACCTTTACCAGCATATTCTCTACTATCCCTCTCGGAAACCGATCTATCCACCAGTTGCAGACTCATGCGCGTAGGCGACGGCTCGCCTAAATTGAGCTTAGAAAATATAGAGTATGGCATGAGATTTATGCTAGCTCCAAAGTCTGCCAGCGCATTACTGACGGCAAGATTTCCGATCAGACACGAAATCGTGAAGCTAGCAGGATCAGACATCTTCTTCGGTAGCTTGTCCTGCAAGACGGCAGAACACTCCTTGCTCAACGTAACAGTCGCAAGATCCTCCAGCTTCTTCTTATTCATGAGCAAATCCTTCAGAAACTTCGCGTACTTCGGCATCTTCGATAGAGCCTCTACAAATGGGATGTTCACCTGCAGCTTCTTCAACATCTCAAGGAACTTGCCGTACTGCTCTCCATCCTTACCCTTCACCAACCGACCTGGGTAAGGGGGTGTCGGCTTATACACCCTCATCGGCTCCTTCTCTGTCTCCTTCTTCTCACCTGAAGACCCGCTGGACTGTGCTGTACTTGCTGGGCACAGCCTCTCTTGCACTTTGCCAGCAAGGGTCTCCATCTCAATCTCCTCGTCTACCGGTTCATCCTCAACTACCGGTTCGATCTTAAAAATTCCTCTGCCACTCCTCGTAGTCACCGCCTTAGCTGTGGCGTTCGGATTTCCGATGGTGCTACTGGGCAGACCACCCTAAGGCCTCTGGTTCAGCTGATCGCTAGCGAACCTACCGTTCTCTCAAGATTCTGCAGTGCTGTTCTCTGACTCTTTATGAAGTTCTCGTACTCCATGAACCTCAACTGTGTCTCCTGATGTCGAGTATCCTCACGCGTGATAAACTGTGTAAGCAACTGCGTCTGTTTCGCTAACGTCTCCTGGTTCTGCCTCATCATATCCTCCAGTGTCGGTTATTCTCACCCGAACTCGTTCTGATCCTGCTCCTGCGTCCTTAAACAAACTCTGACGTGGCTGAAACCCCGGTGGGTTGCTGTTCTTCCAACTGAAGTTCGGGTGGTTATTCCAATTTGAATTGTAACCTCCCTCGAAATTATTCTGATTTCGGTTTCCCACAAACTTCACTTTCTCCTGTATCTCCTCAGGGGCGATAGGACACGCGAACGTGTCATGCCCTCCTATGCATATCTCGCACAACTGCTCTTTCTTCGCCTGCATATCCTTCATCTGCTTCGTCAACGCATCGATCTGTGCCTGCATAGCAGTAGTATAATCAACCTTATTTACACCTCTTTGTGCAGCAAACGAGTCTCTAGACTCATGGAACTCATAGCTGCTCATCGCTATGTCCTCGAACATCTTAGTGCACTCCTCTGGTGTTTTGGCGGTCATCAGATTGCCACCAGCAGTAGTATTCAGCATATTCCTCGTGGTGGGTGTCACTCCATGATAAAACTTCTCAACTAATTCCTAATCCTCGAACCCATGATGAGGACACTTAACCAACAAGTCCTTGAAACGCTCCATGTCTCATAGAACGATTCTCCCTCCTTCTGACGAAACTCCTGTTTCATGCTCCTCAGACGAGCAGTTTTAGCGGGAGGAAAGTATTTTCCTAAGAATTTATCCCGCATCCTAGCCCAGGTAGTGATGGATCCAGCAGGAAGGGACTCTAACCAAGCATGGGCTCGGTCGGTGAGTGAGAATGGAAACAGGCGCAGCTTGCAGGCGTCCTTGTTGATGCCTTGCTCCTGAAACATATCGTAGATAGCGCAAAAACGAGAGATATGAACATTTTCGTCCTCATAAGGTAACCAACGGAACTGGACGGTATTCGTAACCATCGTGATGATTTGAGGTGGAATCCGCCAGCTATTAACACCGATGGTGGGTCGGTTGATGCTGTATCGAGCATTGTCCGCGTTCGGCCTGGCGTAGTCTGCGACGACTCTCCTAACTGGGGCGTCATTATTAACATTGTCACCCATAGCGAAAGCAGAAGATGGAACGTGTATCTGACTAGCTCGAATGGTGCGAAGACGCTCTTAGAAATATCGCTCGGGTTCATAAAAAGCAACAAACGAAGGTGGCCCTTGTGAACGAGTGTGGCGCATACAATGGTAAGGAAACTAAGTTAAATACTAAAGAAGATCTAACCCTAAAGGCACAAATTTCAAGCAAGAGGCACCTAAAGGCAATGAGAATCTAAGAAAGCAAGTAAACAACTAAATAGAGGACTCGGATCGTTCTCTAAAGTGCCAGTGTCCCCGGCAACGGCGCCAAAAACTTGATGTTTGAAATGTGTATATATAAATCAAACAAGTTTTAAAAAGGAATCACAACCTAAACCACACACAATCGGCAAGTGCACCGGTCGCGGTGTAGTGTTGATGGCAAGACCGAGTATCAATCCGTGGACACTATACGCCAAACTTTAGACACTGAACCTGTATCGAATAAAAAGTCAATAATTGATTTGATTTTAATGTTTAACTAATAACCTAATTGATTACGAAAATGGCAAACACGACAAGTAACGCAAGACAAGCACGAACTCGAGAGCAAAATGTAGATCAAATATATGATGAGAAGAGACTACCTAGGTGTCAAATCCCTAGAATCATGCAATGCTATTCTGACTGTGACAATGGCTAAATATCCTACTCTACCCGAATAACCTCCTGTTAGAGATGATCGAACAAAAGATAAGGACGAAATGCGAAGTGCTAGAATGAACCGACTCGACCTATCGATAGCAAATCCTACGAAAATCAAGTAATGAACGTAGGTACTACCCCAAAACCCTTTAATCGCAAAGCAAACCAAACCTTGAGAATTGAAATCCTAGGAAACCTTAACTGCGATGTAATAAACGAGCCGAGCTATCGGTCACCCAATCTACCCACCAACGATTAGCTAATAACCTAGCTCACCCAAATTGTCTTTCGAGTCACTACATGAGGATGCAAATTTTAGTAAATTGATTTTAATTATTAATCGAATAGGTTTATTTCTAAACTCAATATTCAAACCAAAAACCCTAAGATCAATGATTCGAATTAAACTCTAAGTCTAGGGGGTATTTCTATATGCCTAAACCGCTGAATTCATGAACCAATAATCAATCAAAATACACAAACATGCAATATCAAGAACAATCTCAAGGCAAATTTATGTAAATCGCATCAAATAACCATAATCAAGTCAAAATAACATCACAATCATCAAGTTCATCCAAACCTAAGTAGTATAAACGTTTAGCTACTCGTGATAATCATCAAAACAACTGAACAAGGTCTGAAAACAACTGAAATCATAGTTCAAAGCGTATGAAAACCAAAAAACAAATGTTTAACGAACCCAAGAAGATCAAAACTCAAACCGGAAGCTTCCTAGACCTTCAATCAGCTTCAAAGTGCTCCAAGATCGTCCAAGAATGCTCCAATGTCGCATGGTTCTCGATATATCCTAACCCTAGATGGCTGCCAAGCTTTTATACAATTTTTGCTATAAACCGACCCCCATGCGGACTGCATGGGGGTATGGATGCGGTCCGCATCCATAAAAAACGTGCGTCCGGATTGTGGATGGGGACCGCATGGGAACATGGTTGCGGTCCGCATCCTGGAAATAACATTTTTAACTTTTAAGCCTCGTTTTCGGACACGTTTTTCGTACTTCTTTGTGGTAACTTTTTTTCTTCGTTTTTACCACCAAACTGCTGGTTTTATCCCCGATTCCTACAAATTCACAAGTTAACCAATTAAGTATCAAAATCGCGGGAAAACCGTATACAAAACAATCAAGACGTTGGGAGTTCGATACGAAATATGTGTATATTTTAAGACACATCACTACATTGGAATACAGCATGAAAATTGTACCGTTATCTTAATACACAATTGTATTAAGACTGCTTTTAAGATAATAAATCAACAAAGTGGATTTAAAATTAAGTAAATAAATAAATAAATTCAGTGATAACGTATTACTGAATTTGTCGAAGTTATGATACATATGCACATGTGCATGGATATCTGTTACTCGAAAAAAAGTTTTTTTTTTTGTTTTTTGGTAACGAAATATAACGATTTTTATTAAAAAATATTTAAAATTTTTTTGAGTGTTTTTTTGATTTTATTTTGCAATAAAGGTGGTTCTCGCGGTTTTCACAATAAAGGTGGTTCTCGCATGAACTTACCTTATATATATATATATACATATATATATATATATACATATATATATATAGGGGGACGATCATGAGAAAACTAGATATAAATGAGAAAACTAGAAAACTAACTAAAAAAGCAAAAAATAAAAAAAAGCATAAAAAACATACAATTTTTTTTCCAATTTTTTATAAAAAACCACTGTTTTTTATGTATAAAAAAACTTAAAAAAAAACACTTGTACTGCACATGTGCACTACATGTGTACTACACATGTGCATTATATGTATATGTTGCACATGTGCATTATATGCTTTTTTATTTATTTATAAAATTCTTTTTATATACTATATATATACCGATTTTTTATAAAAAAGACTCAAAAGAAAAAAAATTGATATGTTTTTTTGGTTTTCTCATTTTAAACTAGTTTTTTCATGATCCATCCCCTATATATATATATATATATATATATATATATATATATATATATATATAGGGGAATGTTCATTTGAGAAGAAAATCAAATTGAGAAGAAAAAGAACAAAAGGTACAATTGTAAAAATATTAAATAGTTTTTCTCTCATCTCATTTATTATTATCTTTAACTAGTTAATTAATGATAAAGATTATCATCCTACACACAAAATTTTTTTCCTACACACATCAAAATTTATCCTACATGTTCTGAATTTTATCCTACACACCTCGTAATGTATCCTTCACTTCAATTTAATATTTTTTCTTTTTTTAAAATATTTTTTTTAAAAATAAGTTACAAATTTAATGTAGTTAGCTATTTAAAAGGAAGACTACCAATTAATGATCAATCTAAATTTACCAATATACCCTTATACTAATATTAATTACAAAAATTAAATGACGTAAAATTAAGCATTTTTATTGATAGAAATTTCTTCTTTTTTATTCTTACAAAAAATTCTCCTCATTTGAACCTTCCACTATATATATATATATATATATATATATATACAAAAATGTACAAGATAGGACAAAGAACAACCTGATCAATAGTACCGCGACTGAGGAGGTCCAAAGATAGACGTCATCATCTCTAAAAACTCTCCGAATCCAAATGCACCGCTTCCACTGCTACCTTCACTTCCTCGTTCGCCGGCTTGTTGACTTGGCACTTGCCTCCCCTTGCTTTGATGTGGATCCGCCCACATGGAATGGTGCAATGGTGGGGTGGGATAAGACACACTATCGTCATATGGCGGTAGCGTGGAATAGTCCACAACCGGGGGATCTGCTACAACTGGTCGGCCCGCGTGCCAATCATCATGCATACGCCAGTTTTGATCATTGAGGTACCTATCGTTCATCTCCTGTTACAAAGCATAAGCATGGGTGCGGTGCCACTGTTCCTGTCGGTCGTAATTCTGCTTTAATGCTCTTTCCATGCTCGCCCCCATATATGTTTGATGATCGAAAAACATTTGGGAAGACTCGGACTAATTAGAGAATGTAGGCGGTCGCCTACGATCCACGACCTGCTCATGGTCCCCAAATGAGCCCAATTCGGATCATAGGTCTGTTACGCATAATTAAATGAACTTCCTACATAACCCAATTGAGTTCCCACTCTTCTTTCACCTCCACTAGGCCCCGCTCGATCCGTGTCCATATCCACAACAAATGTATCATCCTGTTAATCCCTCGTCCCTGCTTGGAACGTCATCCTCGCTCTCTAGCTCATCAGCCTCACCCGTCGCAATGGTCTAGCATCCACCTTAATGCCCTCCACCTCTGACCATCACTCTTCATCTTATGATACCTTTCCGACTATTTGTATTCCCATCCGACCCCCAAATGTGCTAAATCAAATTGCTTGAACTTTTTGTAAGAACCCTTGTCATCTGCGTTGATTGCCCCATACATTTCAGCAAAGCAGTAATCAATCGACAATGGGGGATTATATTTCGATCCGAAATATTTCTACCAATCCAAATGTTGTTCAACACCAAGAAACGGAAAGGAACAAGTGGTGCACCATTTAACAACATGTAGAGGATTGGCACTTCGGGGTATCTCCCTTCAACATTGTCACCCCGTCGCGGAATGACATTTTGCTTACATATTACGAACATTAGCCTTGACTCATTCCCCATATTTCTTCGGTAAAGCTTCCCATGCGTAGTGCTAGACAGATACAGATAATCCAACATTATATTCCATCTTGGATGGTTATCAGGGTTGAAGTACAGATCATTCAAACTAGGGAATATATATTGGATTGTGGCCTTGCTGTCAAAATTTGCTACCCTCCGCAAAGTATCGAAAGACATTTCCACATCAATCCTATTCACTGTACCGATCAACTTCATCTATGAAGGTTGTTTGAATGGAGGACATCGTAGAGTGGCCACGCACTCTTGTATCTCTGCATCGAACAAATTTTTCTCTTCCCGATCGTAACACTTTAGAGTAGCTTCCCACCCCAAAGCTCAAAACTTACCAGTAATCCCGAACGAACTAAAATCATTCTACTCAACCTCTTTCTCACAGATGAATGCTTCCTTACGTTGAGCCAGTTTGTTCATCTGATCATTAAATAATTCAGCTTGCCATTCATTTGTTGGTCTATCAATGAACCGAACGCCCATGCTGGCTTCGGAACCCTTGCAGGTTCTTCTTCTTCTTCTTCATGTTGTTGTTCCTCTTCTATGTCCCGCTGTAACCTTAACCTTCTTCTTTTCTGTTGTTCAGCAGGTTCGCTAGATGACCCAACTTGTTCTTTGCCCTTTCGGCCCATAATTCTGCAAGTCACAACAACAACACCAAAAAACATAAGTTATAACTCTCATTAACTCCAAAACATCCCCACACTTGCTTAACACTATGGTTGTAGATGTAAGTCAAACATATTATTCATCTTCTTACAAAAATTTTGACATTATTTCCCTAGGTTAGCAAAATTCTTCCCAAAAATCATGTTTGACATCTATAACCATAGCTCCATACAAACTCATTAAGTTCATATCAACCTATCACCACAAGCAAGTGTGTAAGCAAAAACAAATATGACAACTTACAACTCTGCAATGTACTTCAAATAATGAACATAAATTGCATACCTTTACTTTGAAGAAGATAAGAATGACAAAAACTTTAAGCCAAAGTAAGACCTACAAAAAACCCCCAAAATTTTGGACCTAAATGCCCAAAATCGACTGCCTAAACATAAGAATCTTCACAATACAAGCACAAATTTGAAATCCTTGTGATAGTTTAGTCAAAATAGCCTCAAGAACCACTCGATTTGGGTTAGATTTGAAAAATTGGCAAGAGATTGAATTTATGAATTTAGGGTTTTAAGTTTGGAGATGAATGAAGAAGAAGGAATGATATGTGGTGAAAAAGGGGTTAAACCCGTTTGTGTGATTGAGAAATTTTCCAATTTTTTTGTTTTTTTCGTAAACCCGGTCCCGCTGCGCTAGAAGCCACCGTAAGCTACGGTGGCTACTGTAGCTTACGGTAGGCACTAGCATAAAATGCCACCGTAAGATAGTTTCTTGGCACCGTAAGGTGTTTAATCTGCCCAGGACCCATCGTCGGCTACGGTGGCCACTGGGCAGTTTTATTTTGCAATTTTTTTTATTCTGTAATTTTTATGGTTTTTATATTATTTTTTGAAACATGAAAATTACCAAACCCCCATGAAAAACCCGTGTTGTCCTCAACACTGTGTTAAAAAAATTCATAAGAATTTTCCCACACTTGAGTCCAAACACATTTCAAGGCGAGTACGGCAACTGCTTAAAAATAATGAAACTAAGTTACACTAAACTAAATATTTACACTAACAAACCTG
This sequence comes from Scalesia atractyloides, assembly GCA_947069175.1. NCBI lineage: Eukaryota > Viridiplantae > Streptophyta > Magnoliopsida > Asterales > Asteraceae > Scalesia > Scalesia atractyloides. The sequence continues at coordinate 28,257,213 of CAMTDV010000010.1, forward strand.
GGCCTCTCAAGTTTCTTCTTCATTCAACGGGCGTAGAATGTAGCCCACTTTGTCAAGCTTGAGATTGTTGATGTCGTTTCCCTCCAAGTACGGTTTGAGCCGGTGCATGTCCACCACTTTTTTATATAATATATATAGCGATTTTTTATAAAAAATTTTTGATATGTTTTTTTGGTTTTTTTGTTAGTTTTTTGGTTTTCTCATTTAAACTAGTTTTCTCATGATCCATCACCTATATATATATATATATGCATATGTATGTATACAAAAATGTACAAGATAGGACAAAGCACAACCTGATCAATAGTACCGCGGCTGAGGAGCTCCAAAGATAGACGTCATCATCTCTAAAAACTCTCCGAATCCAAATGAACCGCTTCCACTGCTACCTTCACCTCCTCCTTCGCCGGCTTGTTGACTTGGCACTTTCCTCCCCTTGCTTTGATGTGGATCCACCCACATGGAATGGTGCAATGGTGGGGTGGGATAAGACACACTACCGTCATATGGCGGTAGCGTGGAATAGTCCACAACCGGGGGATCTGCTACAACTGGTCGGCCCGCGTGCCAATCATCATGCATACGCCAGTTTTGATCATCGAGGTACCTATTGTTCATCTCCTGTTACAAAGCATAAGCATGGGTGCGGTGCCACTGTTCCTGTCAGTCATAATTCTGCTTTAATGCTCTTTCCATGCTCGCCCCCATATATGTTTGATGATCGAAAAACATTTGGGAAGACTCGGACCAATTAGAGAATGTAGGCGGTCGCCTACGATCCACGACCTGCTCATGGTCCCAAATGAGCCCAATTCGGATTGTAGGGCTGTTGTGCATAATTAAATGAACTTCCTACATAACCCAATTGAGTTCCCACTCTTCTGTCACCTCCACTAGGCCCTGCTCGATCCGTGTCCATATCCACAACAAATGTATCATCCTGTTAATCCTCGTCCCCGCTTGGAACCTCATTCTCGCTCTCTATCTCATCAGCCTCACCCGTCGCAATGGTCTAGCATCCACCTTAATGCCCTCCACCTCTGACCATCACTCTTCAGCATATGATACCATTCCGACTATTTGTATTCCCATCCGACCCCCAAATGTGCCAAATCAAGTTGCTTGAACTTTTTGTAAGAACCTTTGTCATCCGCGTTGATTGCCCAATACATTTCAACAACGCAGTAATCAATCGACAACGGGGGACTATATTTCGATCCACAGTATTTCTACCAATCCCAAACGAACTAAACTCATTCTACTCAACCTCTTTCTCACAGATGAATGCTTCCTTGCGTTGAGCCAATTTGTTCATCTGATCATTAAATAATTCAGCTTGCCATTCATTTGGTTAGTCTATCCATGAACCGAACGCCCATGCTGGCTTCGGAACCCTTGCAGGTTCTTCTTCTTCTTCATGTTGTTGTTCCTCTTCTATGTCCCGCTGTAACCTTAACCTTCTTCTTTTCTGTTGTTCAGCAGGTTTGCTAGATGACCCAACTTGTTCTTTGCCCTTTCGGCACATAATTCTGCAAGTCATAACAACAACACCAAAAAACATAAGTTATAACTCTCATTAACTCCAAAACATCCCCACACTTGCTTAACACTATGGTTGTAGATGTAAGTCAAACATATTATTCATCTTCTTGCAAAAATTTTGACATTATTTCCCTAGGTTAGCAAAATTCTGCCCAAAAATCATGTTTGACACAAACAACTTATCATCAATAACCATAGCTCCATACAAACTCACTAAGTTCATACCATCCTATCACCACAAGCAAGTGTGTAAGCAAAAACAAAAATGACAACTTACAACTCTGCAATGTACTTCAAATAATGAACATAAATTGCATACCTTTACTTTGAAGAAGATAAGAATGACAAAAACTTTAAGCCAAAGTAAGACCTACAAAAAACCCCCAAAATTTTGGACCTAAATGCCCAAAATCGACTGCCTAAACATAAGAATCTTCACAATACAAGCACAAATTTGAAATCCTTGTGATAGTTTAGTCAAAATAGCCTCAAGAACCACTCGATTTGGGTTAGATTTGAAAAATTGGCAAGAGATTGAATTTATGAATTTAGGGTTTTAAGTTTGGAGATGAATGAAGAAGAAGGAATGATATGTGGTGAAAAAGGGGTTAAACCCGTTTGTGTGATTGAGAAATTTTCCAATTTTTTTGTTTTTTTCGTAAACCCGGTCCCGCTGCGCTAGAAGCCACCGTAAGCTACGGTGGCTACTGTAGCTTACGGTAGGCACTAGCATAAAATGCCACCGTAAGATAGTTTCTTGGCACCGTAAGGTTTTTAATCTGCCCAGGACCCATCGTAGGCTACGGTGGCCACTAGGCAGTTTTATTTTGCAATTTTTTTTATTCTGTAATTTTTATGGTTTTTATATTATTTTTTTTGAAACATGAAAATTACCCTACCCCCATGAAAAACCCGTGTTGTCCTCAACACTGTGTTAAAAAAATTCGTAAGAATTTCCCTACACTTGAGTCCAAACACATTTCAAGGTGAGTACGACAATTGCTTAAAAATAATGAAACTAAGCTACACTAAACTAAATATTTACACTAACAAACCTGGGCCTCTAAACTTTCTTCTTCATCCAACGGGCGTAGAATGTAGCCCACTTTGTCAAGCTCGAGATTGTTGATGTCGTTTCCCTCTAAGTACGGTTTGAGCCGGTGCATGTCCACCACTTGTTTCGTTTTAGTGTGAACATCTGCAATCTCTATATCACCAAATCGATCCACTCTTGTGATCACATAGGGCCCCATCTATTTACTTTTCAATTTCCCCGCAAAAAGCTTCAACCTTGAGATGTACAACCACACCTTATGACCCACTTCAAAGGTTCATTTTCGTATCTTCGCATCGTGACCCTTTTGAGTTTGTCTTTATAAGCGGATGCACATTCGTATGCCTCATCTCTAATCTCTTCAATCTTGCTTAACTGTAACTTCTGCATCTTTCCCGCTTCGTTATAATCCAGGTTTACTGTTTTAATTACCCATAGTGCTTGGTGAGCTAACTCCATCGGTAAGTGACACCCCTTCCTATATACCAACCGATAAGTGGTCGTACCAATTGGAGTTTTATAGGCTGTTTGGTATGCCCATAACGCGTCGTCTAACTTGCTCGACCAATCCTTCCTATCCACCCGCACGTTTTCATCAGAATTTCTTTTATTTGACGGTTGGACACTTCAACTTGTCCACTAGTTTGCGGGTGGTATGGAGTAGCGATTCGGTGTTTCACATTATAATGTTTCAATAGCTTCCCAAAGTTAAAGTTTTTGAAGTGTGAGCAACCATCACTAAATGTTGGATTGTACAAACTTACATGCCACCGAATGATCATTGGTTCTTGTAGCTATGGCTTCAATCCACTTTGAGACATAATCCACCGCAACCAATATGTACAAAAACACATTCGAGTTCGGAAAGGGACCCATAAAGTATATTCCCCACATATCAAAAACCTCAACTACCAAAATGGGTTGTAAGGGCATTTCATCCCTTTTTGAAATGCTCCCCACTTTTTGACAATTCAGGCAATTCCGAGCATATTCACACGCATCTTTGAAAATTGTAGGCCAATAAAACCCACATGTAAGCACTCGATATCCCGTCTTGTGGCCACTAAAATGACCCCCACAAGTGGATGCATGAGCATAAGTCAATATCTCCAACATTTCCGTCTCGGAAATGCACCTCTGAATCACTTGATCGGTTTCGATCTTGAAACAGTCCAGTTCATCCCAAATGTATTGCTTTACTTGGACCATAAATTGTTGCTTTCTCTTCTTGGTCCAATGACTCAGAATTGCACCCGTGGCCAAATAATTGACATAGTGAGCATACCATGCTGCGGTGACGGTAGACACGGCCAACAACTTCTCATCCAGAACCGTTCGTTGATCTCACTTGTATCATCAATATCCTCCAATGGAATTCCGGATAAGTGATATGCCACTACATTTTCACATCCCTTTTTGTCCCGAATTTCCAAATCAAATTCTTATAACACCCAGCGAATCAAACGGGGCTTTGCATCACCCAACGAATCAAACGGGCTTTGCATCCTTCTTTTCCATCAAATATCGAACTGTACAATGGTCCGAGTACACAATCACTTTACTCCCTCAAATATAAGACTGGAACTTATCCAAGGCATACACCACCGCAAGCAATTTTCTGTTGTGGTGTAATTCAGTTGCGCCTTGGATAACATCTTGCTTGCATAGTAAATCACCACCGGCTTTTTACCAACCCTTTGACCCAAAACTGCTCCAATAGTCGTATCGCTAGCATCATACATGATCTCGAACGGCTTTGACCAATCCGATGGTTGCAAGAGGGAGCTTTCACCAACTGTTCCTTCAAAACATTAAACGCTTGCAAATGTCGTTAGTAAAATCAAAAGGAACATCTTTTAATAACAAATTACATAAAGGTTTGGTGACACTAAAACCTTTAATAAATCATTGGTAAAAACCCGCATCTCCCAAAAATGTCTTGGGGGTAAAGACGAAATTACCCTTATTTTCGCCTTATCCACGTCCATTCCCCTATCCGAAATTACACGACCCAACACAATACCCTCTTGTACCATGAAATGACTTTTTCCCAACATAGCACCAAATTTGTCTCAACACATCTTTTTAAAACTTTTTCAAACTCGTCGAGACAAGACTCAAAGTTTGGGCCAAAAATCGAAAAATCTTCCATGAATACTTCAAGTGATTCCCCGACCATGTCTGAAAAATGCTCATCATACATCGTTGAAAAGTGGCTGGGGCATTGCGTAATCCTAATGGCATTCGTCGAAAAGAAAAAGTGCCATACAAACATGTGAATGTGGTTTTGTGTTGGTCATCCGGGTGGATTGCAATTTGGTTATATCCCGAGTACCCATCTAAATAGCAATAGTATTTTTTACCCAAAAGCTTTCAATGATTTGGTCAAAAAGGGGTAACGGGAAATGGTCTTTAGAGGTAGCATCCCTTACTGTAATCTACGCACACTCGCCTCCCGGTGACCGGTCGGGTGGTGATTTGCTAACCTTGTTCGTATTTAATTACCTGAATGCCAGTCTTTTTTTGGCACTACCTGTGTGGGACTGACCCATGCACTATCCGAGATAGGATAGATAATCCCCGCATCCAACCATTGGATTACCTATTTCTTTACCACTTCCCTCAAATTAGGATTTAACCTTCGTTGGGATTCTCGGGTTGGCTTGGCATCCTCGGAGGTGATAATCTTGTGCTTGGCTATGAAAGGATTTATACCTTTCAAACCGGCTATCGTCCATCCTATAGCCGCCTTGTGAGCCTTCAACACTCTCAACAACCCCTCCTCTTAAGTCGCATCCAAATTGGAAGCAATGATCACCGGTAAAGTGTCATTGTCCCCCAAAAATGCAAACTTTAGATGACTCGGCAACTCTTTCAACTCCACTTGTGGTGGAAACTCCAATGAGGGCTTTGTATGCGAATTTATCTCCACCGGTGAACTTTCAAATTGGTGGGTCCATGGTGGTCGCCCCTCTTTGACCTTTAGAACCTCTTGTTTTTGCTCCTCCATCCTTAAAGCACATGCGTGTACCTGTTTAGAAAAATCACAAACACATGTCTCCAAAATATCCTCCTTATACTCGTGCGGATCGCATCCGTCGACTAAATTTCCCATAAAACACTCATCGCCACCAAAAGAGTTAGAAACATTAGTGAAAACATTCAATCTCATCTTTCTATTGTAAGTGTAGGATCGGACCCAACTCGTGAGCTACCGGACTGATTTGCTTAGCTAATAGAGGCGAAATTCATTGTTAACCAAGTGAACAAACACACAAAAAGATCAATGATACTGTTTTACACGTCTGAATCTTTATATCAAATGACTTGGATCGATTACAGACACAAACGAGCAGGGCTTCGCCACTGGTCTCCAAAATAGTATACTTACACAAACACCCAAGACACCTATTTATACTAAACATGTTTCGCACCAAAGTGACATGTGGTGGGATTTCGTACGAAAACTATACAGAACATACAAAACTTCATATTTGACACTTGCAAAGCCCTAATTACATAACTGACTCATCCTAGACGTAAAATAGATATTAGTGCACAAACAGACTCCCCCTTGGATGTTGCCGCAGTCGTCGATGGTCTTCAAAACTTTTCTTCAAAAACTTTAAAAAGTATTTGACACGTTCAACCGAAAAAGCGCTTTGGAGGCTTTCGACGCTTCTTAGATGGAATAGGAGTTTTGTTAGTACAGTTTATCTATGTCTTAGTCTTGTATTGAGTCTGTTTAGATTAGAATAGATTATGTTAGAAACGAGAAGTATTTATGTAAATAGGTATCAAGTTCGCCCGGAATAATGAAGTATGAACAAGTTCGGCCAAACTTGTTCAACACGTTCGCCCGAACTTGTATGATCCCAAGCGAACTTGATGCACTATATATATGTGCCTCATGGTTTCTTATTTGTAACTTTTGCACACTTAAAGGCGAAGCTCTGTCGGATCCGGAAATCGAATGCAATTAACTTTATGATCGATAAACAGACAATTAATGAGTAATTCTTGCATATTTGATTAACATGTCACTTAGTTTCCGCCTATTTGGACATTAGAAACCATTTTAGGTTCTCAATCTATTCAGGAGCGATCTAACAAGTGGTATCAGAGACTGGATACCTGATTTGGTGAAATCATCACAAGAACTACTCTATTTCTACTCCTTTCTACAATTTTTTTAACTTTTTCATGAAAAACAATGAACCTACGGATAAAATCTGCTAAATTTTGAATATGTCACGTAAATACACTAAAGATAAACCCCTTAAAGTTTCAAGACCGAATTCAAAAGAATTGATGTCGAAAAGTTGAAAAAATCATGATTTGCAAGACCATTTTTATTGAACTTGACTGAAAAATTCACTTTTTGAGTGATTTTTCATCAAGTCCACCCGAACTTGATTGATTTTTCATTGATTTTAATCAAGTCCGCTTGAACTTGCTTAATATTTCTTCAAATTTCATCAAGTTCACCCAAACTTGATCAAATTGTGTTGAAAATTCTATACAAGTTCGCCCGAACTTGTTAAGTTCTCTTGAAATCCTCACAAGTTCGACCGAACTTACTCAGGGTGAAAATTTTCAAAACTTTTCAACAAGTTCGCCTGAACTTGTTTGAAGTTGAAGCTGAATTATTTTGTTGCACAAGTTCGCCCGAACTTGTCAGTGTACTAATCATCTTTTCAAGTTTGTGAACATGTTTTCAGCGATACTCGTTTGTTTTCCGTGATGGAAGATATCCACAATGCGTATATGACAGCTGGTGCTTCAACTTCGAATGCCACCATGGTGAATTAAGTTAATATTGATAACGAGATGGGTACGTCAGTGAAGCCACCGAAACTTATGTGCATGGATGAATACGAGGGGTGGAAAGAGAAGTTTACGAACGGGGTTCAAGCTACATTCTTTCACAGCTGGGGCGGTTGATACAGGTTATACATGGTCAAGAGATGAACATGATAATGTGATCGAGATGAGCAAGTTTTCTATTTCACAGAAGGATGCGTATGTTGTTGAAAAGAAAATGATCAGTCTGAGTCAGCAGTCCATGAAGGAAGATATTTTGATGCTATTGCTAGAATACAAAACTGCACAAGAGTTATGGAAGTCTCTAAATACAAAATATCAGGGGAGTGCAGAGATGGTAAAGAGCAAAAAGGCTCTAATCATGAAAGAATTCGACATCTTCACAATGCTCAAAGGCGAGTCGATGAAACACATGATAGAACGATTCTGTCATTTGAAGGTGATTATGAGAAGGCATGGTCTTGAGAAGACAGAAGAAGAATACATTGACAAACTGGCTGATGCTTTGCCGGAAGGTGAATGGACAACATATCGAATGGTGCTTAAAGAAAGTCCAAGCTGGGAATTCTTCAAGTTATCCACTTTTATCGATAAGTTGGAGGGGCACGAGATGGAATTGCTGAAGATTGCCAAGTCAAAGAATTCGAATATTGCTCAAGATGTAGTGCTTTATTACAAGAGTGGAGCTCAAGAGAATATTTCAAGCCTAAAGATCCAAACTGCTTTCAGTGCGAATATGAATTCCTCTGAATCAGTATTTGAAATGTGCAACTGTCTGGAGGCCAACAAGGTCAAGTATGCAGCCTCAACACTGGAAGATGTGGCACTAACTTGGTGGAATGCGCAAGTCCAAACACGTGGACTTATTGCTGCAAATGCAATGGCCTGGGCCGAGTTTAAGGCCCTAATCAAAGAAGAGTACTGTCCGCGAGACAGAGTTCAACAATTGGAGCAGACATTATGGAACCACAAGATGGTGGGATCTGAAATCGAAGCATACACAGCGAAACATCACGACTTGGTATTTCTGTGTCCCGATCTGGCCAACACTGTGGAGAAACGACTCGAGTTCTACCTTGGGGGTCTGGTCCCGTAGATTCAGGGTATGGTGATGGCTAGCAACCCTGCAACTGAACATCAAGCAATCAGGTTGGCGCACAAACTCACCGATAAGGCGGTGGAACAAAAGAAGTTGCCAACTCGGGGTACAACTGAAGTTGCCCCTGATAATAAAAGAAAGTTTGAAGACTCGTCTGTTCGACAGTCTTCGTCGTCCCAGCAACAACAGGGGAACCAGAAACGGTTCAATAATTACAACAGCCACCGGGGTCACCAACATCAGCCCACAACAACCAGAATGCAAGCGGCTATGTAGGTCGAAAGCCGCAGTGCAATCGCTGTAATCTTCATCATCACGGCCCTTGTGCCGGGAATCCCTGCCAACGATGTGGCAAAGTGGGACATGCGGCAAAGGATTGTCGCGGGGAAATCATGTCCCGACAAAACCAAAATCAACCCCAGGGCCAGCAACAGGGTGTTAACCGGGGATGCTATCAGTGTGGTAGCACTGCCCACTTCAAAAGAGATTGCCCACAGCTCCGTAACAACAACAACAACAATGGTGAGAACAACCACAACCACAATAACCACAACAACAATAACAACAACAATAATGGAAATGGTGGCACAGGAGGTGCCAAAGGTCGCGCATTTACGTTCGGCCGCGGAGAGGCCAGGAACGACTCGAACGTGGTCACCGGTAAGTTTCCCCTTAATGAACATTTTGCTACTGTGCTTTTTGATACGGGTGCGGATAGGAGTTTTATATCTGAGTCTTTTAGGAAGAACCTAAATCTCACGCCTAAACCCTTAGAGACCCCTTATATCATAGAACTAGCCGATGGTAAATCTGTAGACGTGACCCATATAGTATCAGGCTGTCAACTCAAACTCGCGGGTCACACCTTTACCATTGATCTGATGACAACTACTCTGGGAAGTTTTGACGTGGTAGTCGGAATGGACTGGCTATCCGACGTCCGAGCTGAAGTTCTCTGTTTCGAAAAATCTATCCGTATTCCGCTCTCTAACGATGAAATCTTGACGGTGCAAGGCGAGAAGGCAGGCGCCGTCACAAACATCATCTCTTACATGCAAGCGCAGAAGTATCTTCTGAGGAAGAACTCTTTCGCTTACTCGCACTGGTTACCGAACAGCCTAAGGACGAGAAATGTATAGAAGACATCCCGGTCGTCCGTGATTTTTCTGATGTATTCCCAGAGGAGTTACCTGGTCTCCCACCCCATCGACAATTGGAGTTTGAAATTGAATTGGCGAACCATGCAACTCCTATCGCCAAGGCCCCATACCGCCTAGCTCCAGCCGAGCTGCAGGAGCTGTCTACCCAACTTCAGGAGCTGTTAGAAAAGGGATTTATCCGACCAAGCGCTTCGCCATGGGGAGCTCCAGTCCTTTTTGTCAAGAAGAAGGACGGGACCTTCCGCATGTGCATCGACTACAGGGAACTCAACAAGGTTACTGTCAAGAACCGATACCCGTTACCTCTCATCGACGATCTCTTCGACCAACTGCAAGGGTCAAGCTACTACTCCAAGATTGATCTAGGTCCGGTTACCACCAGCTACGCGTCAGGAGGAGGATATTGCTAAGACGGCATTTCGTACTCGGTATGGCCATTATGAGTTCTTGCTCATGCCCTTCGGTCTCACCAACGCACCCGCGATGTTCATGGACCTCATGAACCGTGTGTGTAAACCATACCTCGACAAGTTTGTCATTGTGTTCATCGATGACATACTCATCTACTCTAAAGGTGAAGAAGAACATGCTGAACATCTACGATTACTGCTGGGATTACTTCAACAGGAGAAACTATATGCCAAGCTTTCAAAGTGTGATTTCTGGATTCGGGAAGTTCAGTTCCTCGGGCATATCGTAAATGAAAAGGGTATCCACGTCGACCCTGCCAAGATTGAAGCTATCAAAAACTGGGAAGCAAGCGGCTATGTAGGTCGAAAGCCGTAGTGCAATCGCTGTAATCTTCATCATCACGGCCCTTGTGCCGGGAATCGCTGCCAACGATGTGGCAAAGTGGGACATGCGGCAAAGGATTGTCGTGGGGAAATCATGTCCCGACAAAACCAAAATCAACCCCAGGGCCAGCAACAGGGTGTTAACCGGGGATGCTATCAGTGTGGTAGCACTGCCCACTTCAAAAGAGACTGCCCACAGCTCCGTAACAACAACAACAACAATGGTGGGAACAACCACAACCACAATAACCACAACAACAATAACAACAACAATAATGGAAATGGTGGCACAGGAGGTGCCAAAGGTCGCGCATTTACGTTCGGCCGCGGAGAGGCCAGGAACGACTCGAACGTGGTCACCGGTAAGTTTCCCCTTAATGAACATTTTGCTACTGTGCTTTTTGATACGGGTGCGGATAGGAGTTTTATATCTGAGTCTTTAGGAAGAACCTAAATCTCACGCCTAAACCCTTAGAGACCCCTTATATCATAGAACTAGCCGATGGTAAATCTGTAGACGTGACCCATATAGTATCAGGCTGTCAACTCAAACTCGCGGGTCACACCTTTACCATTGATCTGATGACAACTACTCTGGGAAGTTTTGACGTGGTAGTCGGAATGGACTGGCTATCCGACGTCCGAGCTGAAGTTCTCTGTTTCGAAAAATCTATCCGTATTCCGCTCTCTAACGATGAAATCTTGACGGTGCAAGGCGAGAAGGCAGGCGCCGTCACAAACATCATCTCTTACATGCAAGCGCAGAAGTATCTTCTGAGGAAGAACTCTTTCGCTTTACTCGCACTGGTTACCGAACAGCCTAAGGACGAGAAACGTATAGAAGACATCCCGGTCGTCCGTGATTTTTCTGATGTATTCCCAGAGGAGTTACCTGGTCTCCCACCCCATCGACAATTGGAGTTTGAAATTGAATTGGCGAACCATGCAACTCCTATCGCCAAGGCCCCATACCGCCTAGCTCCAGCCGAGCTGCAGGAGCTGTCTACCCAACTTCAGGAGCTGTTAGAAAAGGGATTTATCCGACCAAGCGCTTCGCCATGGGGAGCTCCAGTCCTTTTTGTCAAGAAGAAGGACGGGACCTTCCGCATGTGCATCGACTACAGGGAACTCAACAAGGTTACTGTCAAGAACCGATACCCGTTACCTCGCATCGACGATCTCTTCGACCAACTGCAAGGGTCAAGCTACTACTCCAAGATTGATCTACGGTCCGGTTACCACCAGCTACGCGTCACGGAGGAGGATATCGCTAAGACGGCATTTCGTACTCGGTATGGCCATTATGAGTTCTTGGTCATGCCCTTCGGTCTCACCAACGCACCCGCGATGTTCATGGACCTCATGAACCGTGTGTGTAAACCATACCTCGACAAGTTTGTCATTGTGTTCATCGATGACATACTCATCTACTTAAAGGTGAAGAAGAACATGCTGAACATCTACGATTACTGCTGGGATTACTTCAACAGGAGAAACTATATGCCAAGCTTTCAAAGTGTGATTTCTGGATTCGGGAAGTTCAGTTCCTCGGGCTTTATCGTAAATGAAAAGGGTATCCACGTCGACCCTGCCAAGATTGAAGCTATCAAAAACTGGGAAGCAAGCGGCTATGTAGGTCGAAAGCCGTAGTGCAATCGCTGTAATCTTCATCATCACGGCCCTTGTGCCGGGAATCGCTGCCAACGATGTGGCAAAAGTGGGACATGCGGCAAAGGATTGTCGTGGGGAAATCATGTCCCGACAAAACCAAAATCAACCCAGGGCCAGCAACAGGGTGTTAACCGGGGATGCTATCAGTGTGGTAGCACTGCCCACTTCAAAAGAGACTGCCCACAGCTCCGTAACAACAAAACAACAATGGTGGGAACAACCACAACCACAATAACCACAACAACAATAACAACAACAATAATGGAAATGGTGGCACAGGAGGTGCCAAAGGTCGCGCATTTACGTTCGGCCGCGGAGAGGCCAGGAACGACTCGAACGTGGTCACCGGTAAGTTTCCCCTTAATGAACATTTTGCTACTGTGCTTTTTGATACGGTGTGCGGATAGGAGTTTTATATCTGAGTCTTTTAGGAAGAACCTAAATCTCACGCCTAAACCCTTAGAGACCCCTTATATCATAGAACTAGCCGATGGTAAATCTGTAGACGTGACCCATATAGTATCAGGCTATCAACTCAAACTCGCGGGTCACACCTTTACCATTGATCTGATGACAAACTACTCTGGGAAGTTTTGACGTGGTAGTCGGAATGGACTGGCTATCCGACGTCCGAGCTGAAGTTCTCTGTTTCGAAAAATCTATCCGTATTCCGCTCTCTAAACGATGAAATCTTGACGGTGCAAGGCGAGAAGGCAGGCGCCATCACAAACATCATCTCTTACATGCAAGCGCAGAAGTATCTTCTGAGGAAGAACTCTTTCGCTTTACTCGCACTGGTTACCGAACAGCCTAAGGACGAGAAACGTATAGAAGACATCCCGGTCGTCCGTGATTTTTCTGATGTATTCCCAGAGGAGTTACCTGGTCTCCCACCCCATCGAAAATTGGAGTTTGAAATTGAATTGGCGAACCATGCAACTCCTATCGCCAAGGCCCCATACCGCCTAGCTCCAGCCGAGCTGCAGGAGCTGTCTACCCAACTTCAGGAGCTGTTAGAAAAGGGATTTATCCGACCAAGCGCTTCGCCATGGGGAGCTCCAGTCCTTTTTGTCAAGAAGAAGGACGGGACCTTCCGCATGTGCATCGACTACAGGGAACTCAACAAGGTTACTGTCAAGAACCGATACCCGTTACCTCGCATCGACGATCTTTCGACCAACTGCAAGGGTCAAGCTACTACTCAAGATTGATCTACGGTCCGGTTACCACCAGCTACGCGTCACGGAGGAGGATATCGCTAAGACGGCATTTCGTACTCGGTATGGCCATTATGAGTTCTTGGTCATGCCCTTCGGTCTCACCAACGCACCCGCGATGTTCATGGACCTCATGAACCGTGTGTGTAAACCATACCTCGACAAGTTTGTCATTGTGTTCATCGATGACATACTCATCTACTCTAAAGGTGAAGAAGAACATGCTGAACATCTACGATTACTGCTGGGATTACTTCAACAGGAGAAACTATATGCCAAGCTTTCAAAGTGTGATTTCTGGATTCGGGAAGTTCAGTTCCCGGGCATATCGTAAATGAAAAGGGTATCCACGTCGACCCTGCCAAGATTGAAGCTATCAAAAACTGGGAAGCAAGCGGCTATGTAGGTCGAAAGCCGTAGTGCAATCGCTGTAATCTTCATCATCACGGCCCTTGTGCCGGGAATCGCTGCCAACGATGTGGCAAAGTGGGACATGCGGCAAAGGATTGTCGTGGGGAAATCATGTCCCGACAAAACCAAAATCAACCCCAGGGCCAGCAACAGGGTGTTAACCGGGGATGCTATCAGTGTGGTAGCACTGCCCACTTCAAAAGAGACTGCCCACAGCTCCGTAACAACAACAACAACAATGGTGGGAACAACCACAACCACAATTACCACAACAACAATAACAACAACAATAATGGAAATGGTGGCACAGGAGGTGCCAAAGGTCGCGCATTTACGTTCGGCCGCGGAGAGGCCAGGAACGACTCGAACGTGGTCACCGGTAAGTTTCCCTTAATGAACATTTTGCTACTGTGCTTTTTGATACGGGTGCGGATAGGAGTTTTATATCTGAGTCTTTTAGGAAGAACCTAAATCTCACGCCTAAACCCTTAGAGACCCCTTATATCATAGAACTAGCCGATGGTAAATCTGTAGACGTGACCCATATAGTATCAGGCTATCAACTCAAACTCGCGGGTCACACCTTTACCATTGATCTGATGACAACTACTCTGGGAAGTTTTGACGTGGTAGTCGGAATGGACTGGCTATCCGACGTCCGAGCTGAAGTTCTCTGTTTCGAAAAATCTATCCGTATTCCGCTCTCTAACGATGAAATCTTGACGGTGCAAGGCGAGAAGGCAGGCGCCATCACAAACATCATCTCTTACATGCAAGCGCAGAAGTATCTTCTGAGGAAGAACTCTTTCGCTTTACTCGCACTGGTTACCGAACAGCCTAAGGACGAGAAACGTATAGAAGACATCCCGGTCGTCCGTGATTTTTCTGATGTATTCCCAGAGGAGTTACCTGGTCTCCCACCCCATCGAACAATTGGAGTTTGAAATTGAATTGGCGAACCATGCAACTCCTATCGCCAAGGCCCATACCGCCTAGCTCCAGCCGAGCTGCAGGAGCTGTCTACCCAACTTCAGGAGCTGTTAGAAAAGGGATTTATCCGACCAAGCGCTTCGCCATGGGGAGCTCCAGTCCTTTTTGTCAAGAAGAAGGACGGGACCTTCCGCATGTGCATCGACTACAGGGAACTCAACAAGGGTTACTGTCAAGAACCGATACCCGTTACCTCGCATCGACGATCTCTTCGACCAACTGCAAGGGTCAAGCTACTACTCCAAGATTGATCTACGGTCCGGTTACCACCAGCTACGCGTCACGGAGGAGGATATCGCTAAGACGGCATTTCGTACTCGGTATGGCCATTATGAGTTCTTGGTCATGCCCTTCGGTCTCACCAACGCACCCGCGATGTTCATGGACCTCATGAACCGTGTGTGTAAACCATACCTCGACAAGTTTGTCATTGTGTTCATCGATGACATACTCATCTACTCTAAAGGTGAAGAAGAACATGCTGAACATCTACGATTACTGCTGGGATTACTTCAACAGGAGAAACTATATGCCAAGCTTTCAAAGTGTGATTCTGGATTCGGGAAGTTCAGTTCCCCGGGCATATCGTAAATGAAAAGGGTATCCACGTCGACCCTGCCAAGATTGAAGCTATCAAAAACTGGGAAGCAAGCGGCTATGTAGGTCGAAAGCCGCAGTGCAATCGCTGTAATCTTCATCATCACGGCCCTTGTGCCGGGAATCGCTGCCAACGATGTGGCAAAGTGGGACATGCGGCAAAGGATTGTCGTGGGGAAATCATGTCCCGACAAAACCAAAATCAACCCCAGGGCCAGCAACAGGGTGTTTAACCGGGGATGCTATCAGTGTGGTAGCACTGCCCACTTCAAAAGAGACTGCCCACAGCTCCGTAACAACAACAACAACAATGGTGGGAACAACCACAACCACAATTACCACAACAACAATAACAACAACAATAATGGAAATGGTGGCACAGGAGGTGCCAAAGGTCGCGCATTACGTTCGGCCGCGGAGAGGCCAGGAACGACTCGAACGTGGTCACCGGTAAGTTTCCCTTAATGAACATTTTGCTACTGTGCTTTTTGATACGGGTGCGGATAGGAGTTTTATATCTGAGTCTTTTAGGAAGAACCTAAATCTCACGCCTAACCCTTAGAGACCCCTTATATCATAGAACTAGCCGATGGTAAATCTGTAGACGTGACCCATATAGTATCAGGCTGTCAACTCAAACTCGCGGGTCACACCTTTACCATTGATCTGATGACAACTACTCTGGGAAGTTTTGACGTGGTAGTCGGAATGGACTGGCTATCCGACGTCCGAGCTGAAGTTCTCTGTTTCGAAAAATCTATCCGTATTCCGCTCTCTAACGATGAAATCTTGACGGTGCAAGGCGAGAAGGCAGGCGCCGTCACAAACATCATCTCTTACATGCAAGCGCAGAAGTATCTTCTGAGGAAGAACTCTTTCGCTTTACTCGCACTGGTTACCGAACAGCCTAAGGACGAGAAACGTATAGAAGACATCCCGGTCGTCCGTGATTTTTCTGATGTATTCCCAGAGGAGTTACCTGGTCTCCCACCCCATCGACAATTGGAGTTTGAAATTGAATTGGCGAACCATGCAACTCCTATCGCCAAGGCCCCATACCGCCTAGCTCCAGCCGAGCTGCAGGAGCTGTCTACCCAACTTCAGGAGCTGTTAGAAAAGGGATTTATCCGACCAAGCGCTTCGCCATGGGGAGCTCCAGTCCTTTTTGTCAAGAAGAAGGACGGGACCTTCCGCATGTGCATCGACTACAGGGAACTCAACAAGATTACTGTCAAGAACCGATACCCGTTACCTCGCATCGACGATCTCTTCGACCAACTGCAAGGGTCAAGCTACTACTCCAAGATTGATCTACGGTCCGGTTACCACCAGCTACGCGTCACGGAGGAGGATATCGCTAAGACGGCATTTCGTACTCGGTATGGCCATTATGAGTTCTTGGTCATGCCCTTCGGTCTCACCAACGCACCCGCGATGTTCATGGACCTCATGAACCGTGTGTGTAAACCATACCTCGACAAGTTTGTCATTGTGTTCATCGATGTCATACTCATCTACTCTAAAGGTGAAGAAGAACATGCTGAACATCTACGATTACTGCTGGGATTACTTCAACAGGAGAAACTATATGCCAAGCTTTCAAAGTGTGATTTCTGGATTCGGGAAGTTCAGTTCCTCGGGTATATCGTAAATGAAAAGGGTATCCACGTCGACCCTGCCAAGATTGAAGCTATCAAAAACTGGGAAGCACCCAGGACACCGACGGAGATCCGCCAATTTTTGGGTTTGGCTGGTTACTACAGACGTTTCATCGAGGGATTTTCAAAGATCGCGCAACCGCTTACTACCCTCACCCAGAAAGGCATCAAGTATGCTTGGGGTGACAAGCAGGAAGCGGCATTTCAATTGCTGAAACAGAAACTTTGCAGTGCACCCATTCTGTCCTTGCCGGAAGGGACAGATGACTTTGTAGTATATTGTGATGCTTCCATTCAGGGGTTGGGATGCGTACTCATGCAACGCGATAAGGTCATCGCGTATGCGTCCCGACAATTGAAGGTTCACGAGAAAAACTACACAACGCATGACCTGGAATTGGGAGCAGTAGTGTTTGCACTTAAGATTTGAAGACACTACCTCTATGGAACGAAGTGCACAATCTTTACAGACCACAAGAGCCTCCAACACATCTTTGATCAGAAGGAGTTGAACATGCGACAGCGTCGCTGGGTCGAACTCTTGAACGATTATGAATGTGCCATTCGGTATCACCCGGGTAAAGCTAACGTGGTAGCTGATGCCCTCAGTAGGAAGGAACACTTGAAACCGCGTCGGGTACGAGCATTACAGCTCACCATTCATTCGGGGTTACCCGAACAGATACGCGACGCGCAGTTAGAAGTGGTTAAGGAAGAAAACATCAAGGCCGAATCGGTGGGAAAAATGGAACGCGATTGGGAAGTAAAACCCAATGGAGCCCGGTATTTCATGAATCGCATATGGGTACCTCTCTACGGAAACCTCAGAGAGCTAGTCATGGACGAAGCTCACAAATCCCGATACTCTGTCCATCCTGGTTCGGATAAGATGTATCAAGACCTTAAAGCTGCGTATTGGTGGCCCAACATGAAAGCTGATATAGCCACCTGCGTGAGTAAGTGTTTGACTTGTGCAAAAGTCAAGGTAGAGTATGAAAAGCCATCGGGGCTACTCCAACAACCTGAGATCCCAGTGTGGAAATGGGATCAGATCTCGATGGACTTCATCATTAAACTCCCGTGAACTTTGGGTGGTTGCGATACCATCTGGGTAATCGTGGATCGTTTAACTAAGTCCGCACACTTCCTAGCTATTAAAGAAACAGATAAGATGGAGAAGTTGACTCGCATCTACATTAAGGAAGTAGTTTCTCGGCACGGAGTGCCAACGTCCATCATCTCAGACAGAGATGTTCGCTTCACGTCCAACTTTTGGCAGTCACTTCAGAAAGCGTTGGGCACACGCTTAGATATGAGCATAGCTTATCAACCTCAGACTGATGGTCAAAGCGAAAGGACCATACAGACCTTGGAAGACATGCTTAGGGCATGCGTAGTAGACTTCGGGAATAGTTGGGAAATCCACCTGCCATTAGTGGAATTCTCGTATAACAACAGTTATCATACGAGTATTTCTGCAGCACCGTTTGAGGCATTATACGGTCGTAAATGTAGATCACCGGTCTGTTGGGCAGAAGTCGGTGACAGTCAACTCACAGGCCCTGAGTTGATACTTGAGGCTACTGAAAAGGTTGTACAAATCAGAAACCGCATGGCGGCAGCACGAGACCGACACAAAAGCTACGCTGATCAACGACGCAAACCGCTCGAATTTCAAGTAGGCGACCGCGTCCTACTGAAGGTGTCACCCTGGAAGGGTGTAATCCACTTTGGAAAACGAGGAAAACTAAACCCACGGTACGTAGGTCCGTTTGTGATCTTGAAACGTATTGGACCCGTAGCTTATCAATTAGACCTTCCTGCCGAACTCAGTGGAGTTCACAACGTTTTTCACGTGTCAAATCTGAAGAAGTGTCTATCAGATGAAACCCTAGTCATTCCATTGGATGAGATCCAAGTGGATGAACAACTGCACTTTGTGGAACAACCTATCGAGATCATGGATCGTGAGATCAAGACTCGAAGGCATAGCAAGATTCCGATCGTTAAGGTTCGTTGGGACTCTAAGCGTGGACCGGAGTTCACGTGGGAAAGAGAGGACCAAATGAAAAGCAAATACCCACACCTCTTTGCAGCTGAGCAGCAAACTAACGATACCAGCAACTAAATTTTCGGGACGAAAATTCTTTCAACATGGGGATGATGTGACAACCTGGGAATTTCTCATAATTTCGCGTACCATTGTTAACTAAATCCTTGTGCATGGCAGTTGGGAATCTTTGTGCATGGCACTTGGGAATGTCTTGTAATTTCGCGTACCATTGTTAACGAACTAAATCTTTGTGCGTGGCACTCTAAACATGTACGCTGCATTCTAAACCGCGTTTACTCAATTTTCGGGACGAAAATTCTTTCAACATGGGGATAATGTGACATCCCGGTTTTTCAGATATCTTAAACGCACTACTTCACGGTTATTCGTTCCTACGTTAATTTGATTCGGAGACTTAAATTGCACGCTCGAAATAATTACGATAAATTCGTGAACTTGTCAAATGAATTACGTGCTATGTGTATTAAACGTTTATAAGTTGGTGAATTATTATGTGATGTTCGATTTCGTGATTTGTTTTAGTTATGAAATATATATAGTAAATATATAGACGAATCGAACCGAACCGCGACACGAGCCGGCCTCATTGCCTTACGACTCAAGGAGTTAACCAAACTTGAGGACCAAGTGCTAGACCCAAACCAACCCACCCGAGTCCCTTGCGGCCGTGAGCAACCCAAACCGTAAACCCTTCCCTTTCCCTTCATCCCTTGCGCTATATATACATACACATGCATGAGCTTGCTTCACAAAAACAAAACACAAAAACCCTAGTTGAGAAAACAGCCGACGGCAGCCGTTCTTTCATCATCTCGATCGCAAGACAGCCTTGTTACACTCCTCTTGAATCGCGGCAGCCCTCCCCTCACCATTCTTCTTCTCGGTCGCAAGCCTCGCCAACATCCGAATCAGTCCCATCTAGTTCTCGGCTCTTGTCCAAGTCTCGGCTCATTGATCTTGTTATTAAAGGTTAGGATTATCATTGTTTGCAAGATCATATTCGGATTTATATGTTTGAATGTAGTGTTATGTTAGCCAATTTATTTGTGATGTTTGTGGTTAAGATGATTAGCGGAATCTAGAAACATTAGGCTGCGTTTTGTTGATAAAAACTATATGTTATAATTAGGGTTTGCATGGGTATGATATATATGATAGTATATGATTGAAAATTCTGTTCTTGATCGCATATGTTCAATGTATCGATGGTTTAAGCGAGTTAGATTGTAATAAAGTGCTTAATCAGGATGCTGAATGGTGTTTACAGCCAACTTCAACTGGCTGTAACTTGGTTATTATTTATCAAAAAACGGATTTTCTGAAGTCTAAAACGTATAGTTTTGAAAAACGATTCTAATGGCACTGGATTCATATTTTTCTGAAGTCGTTTGATATTTTTAAGTGGTCAATTAAGTTCAGTAACTAAAGCTGTGAAAATCCTGAAAATTTGTTAGTTGTTTATCAAGTCGGATCTAATAATCTGTAGGGATTCGAATCACGAAATTTGTACAGCAACTAGATATAGAAATTCCCGGGAAACTCCCACTGGAATTTTCTTAATTGGACAAACGGTGATTTTTAAATAAATTCTTTCGTGGAATGCAGTCAGAAAGCGACGAATCTGACTGCAGCCTAGCATATTAATATTTACGAATAATTGGTAAAGTGTTAGGACTTGAAAAATTTATATAAAATTCTAAATTATAGTTGTCACCTTCTGTAAAATAATTAGAATTTTTGGAATGTTGGAACTATTTTATAAAAATCCTCAAAAACAGCCGAATTATGAGTATATAAGCTGAAACTTGATAACTTGCGAATGTGTGCACCAAAGTGTTGCATGGATTGGAATGTGTTCATGATAAATTGTTTTGATCACTATGTTCATATGAGGATACTTGCATGCATGTTTGAGTGTTAGGAATTATGATTGTGTGTACCGCTTTGTGCGTTAATTATGTGTAGGATCTGTATTGGTGTGTTCACACACTAACTTGAAATCAATTGACTTGTTAGGACGCAATTAGCGGTCCCATCATTTGCAACTTCTGTCTTACACTAACCGAGCAACTAAAGGTGAGTTCACGGCCCCTAATTTTATCCGGTTTTAAACAACAGGGGGAGAAACATGTATACACTCTACAACTCTATCTCTTTACGTTATACGAAATTAACGTCACTTAACTATTCGGTAACTAAGTTAATGTTAATGTACGTTATGGTCACTAAGCAGCTATATCACACAAGTCCTCGACAATCTCTCGGATCGTTAGTATTGGGTTTAAATAGCGGGGAAATTATAAGTAGTACTACTGGGCCCGACAAGCCCCATCCGAGCTAGTCGCGCTAGCCGACCGGGTATGGTCAACGGGTGAATAATTTGGCCTAACTTCGCCATGGTCAATGATAGGCCTGGCAACACGGAGGCACAACAGTCAGCTTCGATCGTGAACACTTACGTGACATAACTTTAGGCTAGCTACCTATATATATTAACATTGAACTTAATTACGAATCAACGATATTATCCCGGGTTAGGGATAATGGAACCAACAACGTTATTATTCCAGGTTAGGAATAATGGGACATCATTATTATTCCGGGTAAGGAATAATGGAACTATCAGTATTATTCCGGGTAAGGAAAAATGGAACTATCAGTATTATTCCGGATTGGGAATAATGGAACTAAACCGTTATCCCGGGTTAGGGATAACGGGGGAAACAAACTTATAACCGAACAAACGAATTTATGAAAACCTGTGAACTCACTCTTCTTTAATGTTGACACTTGTTTCTTTACATGTTTCTCAGGACGCTAGGAGCTCTAGGTGCACTCACTTGCATTGATCAAGACACCTTTTATCGAGTCTCATTTACAAACATTGTTTTGGGTTTTTCATTTGTTTTGGCGTTTGTGTTGGCGCCCGTTTCTCTACTTATTTTTATGCTTCCGCTCAACCATAAAAACTAATGCTTCCGCTAAACATTGGAAACTAACTAAGACAATATAAAATCTACAATGAATGGTTAAACAAATGATTTTGGAAAACGTATTATCAATTCATATAGAGTCGTTCGACGTACTAGTGTCTCAGATTCTGGTTTGTTCACATGCCTCACGGTAAAACTCCGCAAGTGGAAATTGAGGGTGTGACAGAAACGTTCGATAATCTGGTGATTCTCTTCAACAAACTTGAAAATCTATATCATCTCCCTGTTAGACGTATTCGAAGTGATAATGGCACGGAGTTCAAAAACAACAAGTTGAAAGAGTTCTGCAACGCCAAAGGAATTCTGCACGAATTCAGTGCACCTTACACTCCACAACAAAATGGCGTAGCTGAGAGGAAGAATAGAACTCTAATTGAAACAACAAGACCATGCTTGCAGATTCCAAACTTCCTGTTAGCTTCTGGAGTGAGGCGGTTGCAGCGGCATGCTACACTTTGAATAAGGTCTTAACTGTCAAACCGACTAAAAAGACTTGCTTCGAGATGATTAACCGAAGGAAACCAAATCTAAAGTATCTAGAACCGTTTGGCGCACCATGCACGGTGATTGATTCGTATGGAAAATTTGGTGCAAAAACGGTTGAAGGTTTCTTTGTTGGTTATGTTAGTCCACTCAGTAGAGTTTACATTCCTACTTTGAAAAGAGTGGTCGAAGCACAACACATAGATTGCTTTCGGTACAGAACTCCTATTCAGAGAAAAGGCGACGCGTGGTTGTTCAATTATCAAGATTTGTGGAAGTCATTCGACTTGCCAGAAGAACCGTCTGATGAAGAACTTGCAGCTCTTTATTATCTACAACAGTCGGCTAACAAAGAACAGATTTCAAGGACAATAGTGGTTAATCAACCTACTGTTGGTTCTACATCGTCTTCTGGTGCAGGTACGAGTAATAGTGGTGTTCTAGTTGAACAAGTTTACAAGTTTCTGAAGCAGAAGTAACACCTATTACAACTCCAGCAAATGTTTCTACAGAACCAGGAAATACTACTACAGAACCCATTCTTTCTCAGAATCAGAATTCCGACTCTGATGAAGCTCCAACTTTCGGTGATGATGGAGAATCATCCTCTGAGGAAGAATCCGAGTAGATATCCAATATGTTAAACCAATCTACTGTCCCTAGCAATCAAAATGAAGCAACATCTAGTACTCCTGAAGTTGATTTGATCGTTGATCTGAATATTTCAAATCAGAATAGTACGGTTGATGTTCCTAGTGAGGAGATGCCGCGATCTTATTCATATCACCCTTCAACCAACATTATTGGAGAGTTACAGGCTGGTGTGAGAACGAGAAGCCAGATCAACAAAGCTTTAAGTTGTTTCTATACTCGAGTGGCTCTGACTCAAGATTATTGCTATTATTCATGTTTCATATCTCAAATCGAGCCGAAGACTGTGAATGAAGCTTCAGGTGATGAGAACTGGGTGATGCGATGCAGGAAGAGTTGTTACAATTTGAGAAATTGGGAGTTTGGAGACTTGTCGACTTACCACCAAAGTAAAAATCGATAGATACAAAGTGGGTCTTCAAGTGTAAGAGGGATGATCGAGGTGTGATCGTTAGAAACAAAGCTCGGTTGGTTGTCAAAGGTTTCCATCAGCAAGAAGGAATTGACTATACGGAAGTCTATGTACCGGTTGAACGTTTAGAGTCAATCCGCATTTTCCTTGCATTCGCTGCTTGGAAAGGTTTTAAAGTGTACCAGTTAGATGTTAATCCGCATTTCTCTATGGTAAGCTACGCGAGCACGTGTACGTCGGCCAACCACCGGGGTTCGTCAATCTGCTGAACAAGAACAAAGCTTATCTTCTAGACAAAGCCTTATACGGTTTACATCAAGCCCCGAGAGCTTGGTACGAGACGTTATCTCAACATCTCGTTGGAAACGGCTTTACAAGAGGCACAGTGGATAGTACATTGTTTACCAAAGAAGTAGGAAGTCATCTAATCATTCTACAAATCTATGTGGATGATATCATCTTTGGTTCAACGGATGATAGTATTTGCAAAGAATTCGAGAAGATAATGAAGAAGAAGTTTGAAATGTCTTCTATGGGCGAAATGAACTTCTTCCTTGGGTTACAAGTTGATCAGTTACCAGACGACATATTCATTCATCAAACAAAATATGTTCATCATATTCTGAAGAAGTTTGAAATGGATAGCTCGAAGCCGCTTTCAACTCCTCTGGCCCCGAATCACGGAATTTGCATCGACGAAACAGGAACCAAAGTGGATGATACGCTATATAGGTCGATGATAGGATCTCTTATGTATCTAACGGCATCTCGCCCAGATATCATGTATCCTACCTGTCTTTGTGCAAGATATCTGTCCAGCCCCAAAGTATCTCACATGCAGATAGTGAAAATAATTTTTCGTTACCTGAAGGGATGTCCAAGGACCGGCTTGTGGTATCCAAAGAATGATAACTTTGATCTGACGGGATATGCTGGTTCTGACTTTGGGGTGGACAAGCTAAATTCAAAGTCTACAACGGCTAGTTGCCAGTTCTTCGGAACTCGATTAGTAACATGGCAATGCAAGAAACAAACCATGGTCTCTCTCTACTTGTGAGGCAGAATACATTTCTGCTTCCAGCTGTTGTTCACAAATCCTATGGATTCAATAATAGATGAGGGACTTTGCATTGCAATTTCTTGATACACCTTCATATGTAGATAATATGGTAGCTATCGACATTACTAAAATCCAGTTCATCACTCTCGAACTAAACACATAGAAATTCGTTATCATTTCATTCGTGATTGCTATGAAAAGAAGTTGGTGCGAATAGAAAAAATCCACACCGATGAACAAAAAGCTAATTTTTATACCAAAGCTTTTCCTTTAATAAGATTTAAATATCTAATGAGGCTTAACGATTTTAAAAGTTTGTTGACAGGTGCAGAGGCAGAGGTTGAATATGGATCGGACGACGAGTTCACGTGATCCACATTGGTTTGTTCTATATTTTAGATTAGAATTTCTTAAAAACTAAAATACAAAAATATGTTTTTGATTTTAGGGGGAGAAAATTACGGGAAAATACAAAAAAATGTATGAAAAATCAAAAAGTACAAAAACATGAAAAAGACAAAAAGAATTTTGTGTCACAAAGGAAATGATAGTACATCAGTGGACTATCACGGTACGCTAAAGAATTGTAAAGTTTAAACAGTGATAAACAAGTCTTACTATGGATGTGTCGATAGGCTTTACACGTTCAGTAAATTGTTTCCGGGATATAAACTAAATTTTACAACTGCTTAAACTTGTGGCTTAACATCTCTTGGATATATGGACTTAGTACTCTGAAATTTCATTTGAGAGATTGCCAGATTCTGAGATACGAGGTCTTTATAGATGATTGATATCTGGAAGTTCTTCTGATTTTGCGGAAGCAATAGCCTAGAACTTCTATAATGCTTTTTTTTCTAAAAACCCTAAAGCTGCATGCAAAATTGAAAAGAATCGAAAGATCTAATCATTTGCAGTGCTTAAAAGATTCCTTAATTGGAACACACCTTAAAGTCTAGCCTTCATCTCTTTGTCGATACGGTGGTATTAACCTGAGCTCTCAAGGCTTCGCCTTAACCCAGATACAGATATCAATTACGCTATACTCATCTGTAAGATGAAATCTAGGGAATCTTGATACGGGAGTATATTCTGAGATGGGAACCATAGTTGAGTCAAGTTTCATAAGTCTAAGTAAGATATCTTGGAACAATTGAGAAATGTGTCGAAGTTTAAGTGGACAAACATATCGACAATCTAGGTAAACGAGTTTAAAACTTAAAGTCATCAAAAGGTCAACAGTACTGGTGATACGTCTTAAACAACTGATATGATCCTTAAACATGAATTCACAAAAATATGTCTATAAATATGTTTGTACATAGTTTATTTGCTTTACAGATTAAAAACCAAAAAGATTTTCAGTCTGCTTTAGCATAAACTTTCAAAAATACAAAAAAAAAAATTGTTTCTACATTATTTCAACAAGCCAATGTTGGAAAACGGATCTTCGAAGTCTAGTAAGGTGCTAAACTGGTGGAAATCTAATTGACAACAAGCTGGGAGCTAATCTGTAAAATCTGATAAGCAAAATAAATTAAAAAGTTCATTAATTTAAAACTTTAAATTGAGAAAAACAAACAGTTTGTTCATAACGGGTTGAACCGAGATCATTAACTTGGACTCGGCAGACAAATTAGTTAACCAAGGTCATTAACTTGGACGTGGTCAACTGAGTGCATTGTTAAAATTGGTAAAAGTTGAAAAGTTCAGGGTTAAAATTGAAAAATTTGAAAAGTTGATTTTGAGTTTAATTAATTCACTCGAACTTGATTAGGACAAAAGGTTTTGTTCAGTTATCAAGTTCGCCCGGTCATGTTCTGGTACAATGATCTGATTACAAGTTTGCCCGGACTTGTAATAAATTTGTTGTTAAGTATTACAAATTTACCTGGACTTGTAAGACTATATAACAGACAAGTCCGACCGAACTTCATAATCACTTGTTTTTTGAAACACAAAGCGAATTTGAGGGAACTTGAGATAAAATCAAAATTGTACATTTGATATCGAATTGCTGCCAAAATTTCTTGTGATTTGTGGTTATTTGCACACTACTGATCATGGCACAGGTATTAATTTCGAGATTGGACCGTATTTGACCGAGTTTGAATCGAACAAATCTGAACATGTTTAATCAACAAGATTTAAGGGTGTTTAAGATTGAATTGAATGTTAAAATCAATTAGACAAACATAAACGATCATATACATGTCATTAATTTGATCCAAATGTTTTCAAAGTGTTTATTGCAGGTTTAATTGAAAACGATGACAAGTTCGCCCGAACTTGCCAATTGGTTCTTTGAACCAAGTTCGGCCGAAATATTCAGCTTTCTTTCAATAAATTTCATAACACGTGCGTCACGCTTTACAAGACGGTCTGTCCATCACTAGCAGCTTATGACAGTATTATGGATTTTATGGGCGTATACCGATAAACAAGGCGACTACAGAAAAGACGATGGTTTATTGATCTCACGTTTACAGATTCTGGAGCGCAACGTCATTAAATGAAGATAGCACAGTGATCAAGTCTATTGTTCGTATTGGAAAAGAAGAAAGGAGCTTAGAGTATCTGAAGCCGATATTCGCAAAGTGTTAAACTTCAACGACAATGCTGAAGATCCAATGTTACTTGATGAAAGAATGGTTCGTGGATGTTTCTGTCGAATGGGATATAAAGGCCACGTGAATGAATCAACATTGAAGAAAGGGGGAGTTCCTAATCCCTACAAGTTCTTAATGCACACAATTATTCAATCATTCAATCATCCAAAAGCTGGTCTAGACGATGTTCAAGATTATATGGCGTGTATGGCCACAACATTAGTACTGAACAAGAAGTTTAACTTCTCGAAGCTTGTGTTCACTCACATGAAGAAAATATGGGAACGAGCAGACTTGTTGTGTATCCGAGATTTGTGTAGATGCTCATTGACGACAAATTCAAGAAGATTGCGAAGGATCCTAACGATATTCTTTATCTAAGCCACATGGATGAAGTAACCGTCAAGAAGCTTATTACTTTTCAGAAGCAAGCTTCAGCGCCAGTTGCAAAACCACTTTTTGGTGCTATCGTGTCTGCTGATTATATTGCACCGCCTGAATACAAATGGAGAAAGGCAGATAGTGGTGATTAAAAAGAAATTAAAGCTGAAGAAGAATGGTTATCAACTTTCAAAGAGAAGTGCAATGATTGGTTTTTAAAGAAAGTAGTTGAAGAGAAGAAGAAACAGTCTCGAAAGTCAAAGAAAGCGGATACGATGCTTATTGATGAAGATGAACCTGAGAATGTTCAAACTGAAGCTGGTTCAAGTGTTGCTGTTAATATTGAGAGTCAAGAAACAGAAAAAGAGACTAAAGAAGATTATGTTATCTGTGCAACCTCTGAAAAAGTCGCAGATAGTGACAACTCACTCGAGAAAGTAACAAAGAAAGCTATCACAGGGAAAGAGTTAGAAAAGATAAAGGAAGGTGATGCTGACTATGAACCGGGTTCTGAAAAAGGTTCTGACGTGGAGAGACAAAAGAAAAAAAGCTAAACGTGTAAAGTCTTCTGCAAAAGATGTTAATTTGAAGACTACAGGTTCTCCGAGTACCAAAGGGAGAAAAGCAACACAAGCCAAAAAGCCGTCGTTATATTAAGCACACAGAAGTTACACAAGAACCTTCTGGTGCAAAAGAAACAGGAGCTACACAAGAACCTTCTGCGGCTGAAACAGTTCAAATTTCTGTTGTTCAAGAATCTATTGTGCAAACAGGAGCTACACAAGAACCTCCTGAGTCTGATTTGCTAGAAATTCCTATTGTTGAATCTCAAGATCCTCCGACAACATCACAACCTGAAAGTGCTATCTTGAAAGAGGTTCCAGTTCATACTTCTCCTCACACACCGAATAGTACACCAACATCGACACCAAAGACAACTCTGAGGTCAAAGTTATTTGGAGATATACCTGAAGAGCTAGTTACTCTTGAAGATCTGAATAATTTCTTTCCAGATTCTAATGTTAATGAATTAGAAAGGCGAATCAAAGAATTGGAAGAAAAGGTGTCAAAGAACGAAGCTGAAAAAGCTGATTGGAGCAGATAGTGAAACAAAGCGAGGTCGAAAAGGAAATCTTGAATGACAATGTAAAATTCTTAGAAGGTGATCATGGATACTTAAAAGCACTAATTGAAAGTCTGCAGGATGCCAACGAAAGATTGCAGAATTACGATCAGAAAAGGAATTGAATGACAGAAGGTTTACCAGACTACAGAAGGTGTTATCTAACAGTCTGGGGATTGACTTCAATGCTGAATACGAACAACTAGATTCACAAGAGGCAAAAGAGAAGGCAGAGAAAGAACTTGCAGAACAGGGAAAGGGTAAGCATGTGATTGATGGAGTGCCCAAGATAACTGATGAGCCTGTATCTGAAAGTGTTGATGCTGCTAAAGCTTCTGAGTCCGAAATCATTCCAGAAAAAGAAACAGAACAAAAGGATGATGAAGAAGCTGAGGATGATGATAATGATGATGAGCCTGTTGATGATCCGAAAGATGATTCTGATAATGATGATGGTAATGATGATTGTCAGGGAGGAGTTGGATTACAAATTGTTGATGCTAAAGTGTCCGATGAGTTTGACTTCTCCTCGTTACTGAGCGATGATATTAATATGATGGAAGATCAAAGTAAGGGGGAGCCAATAGGCCAAGCGAGGCAAATTGATGTAGATATGACTAATGCTATTGTTGCAATGCCTGTTGCTGCTATGCCTGCGAAACCAATGATACTTATGTTAGAGCACAACGTTGAAGAGGGGGAATTTGTTCGCAACATGACAAAGGAAGATCTTGCTAAGCTGCTGAACGTTGATGCTGAATCATTTGATTTTGATTTCGAAGTGGAAGTGGTGAACATAGATACGTTTGAACCAATGAATACTGCTGCAAAAGAAGATCTGATGCTGATGATTATGACAGAGTTATTATAGAAGATAGATCAGACGATGAACAGGATGAAGCAGAGAAGTATGTTGGTTTGAATACAGATTGTTCTCTTACGTTTGAAGAGATGTACGAACAGTTGAATGAAGATCTGTTGAAAGAAAGGATTGCAGAGTCTGTTCGTGAAGAAAAGATTCCGAAGCCAATGACGAAAGCCAAGACTGCTGAAGCCAAAAAGTCCTGGTTTAAAGAAATTCCAAGAGAAGGAAAGTTTCGAAGACCCTTAGCATTCTTTACCAGAGATGCAGACAAGTCATTAGGTGATATCCTAAGCTGGGGGTGGTTGAAAGAGTTGAACATCTATGCCATTAAATGGGAATTCGGAGTGCAATACTTTAAATACTTGGCATATTTCAGTACACTACCTTACTGGGATGTGGAGGAATTAGTGCAGACGAGGAATGTGAGTTACCATATGAAGTTTATTCATCAGTTATTGTGGAAAATGATAAAGTTTGAAGTGACACAAGGATTCAAATACTGGAAGCCGTTTATACCTAAACACCGAATCAAAACAAACAAGCAAACGGGTGAGAAAGACATTACGTTGATAATGAAATGTCCGCGCGCAATGAAGAACATGCCCCTAATGCCAATAGAACAAGATTTCTATCCGTCGTTCAAGTGGTGGCAAGTTGATCCAAAGACGTGTGAAGCAGTTATAGTGTTGAGATTTGAAGAACATCTGGATATTACGAAAGAAAGATCAGCTGAAGTGCTTCAGAAAGAAGGTTTGTGGGGGTTATGGAGAACGATACGCATACTAGACCCGATGTGGCTAGTGAACTGTTCAAGGGAGGATATTCGATGTTTTTTCTTCAACAAGATTTGTTATGAGAAGCGTGAAGAGGTACAAGCAAAGCAGTATCAAGGAATCGTTAATGTTTGCTACATTCACGACGTAAATTCTGGAAGAATGTGGGAATCAAGTTGGCTAGAGTTAGAACGTGAAGAGTTTTTGAAGGAAGAAAGGCGTCTGGAACATTTTTATGAAAAGACTAGCGAGGCAAGACTTAGACGTTTTCAGTTTATGAGAAAGGTGCCACCTACAGATCAAACGCCAATTCCTGCGCAAGAAAGAAGGAAATAACCATATAAGAATTTCTTTGGGCGCTGCAGATAGAAGATTGGAAGATAGAGCTTTTGAAGACTGATCAAGACGAAGACGATATTCAAGGGGGAGTCTGTTAGTACAGTATGTCTATGTCTTAGTCTTGTATCGAGTCTGGTTAGATTGGATTAGATTATGTTAGAAACGAGAAGTATTTATGTAAATAGGTATCAAGTTCGCCCGAAATAATGAAGTAACAAGTTCGGCCGAACTTGTTCAACAAGTTCGCCCAAAGTTGTATGATCCCAAGCGAACTTGATGCACTATATATATATGTGCCTCATGGTTTCTCATTTGTAACTTTTGCACACTTAGAGGCGAAGCTCTGTCGGATCCGGGACTCGAATTTAATTGACTTTATGATCAATAAATAGACAATAAACGAAAGGATCTGCATTCACGGGCTGAGCGGAAGATGGTTCTGCATTGATCTGAACTGGTGCGACTATAGGTTCTGGCTGAGAGTTGCTCGGACCTGCTTCAGAAGAATTTGTTGCTGGTTAAGAGGAAGAAATCACCAATGGTCGTGTAACTAACTCTTCATTAGATATTTGATGTTTTTGAAATAACAAGGGAAGTTCTTCCTCTGATGGTTCTTTTGGTAGGACGAATGAATTCCACAACCCTTCGTAATTGAACAGCCCTGGATCCCCAGGTTTTTGCATAGGAGTTGTGTATCTCTGGGAATCAACATGTTGAGCTATGATAACTTGATTCATGCTTGGTAGATAACCTCTCTTTTGCGGACTAGGATACCCTACGAAGAATCCTTCCAAAGATCTGGTTCCAAATTTACCCTCCGGGTCTAGTACAGTGCACGGTGATCCAAAAGGTTCCAAAAACTTTAGATTAGGTTTTCGCTAGTTAAGAAGTTCGAAGCATGTCTTGTTATGAGGCTTCATAGTCATTACGCAGTTAAGGGTGTAACATGCAGATGCAATGGCTTCACTCCAAAAGCTAATAGGTTGTTTTGAATCAGCAAGCATCGTGCATGCAGTCTCAATTAGCGTTCTGTTCTTTCGTTCAGCTACTCCATTTTGTTAAGGAGTATAGGGGCACTGAACTCATGATGAATACCCTTAGCGCTGCAGAATTCGAGAATTTTGTTGTTCTTAAACTCAGTACCATTGTCATTCTGATTCTCGTGATCGGCAAATGGTAAAGATTTTTAATCTTTCGAAACAAGATCATCAAATTTTCAAATGTTTCATTCCTGCTCTCTTGAAAGAAAACTCACGAGAATGTTGATGCACTATTGTGTTCGCCACTTGTCGAATAGGTTAGATTGAGCGTGTGTTGAATATTGTATAGGTTAGAATTTAACACATGATCGAAATACGAAGATTATAGTGTTAAAGAGAACAAGTTCGCCCGAACTTGATGTGGCTTTAGTCAAGTTCGCCCGAACTTTACTATGGCACATCCGATCGAACTTGTCTCCCTATATATGTGTGTGTGTGTTCATTTGTCATTTGAGTTTTTGCCATCCCTACGGGGAGGTGCTGCCGGATTCTCTCCAGGAACTCCGGCAGCTGGACTTATAAAGATGTCTACTCTTTCGGTATGAATGAAGACTTCCGCTGCATTCTACTTCTACTCCATTCTTAATAACATTCTGCCGAAAATTTTATATACGTTTATCCATTAACTTCCGTCTAGAACCGCCTGGTGATGGACCTTCAATTGGTATCAGAGCTACGGTTATCACCTACGCTCATGAATTTGGACATTTATGGACATTAGGAGGGGTTTTGGATGTAAAACTTGAAATAAACATACAATCCATGGATGAAACGTAAATTGAATGGATAGGATTGTTAGAAAGTGATTTTCGACTAGATCTATGGTGGATTCATCTCGAAATTCGAAGAAATAAGGATTCTGGATCGAAAAATGTGAAAAAAGACTGATTCGGGGGATTCAAGTTCGCCCGAACTTGACAAGGATTATCATGATTTTTTATCAAGTTCGCCCGAACTTGACTGATGTTCACTGAAATTAAGCACAAGTTCGCCCGAACTTGGTGTTGGCCAACCAAGTTCGCCCAAACTTGACTGGATTTTAATGAAATTATAGTTACAAGTTCGCCCGAACTTGTTGCTTAAATTTCTTATACTTTGATACAAGTTCGCCCGAACTTGTTGAAAAGTGATTCTTATACAAGTTCGCCCGAACTTGTCATGGAAAAAATTTGTTGATCGTATTGATGGGATGAGTGTCCAGAAAAAATTCGGCGATAGAAATTTTTTCAAGTTTTCGAAGACCGAACCGGGATGTTTGGGGACAACGTCTAGAGCTTCAGAGTACAGATTTGGTGATGCGGTCACAAAATTTTGAAGATAATGGGAGAGTCATTGATACCGATGCAGAACGTTGATCATTTGGGTGTCGTGACTAGTAATGGGCCTAAACGTTAAATCCGCATTTGTTAAAACCTGAAAATTCCGGATTTCAGGGGGAATTTCAGTGAAAATTTCAGTATGGTATAGAATTTGCAAAAATGAGGGGGAATAAAAATTTTTCAATATTTGAAGATTCCGGCATTTTTGAAATTCATGACTACTACAACAGTATCAAGGTGGTTACCGATTGCAGATTATTGGGAAATGCAGAGGATCGAGATTTATCGGATGATCACAGGAAATTCCGAGTTTTCAGTTCATGACACAGAGTGATGCTTAAAGGTTAGAATCTTGATCTCCGGTGAAGGAACAGTTAGCTGGATTAGCAGTTGTTAGTACCAGTGAGGAACTAATGACGTTCAAAACGTTCGGTGATGATCTTAGGAATTAATGACTACCTCCACAGACGGATGGTTTCAAAATTACCAAGGAAATCTGATGATAACCTTTGGTGGCCTTTATTTTTAGTCTTCAAGCACATGAATCTTTCTTCTCTTTGGACTAACCGACGTTGGATGATGATGTTTGGTGATTAAGTGGCGCTGGTCTACTGGAGATAACTATGTATCTGGCATTGTGACTGAAGAGGAAGATTGTGATTTTGGTCACGGACGTATGTTTCTCAGATTCGATGTTTTACCAGATTATCTGTTTCTGATGAAGATTTGCTGATTGAGTAGATGACCGATTTGCTAATCAAATATTTCTGAAGGGTGCTTAACTGTGATTACGGAAATCGGGATTTCGGATTTTCGAGGATATTCGTTGATTTGAAGTTTTTTGATGCGGTGATTCGAAGTTTCTATCAATTGCCGGTTGAGTTTTTGATACTTTAGGAGTGTGCGGAATAAACTCTCGATGCTCAACGCTTATTCAAAAACTGAATTCGGATGCGGTTATCGTCGAAATGGAGAAGCTGCTGCATTAATTAGTTTCGAGTTGATGGTTATTCGAGAAAATTTGTCGGTCAAGTAAATCAGAGGAGTCGGAAACCACGCAACCAAAGATCTGAACTGGAGATTTCAGCGGTATTGAAAGTTGATAATGCAAACCCGGATCATCAATTAAGGGGGAATCGGTTGACACGTTTCAACGACATCGGCAGACAGGTTGATTGAAGTTGCAGAATATTCAAACACGGCTCAAAGTTTTGAAGTTAAAGATCAAGCTTCGACAGTAACGAACAAGGGGGAATCTGTTGATGCACTATTGTGTTCGTCACTTGTCGAATAGGCTAGATTTAGCGTGTGTTGAATATTGTATAGGTTAGAATCGAACACACAATCGAAATATGGAGATTATAGTGTTAAAGAGAACAAGTTCGCCCAAACTTGACCTGTATTGGTCAAGTACGCCCGAACTTGATATGGCTTTAGTCAAGTTCGCCCGAACTTGTCCTGTGAAGGACAAGTTCGCCCGAACTTAACTATGGCACATCCGGGCGAACCTGTCTCCCTATATATATGTGTGTGTTCATTTGTCATTTGAGTTTTTGCCATCCCTACGGGGAGGTGCTGCCGGATTCTCTCCAGGATCTCCGGCAGCTGGACTTATAAAGATGTATACTCTTTCGGTATGAATGAAGACTTCTGCTGCATTCTACTTCTACTCCATTCTTAATAACATTCTACCGAAACTTTTATATACGTTTATCCATTAACTTCTGTCTAGAACCGCCTGATCACAGACCTTCAGAGAACCTTGAGTAGTCATCAGTCACGACTAGGCAGTACAGATCTTCCGAGATACTTTTCACATTAACTGGTCCAAAGAGATCCATGTGTTGCCTTTCTAGTGGAAGCTTGATGGAGTTAAGTAGCTTTCTTGGGTGTGATTTCTTATGCTGCTTCCCCTTTTTGCAGCTAATACAATCATCTAATAAATGAACACTTTTGAGATCACCCCTTCCACTAAGTCGTTGTGCACTAAAAGTTCATCTTCCTTAGGTGAATGTGACCCATTTTCCTGTGCCATAGAATTGATTTCTTTTCAGTGGCTTTTGATACGAAACACTGACCCTCCTTAGATGTAGTGGATGCAGCGCTCATGTCTAAGACATATAAATCGTTTTCTCGCGGAGCGCGCATGAGGATCCCCTCCTTGGTAATAACGAAACCGGTTTAAGAATAAGACACTCCTTATCATTGAAATGGGTTGTGAACTTCTTGTCACAAATTTGTGATATGCTCAGTAAGTTGTTCTCGAGCTCAACAATGTAGTTCACTTTGTTGAATGACACCACTCCATTTGTAAGAATACCTTCTCCCACGATCCTGCCGCCTTGTGTTCCGACAAACCCAACATAACATCCCCTGCTAGCTTTCACATTGTATAGCAAAACTAACATCCCCGTCATGTGCCTAGAAGCTCCACTGTCCATAATCCACTTTGAAATGATAGACCTTTGGAACATTGGCAATTTTGATTTGTTTCTTAACTTCAACCTGTTCAGTCTTTGGTAATGTTTTACCTTTTGGTTTGGCTGGAACATTGGTTGATTTTGTGATCACAGGAGATGTTTTTGTTTTTGCTACCCAGGTTTGTGCTTTAGAGAATGCCTTTTTGATTTAAAGATTTGATTCCTTCTTTTCATTTTTTCTTTGATGTTTCACCAACTTCATAGTTTGAAAAAGTTTCAGTTGTTGGTTTCACATTAGGGCTTGAATCATCATTTCTTTTCAAAATCTTTGTGGGCACAAACTCTGGACCCTTTTTCTTCTCATCGTTTGTGAATCTCTTTTGTCCATCAACAGGTTCTGGACGGCTTTGAGAACATTGTCGTTCAATATGCCCAACATTGTTACATCTGTAGCATGTCCTACTGTTCTTTTCCAACAGATTGTTCCAAAGCTCGTTTACGGAGTTCCTTTTCTTTCTTAAACTCATCGTTGGTTTGTTTTTTAAACTATTTCTTTCTCATCTACAATGTTTGTACCAAAAACAAACTCGACTTTCTTTGTAAGATTTGGTATACGACGCTTGTTGTTAGTTTTCTTCTTTTCAAACCCTAACCCATCCCTTCTGTTCTCAGGATAACTTCTTCCTTTTAGATGAATTTGTTTATTAGACCTTTTTGGTTTTGAGTATAAACCGACAACTTGTTTCTCAAGATCAGATGTGTTGACTTCAACAAGTTTAAAGAATTTGTCAACACGGTCTAAGTTAACATTCTGGATTGGAAAATCCTCATCAGTATATAGTTTATCTGATCCTTTCAGTTTGTAGATCACTACATTTGGATCATCATTTAAACTATTATCTGATGCTGTGATAAAATTTCCATGAAAACTTTTCTCACTTCCAGAAGGTGAACTTGACTCAGACGCCTCATTGTTTGACTCAACACTTTCATAAACTATGCTGTCAGACTCATTTTCAAAAACATTTTCAACCACTTTGTTTACCACTTCGGATTCACAATCCTTTTCAGCTTTGGTATAAGTTACATCAAGATCTTCAGGCAGCTCGTTACTCTTTTCAGTGAGCAATTTTAGGTTCAGTGCCTTTTCCACCCCATCTGGTTGTTTCTTAGCATAGCTATTCCACATGGGTGGTGGAACATGATCCTAACATTTTCCTTGGTTATCCACATTCTTCTAACCTTCTTTGTTATTCCTAGTTTTTGGAAGAATGTGATCAATGACATACATCCTGGTAGAATAATTGATTAACAACTTGTTAACTCGTTCAGCTTCAAGTTTTGTTTTCTCCAGTTCACTTTTTAGCTCAACAATTGTGTTAATATGAATGTTAATTGCCATTTGTTTGTCCATCACAATTGCTTTGAGCATTAGAAGTGTTTTGTCATCTTCTTTGATTAATTTCTCATACAATCGAATGGTTTTGCTAAGTTTATCATATGCTTCTTTTACTGTGTTATAATCATATGACAACTTATCATTGTACGTTTTAAGTTCTTTAAAAGCTTTTTCTTTTTCAGCACATTCATCGCATGCTTTGCTACAATTCAAGCATTTAATAACCACTTCGACAGTTTGAGCTTGGGTTGTTTCTTTTACTGTTTCAACCTTTTCTACCTGTTCTCCCACACTAACTACCTCTTTTGTGTTAGCCATAAGAGCTTTGTTGGCAATGTCAGTAGGATTCTCCATTGTCACAGGCTTGGTTACATTGATTACTTCCACACATTCTAATTTCGTCTCATCTCTTCTCTCTTCTTTGTGATTTGAATCAAAGTTACCTGCAAAAGTTTGAAGAATTGTATCAAACAAACAAGGTTTAGGAGTACCTTTCAGACATTCTTCTTCTTCTTCTTCTTCTTCTGCTGGTGATCTGAAATAGTTTGCAAGAACTTCTTCCATTTCTTCTTCTGAGACTTCTTTTGATGATTTAGGTTCATCAATGATTTCGGCTACAAGTGCAAGACTTTCTTTCTTTATGATGAAGTCGTTCCAGTTGAACCCCTCATCTTCTTGCGTGACCACAAGAGCTTTATCTTTTGTGTTTGAAGGTCCATCTTTGATTTGCACCATTCTTTTCTCAGGCTGTGGTTGATGATAAATTGCCTTCTTATAGTAATCATCCCCAAATGGATTATGATTTCCTTTGACTTCGCGATTTGTGCACTCACACTTGAAGTGTCCCTTTTTCGCGACATTTAAAGCATGTAACTTTGAATTTATCAAATCCTAGTTTTCCATCAAGACCTCTTAGATTGTCTCTCCCTGTGATTTCCATGAAGCATTGAGCTGTACGAACCATTGATGTCATACATCACATGATATTTATCAACTCCATCTCTTCCGGATCAATTTGATCATAATCTTCTTTTGTCGTTTCTGGATTTCCGATTCTCCCAGCTACTAAGCTTTCGTAAGATTCCAATACAGCTGCAAGTAACACCATGTGTTGCTTTGCGCTTTGCTCGTTAAAGTCTTGAGCATTATGGAGATTTACTGCAATATTACACTGTGAAACTCGCTGGTTGGGATTAGACTGATTCTGATGGCTGTTATGTGGTTGGTTGGAGCTTTGAGACGATGTTGCCCCTTGGGAATATTTGGATTAAAGGAAGCAAACGATTGAAATCCACTTGACTGATTGGAAGGTGGACTTGTGTTAGAACTAGCACTAAAAGTTGTTTGAATCTTTGGGCTCTGAACATGTGTATTCGGATTTCCTTTGTAGTACCGATTCACATCCTGTTGCATGTTCGTCTTCTTGCTTTTTGCCGACTTCTGCATCTCTAATTCATGCCCGACTAATTTCCCAATAAACCTTGGCAGATTGAGACTATCAATATCTGCTCCATTTTTCAGGATGGTTAGATACGTAGTCCATTTTCCTTCAGGTAGCGAATCTGCCAATTTATCGAGTAACTCTTTGTTTGTCTTAACAATTCCCATTCGCTTCATTTGAACTACCAGGTGGCAATATCTTTCTATTAGCTGCTTCATCGTTTCGCCTCGGTTGAGATTGAAAACTTCAAACTCTTTGTTTAACAATGCTTTCTTTCCCTTTCTCAGTTGAGTACTTCCTTGTGCTCTTAAGCATAAGGCAAGCCACAATGACTGAGCATCATCGTCATATTGTAAGAGAATCAGAATATCTTCCTTTGTTGCTTGCTAAAGAAGGTTCATCATCTTTTTCTCATTGACATTCGTATCTCGTTCTGTGTCAGTCAACCTTGCCAAAGTCTTTTCAGGACCATGTTCATTGAGCAGTGCTTGATATTTGCTTTCGATCGCAAACCAACAATCAAAATGGTTTGCCTGAACCCAGTTCTTGAACCTTTCACTCCAACTTTCGTAATCCTTGTTGATGTATATGTCTGTTGCCTACGTTATCGTATAATATCGAGTCTGTATTTAGGAGTGAAATGTCAAAGTTAATGTATGTAAAGGAGCAAGTTCGCCCGAACTTGTCATGGTTTGGACAAGTTAACCTGAACTTTTCATGGCTAGGACAAGTTTGCCCGAACTTGTCCATGACACAGTTCAAGCGAACTTGTAATATGATATATAGGAGTCTTTGGTTCTTATTTGTAACAATCAGAGATTTAACCTGGACGGCGAAGCTCTGTCCAAGTGTTTCCAGGAGCTGTAACGTTTACTCTACAATGAAACAGTGATTAAACAGTAACAAACTTGTTTACAATGTCGCCTATGCAAACGGATTACGCACGTTTACCTTAGGTTTGCCAAATTAGGACCTGAACGATCCGTAGAATAGACATACAAGTGGTATCAGAGCCATGGATACCTAATTTTCTGAGATCTACACAAGACACTCTCTATTTCTACCCATTTCTTTCATTTTCTATACTTTTTCACAAAAATTATGAACCTAAAGTTAAAAATGGTTAAAATTTGAATATGTCATACATAATCACCTAATAACAAACCCCTGAAAGTTTCACAACCAAATTCAATCAATTTTATGTCAAAAATCACAAAAAACCATGTTTCATAAACTCATTTCAGCCGAACTTACACCACAAGTTCGCTCGAAGTTGGCTTAAATTCACAATTTTTGCTGAATTCGAACTACTTCGCGCGAAGTTGTTGATATTTTCAAAAGATTTTGATCAAGTTCGCCCGAACTTGTCAAAATTTTGTTGAAATATTCAGACAAGTTCGCCCGAACTTGGCAAAGGTTGAAATTTTTTCTGAAATTCATCACAAGTTCGCCCGAACTTGTCATCAACTGAAATTTCTGTAATTCTCACACAAGTT
The DNA here is from genome assembly GCA_947069175.1 of Scalesia atractyloides. Lineage (NCBI taxonomy): Eukaryota > Viridiplantae > Streptophyta > Magnoliopsida > Asterales > Asteraceae > Scalesia > Scalesia atractyloides. Next base: position 28,297,108 of record CAMTDV010000010.1, read on the forward strand.
CGGCCGAACTTGTCAAAACTGAATCTGAAATTGTTTTTCTGCACAAGTTCGCCGGAACTTGTCTGTTTGCTAATCAACTTTCAAGTGTTTTGAACGTGTTTCAGTTAAATTCTTCTGTTTGACGAGATGGATGATTTTCACAATGCTTTTGCTACGGGAGTGGCTCAGGCCTCGACTTCAAATGCAAATGTAGTAAATCAAATGAATCTAGACAACGAAATGGGAACTTCTGTGAAGCCGCCCAAGTTGATGAGCATGGATGAATTTGAAGGCTGGAAAGAAAAATTCGTGAACTGGGTTCAAGCTAATCACTTCTACAGTTGGGTTTCTGTCCTGGATATACGTGGCCTAAGGATGAACGTAATGTTGATCTTGCATTGGTAAAGTTTACGCCAAAACTTAAAGATGCATATGTTGCTGAGAAGAAGATGATAAGCCTAATACAACAATCAGTGAAAGAAGACATTTTGATCTTGCTACCCGAATGCAAGACGACACAGATGTTATAGAATGCACTATGTGCAAAATATATGGGAAGTGCTGAGATGATTAAAAGCAAGAAGGCTTTAATCAAGAAGGAGTTTGATATTTTCACAATGATCAAAGGTGAAACCATGAAGCAGATGATCGATAGATATTGTCATTTGATGGTTCAGATGCGAAGACGCGATCTTCATAAAATAGATGAAGAGATGATTGATAAATTGGTTGATGCACTTCCTGAGGAGGAGTGGACGACCTACTTAATGGTATTGAAAAATGGTCCGAGTTGGGTGCATTATAAGCTATCAAATTTCATTGACAAGTTGAGGGACATGAGATGGAGATGCTAAAAATGGCCAAATCGAAGAATGCAAATGTTGTGCAAGACGTGGGCCTGTACTACAAAGGAGGAGTTCAGGAAATTTCGAGTCTGAAAATTCAAACGGAGTTTAGTGCGAATATGAATTTTTTGAATCATTCATTCCAAAGTCAACTGAATACTCAATCATATCAACGTTATGATTAGAGTCCTCCGAACACATCATATTCAAGTTCTAGCGAATTAAACTAAGCAGACAAATCAGAAAAATCAGACTAATCATTCTAGTTCTGATCCGAACATATTTAATTGCAACATTGCGGTCAATCTGAAGAACGTTTTCCTAGAACAAATAGCCAAACAGCACATGGCACTTCTTGCAATCATGCTTGAATCATATGAAAGTTTAGTTGTGGGAAAGATCGGGAATCCAGAGATGACGGCTGAGGATTACGACCAAGTTGATGAAGAGGAGTTAGAACTGATGGATATCAAGTGGAGCTTAGCATCGATTATCAGAAGAGTCACAAAGTTTTTCGCGCTTACTGGAAGAGACATTGGAAATTCAAGCAATAAGCTTGGATTTGATAAATCAACGTGCTTCAAATGCAGACAAAAGGGGCATTTCAAACGCGAGTGCACAAATCAAGAAGCAAGCGGCAATCAAAGCCCTTTTGGCAACAACAATGACTATTACAAGAAATCTTTGCAATAAAAGTCGTTTCCAATAAAAGTTCAAGTTGAAGTACAAGACGATTCATCAAAGACAAATGAAAAGGCTCTAGTTTTTGCACATGAGGAAGAAGAGTTTGATTGGAATAAATATATTTCCAAGAAAACTTGTGTCGCGTTGATGGCCAAGATTGTAGAAGAATCGGAGTCAACAATTGATGATGCAGCTCTTGGGAATGCAATCTTAGAAGAATATTTGCAAAGAACTAAAGAAGAGCAGATGATCTATCAGGAGACAAAGATGAAGAACATTATTCCTCCTAGCCTTCAATCTTGTTTTGCAGGTTGCTTTGATGCTGCGACTCAGGAGCAAGTGTTTGAAGAAAAGAAATCGGAGATCGAAGAAATCATTGATGTGATAAAGGAGATGAATGAAGAAAACCTCACAAAGATTGCTGACAAAGCAATGATGGCCAATTTGAAAGAGGTAGGTCAAGAGGTAAAGGTGATTGAGAAAGAAGTTGTGAAAGTGCAAATTGTGGAGGATGAAAAACCTTGCACAAAGTGCACGAAAGCTTGTGAAGAATGTGCTGAGAAATCCCTAATCATAAGCGAATTGGTTGTGCATAATGAAATTTTAGATACGATTATCGCAATGAAGGAAGCTTATGATAAGATGAAAGGCACTTATTGCAATGTTGAAAAAGCTAACTTAGAACAAGGTGCCACAATAAGAATGTTAAACGCAACGGTAATTGTAAAACAAGAAGCAATTAATATGTACATTAACACCATTGCTGAAACAAAACATGAGCTTCAAGAAATGAAAATTGAAACTGAACGAGTAAGACAACTGTTACTCAGTTACACAACTAACGTTTATGTCATCGATCATATTCTTCCAACAATTCCGTCGGAAGAAAATGATGTGAAACCAAAAGGTAAGAAGCATGGAGATTATAGCAATGTTCCACCTCCATTATGCGCAAGTTACTGCCGCAAGAAAGTGGAATGGATAGAGAAGGCACTTAATGTAACACTTTTATCAGAAACAAATAACAAGTTGCCTGAGAACATTGATATAATTTACACGACATCTAATGATGACAGTGAATCAGTAGTGAACAATGTGGTTGAAAATGTTTTGGGAAATGATTCTGATGATGGCAGCTTTGAAAGCGCCGACTCAAGTTTAGATAGTTCTGAATCACAATCTGAAAATGAAGATACTTCATCGGAAAATAGCCTAAATGATGATCATAACGTTGTAATGTACAAAGTTAAGGACTATGATAGACTATATTTTGACGATAGTTTTCTGATTCGGAATGTGAAAGAAGATCAGATTGATAAACTATTCAAACTTGTTGAAGTGTCGTCAGATGATCTAGAGAAGAATGAAAGAAAATTTTATTCAAAATACAAGAAATTTTAACAACTACCAAAGAAATGGTGGTGATTTTCCTGAGAATAGGAGAGCGGGTTTGGGTTTAGAGGTAGAAGATGAACTAAAAAGAAACAATCACCATTTCACAAATATAAAACGAAAAACATGAAATTCGTGTTTGGGACAAATACGGTTCAGAAAAAGGATTCGATTGGAAAGCAATCGAACGATGAGTTTAAGATGGAAAAAGAACTTCGTGATAAGGCTAAATCCACAAGTGGAGTAAAACCCATGAGTGGACATTCTGCTGATACTCGGACTTGCTTCAAATGCAATGAAGTTGGTCACATTGCATGCAAGTATCTGAAATCAAAGCCTATGTATCAATGAAGAAAGACAACTTCAGATGATGAGAAACTTACCCAGAGATCGTAAAGCCAATAACGATCTTAAAATGAAATAATGAATCTAACATTGAAGTGAAATCTAAAATTCAGAAATCTACTTTTGAAAAGGGTGAAACTTCTAAATCAAATGAGAACAAAGATTCAAAATTTTACATCAAGAAAGCTCGAATGAAATATCAATCACGGGTTGCAAAGAAAACACCATCATCATCTGAAAGTGCAAAGTCTGCTTCAGTCAAGATTGAAAATGTTAATGAAACCAAGATTGATCAGAAGTTTTCGTGTGTTGATTTGAAAATTCCTACTTATGATATCCTGATTTCTTTTGCATGTGCAGGGGCTCCCAAGATCCATAGTCAAAGTGGATTATGGATATCGGGAGATTTGTATTTCCTAGTAGTAACTGATGATTACTCAAGATTTTCATGGGTGTTCTTCCAAGAGAGCAAAGATGAGATGTTTGATAACCTAATGATTCACTTTAGGAAGTTTGAAAATTTGTATCACCTTCCTATTAGATGAATCAGAAGCGAATGGTACAGAATTCAAGAACAAACGTACGAAAGAGTTTTGTAATGATAAAGGGGTTCTACATGAATTCAGTGCTCCGTATACTCCACAACAGAATGGGTTGTTGAATGAAATAATCGAACGCTGATAGAGACAGCATGAATGATGCTTGCCGATTCAAAACTACCCGTGAGTTTCTGGGGTGCAGCAGTGGCTTCAGCATGTTATACGTTGAACAGGGTCTTAACCGTCAAACCAACCAAGAAGACATGTTTTGAACTTCTTAACCAAAGAAAGCCTAATCTGGAGTATCTGGAACCGTTTGGATCTCCATGCACAGTTATAGACCCAGATGGTAAATTTGGTGCAAAGTCTTTAGAGGGTTACTTTGTCGGATACGCTAGTCCACTCAGACGAGTTTATCTTCCAAGTATGAAGCAAGTGGTTCTTGTTCAACATGTCAACTGTCGAAGGTATACAATGCCAACACAAAAGGCAGGTGATGCTTGGATGTTCAACTATGACAGTTTGTGGAAATCTTTCGATCTTCCAAAAGAGTCGTCTGACGAAGAAATAACTACTTTATATTATTTGCATCAGTTTGCTAATCAAGAGCAAATTTCAAGGCCAATAGTGGTTAATCAACCATCTGCTGGTACATCTTCTTCTTCTGGTGAAGGTCAAAGTAATGTTCAAGCTGAGCTAGTCACACCTGTCACATAACCAGTGAATACTACTCCAGAACCCAATCTTTCTCAAGCGCATGATTCTGATTCTGATGAGGCTCTGACTTACGATCAAGATAGTGAATCCAGTTCTGATGAGGAATCCGAGCAGATCACTAGCATGTTAAATCAATCTGCTGGCCCGAGTTCTAGAAATGAAGCATCGTCAAGCAATCCTCCTGTTGAATCAGTGGTCGATCTGAATATTAACAATTTGGAGAGTACAGTTAATGTCTCTAATGAAGTGATGCCAAGATCTTATTCTTACCATCCATCTGACACAATTATTGGTGAATTACAAGCTGGAGTTAGAACAAGAAGCCAGATCAATAAAGCGCTTAGTTTTTTCTACACCAAGGTAGCTCCAATTCAAGAATTATGTTCTCATCGGTGTTTTATATCTCAAATGAGCCAAAGTCAGTCATTGAGGCACTTGGAGATGACAACTGGATTCTTGCAATGCACGAGGAGTTACTATTATTTGAGAAATTGGGTGTATGGAAGCTTGTTGATCTCCCAGCAAATCAAAAGGCGATTGATACTAAATGGGTTTTCAAATGCAAGTGTGATGATCGTGGGGTAATAAACAAAGCTCGACTTGTTGTCAAAGGATTTCACCAACAAGAAGGTATTGATTACACAATAGTGTATGCACCATTTGCAAGGTTAGAAAATCCGCATTTTCTTGGCGTTCGCGTCTTGGAAAGGTTTTAAGGTGTAATAACTTGATGTTAAATCAGCTTTTCTCTACGGCAAATTGAAAGAACAAGTGTATGTCGGCCAACCACCAGGGTTTGTCAATCCACTGAACAAGAAGAAAGAATTTCTCCTGGATAAAGCATTGTATGGGTTGCATCAGGCCGTGAGAGACTGGTACGAGACGTTATCTCAGCACCTAGTTGCAATGATTTTACTAGAGGCACAGTGGATAGTACCTTGTTTACGAGAGAAGTTGGAAATCATCTGCTAAGCGTACAAATCTATGTGGATGACATTATATTTGGTTCTACGAATGACGATCTATGCAAAGAAGTCGAATCTATCATGAAGAAAAAGTTCGAAATGAGCTCGATGGGCGAAATGAAATTCTTTCTGGGATTGCAGGTTGATCAATTGCCGGATGGTATTTTCATCCACCAAACTAAGTACGTTCATGATTGATATATTGAAGAACTTTGAGATGGATAACACGAAGCGGTTATCAACACCTCTGGCACTCAACCATGGAATATCCCTCGATGAGCTTGAAACCAACGTTGATGAGACTCTTTATCGGCTGATGATAGGATCTTTGATGTATCTGATGGCATCTCGCCTAGATATCATGTATCCTACCTGCCTCTATGCACGTTATCAGTCCAGTCCCAGAATATCTCACATACAGATCGTGAAGCGAATTTCCAGATACCTGAAGGGATGTCCAAGCACCGGCTTGTGGTACCCAAAGAATGACAACTTCGATCTGACGGGATATGCTGACTCTGATTTCGGTGTTGACAGATTGAATGCAAAGTTTACAGCGGCCGGTTGCCAGTTCTAAGGAACACGATTAATAACTTGGCAGTGCAAGAAACAAACCACGGTCGCTCTCTCTGCTTGTGAGGCTGAGTATATCTCGGCTTCTAGCTGTTGTTCACAACTTTTGTGGATTCAACAGCAGATGAGAGACTATAGATTGCAATTTGACACTCCATTATTTGTAGACAATAAGGCAGCATCGACATAACTAACAAGTTCATCACTCTCGAACAAAACATATCGAGATTCATTATCACTTTATTCGTGATTGCTACAAAAAAAGATTGGTACGAATTGAGAAAATCCACACTGATGAACAAAAAGCTGATTTTTATACCAAACCTTTCAGTTTAACACGGTTTAAATACTTTATAAGGCTTAACGGTATAAAAAATCTTTTGACAGGTGCGGAAGTAGAGCTTCAATATGGATCGGACGACGAGTTCTCGTGATTCTCATTCGTTTGTTATCTTTTTAGATTAGCTTTCTTTAAAAACTAAAATCCAAAAATATTTTTTTGATTTTAGGGGGAGAAATGAAAGCAGAAAATACAAAAACAGATAAAAAACCAAGAAGTAAAAAAACATTGAAAAAGAAAAAAAGAATTTTGTGTCAAAAAGGAAATGATAGTACATAAGTGGACTATCACAGTATGCTAAGGATTTGTAAAGTTTAAAAAGTTTAAACAAGTCTTACTGTGGATGTGTCGATAGGCTTTACATGTTCAGTAGATTGTTTCCGGGATACAAACTAAATTTTACAACTGCTTAACTTGTGGATTAACATCTCTGGGATATATGGACTTAGTACTCCGAATTTTCGTTTGAGAGATTGCCTGATTCTGAGATACGAGGTCTTTATCGATGATTGGTATCTTGGGTATTATACAAGTTCTTCTGATTTTGCGTAAGCAATGGCCTAGAACTTCTATAATGCTTTTGCTAAAAACCCATAAACTGCATCAAAATTGAAAGAATCAAAGTATCTAATCAATTGCAGTCTAAAGATTCCAAATTTTGAACATTACCTTAAAGTCGAGCCTTCATCTCTTTGTCTGTACGGTGGTACTAACCTGAGCTCTCAAGGCCTCACACAACCTAGATACAGATATCAATTACACTATACTCACCTGTAAGATGAAATCTAGGGAATCTTGATACGGGAGTATATTATGAGATGGGAACCATAGTTGAGTCAAGTTTCATAATTCTAACTAAGATATCTTGGAACAATTGAGAAATGTGTCAAAGTTTAAAGTGGACAAACATATCGACAATCTAGGTAAACAAGTTTAGAACTGAAAGTCATCAAAAGTTCAATGGTATTGGTGATACGTCTCAATCAACTGATATGATCCTTAGACACGAATTCATAAAAATATTCTGTAAATATCTTTGTACACAGTTTATTTGCTTCACAGATTAAACCCAAAAAGATATTCAATGTGTTTTAGCATAAACTTTCGAAAATTCAAAAAGATTTTGTTTCTACATTGTTTTTCAACAGCCAATGATGGAAAGCAGATCTTCGGAGTTCTGAATGGTGCAAATGGTGGGAAATCTTGATGACAACGGGTTGGGAGCTAATCTGTAAAATCAAAATACACGAAAAACAATGAAATGTTCATTAATATGAAACTTAATTTGAAGAAAAACATCAGTTTGTTCATAAGGGGTCAAACCGAGGTCATTAACTTGGACTCGGCAGACAAATCGGTTAACCAAGGTCATTAACTTGGACTTGGTTAACTGAGTGGATTTTCATAACTGGTAAACATGTGAAAGTTCAGGATCTAAAGTGTAAAAAGTTAAAAAATGTATTTTTATCTTGAACAAGTTCGGCTGAAGTTAGTTGTCTAATGTTGTCTAATGTTTTTGACAGATATGGACAACTTCGGGCAAAGTTACATGTTGAAAGTCTGATATAAACTACCAAGTTCGCCCGAAGTTGTCTTACCTATATTAAGACAACAATTTCGGGCTAAGCTTATATCACCAGATTGTATCTTCGAGTGAACTTAAGTGCGATTTGAGAGATTTGTAAAATTGCAAAACAAGTAACGTTGTCCTGCCCAAATCTAGACCTGTTATAAGTGATTTGCACACTTATGAACATGGCAGAGGTATAATAACGATGAATTATCCATGAAAACGTCTTCTTTTGAACAATTTACAAGCCACATCGGGTCTAGTATACGTATAGTTCGCCACAATCCCATATTCTTCGTCTTTCGATGCATTCAGGATCTTTCTCTTTAGTGATATCCCACGTTTCATCAGCTCGTAGCACTATCACTGCTTCACATGTATCAAGATCCGTTTGCCACCACAGGAAGTATGGATGAAAGTCTTGTTCAATAGGTTTCAGCGGCATATTCTTCATAGCCCTTGGCCTTTTCATCACCAATGTAACATATTTAACACCCGTCTTCTTATCAATCTTAACTCTTCGCTTTGGAATAAACGACTTACATAATTCAAAACCTCTTGAAGCTTCAAACTTTATAACCCTCCATAGCCGTTGTTCATTGAATTTCATTTGAAGACTAATGTTTCTTGTTTGAACCAATTCTTCAACATCCCAGAACGATAACGTCTTTATGTCAGTAAGATGTCTGAAGTATTGAACCCTGAATTCTCTCTTTATAGCATAAACATCAAGCTCTCTAATCCATCCCCAGCTCAGAATATCACCAAGAGACTTGTCTTTATCACGACTAAAGAATGCTAGTGATCGTTGAACTTTCTTTCTTTAGGTATTTCTGTAAACCATGATTTCTTTGCTTCAGCAATCTGTTCTTTGGTATAACGTTTAGGAACATTTCATTCTTTGACTACTTCATCAATCTTTTGTTTTAACATCTCCACATTAATCTGATCCATGACTTCTTCAATCATTGGAAAGTTATCAGTATTAACACCGGAATACCTTTCAACTTCGTCATCAGAAGAATCTTCGAAAATAAAACGATCATAATCATCAGCCTCTGGTACACGCTTGTACACATAATCCTTTGTTTCAAAAGTACTCATGTTCACCAACTCTTCTTCAAAATCAAACTCGAAAGAATCAACATCAACTTCAAACATCTTTGCTAGTTCTTCTTTTGTGTAGTTGTGAACAAATTCTCCCTCTTCAAGACTTGGATCAAGCACAATCATTAGGGGTTTATCATGAACAACAGCAACATGCATAGCAACGATAGCATTAGAAATATCATCATCTTGAGACCTTGTTTGCCTTGTGTGCTCCCCCTTACTCTGATCATCCTCCATGTTCACTTCATCATTTATCAAGGACTCAAAATCAAAATCAGTGTGAACCTTAGCGGAATCAATCTTTAGACCAACGCCACCATGATCATCACCACCATCGTTGTGAGCTGAATCATCTTTTGTATCATCACCTGCCGGGTCGTCGTCTTTATTATCATCTTCATCATCGTCGTCTTTCTCTTATGTTTCTTTCTCTAACTCAGAAGTTTTGACAGATTCATCAATCTTTTCAGCTTCCTGAGATTCAACAACAGATACAACTTTAGGAACAATCTTAGATTCTGGAACTTTTGCCGCTTCAACAATCTTTTCAATCACAGGTTCCTCTGTTGGTTTAGGGACACCATCAACAACCACTTTACCCTTTCCCTAGTCTACTAGTTCTTTTTCAGCTTTCTCTTTAGCTTCTTGTAGATCGAGTCTTTCATGCTCTGAAATCAATACCCAAGCTATTAGTCAAAACTTTCTATAGCCTGGCAAACCTTCTATCATTCTAATCTCGTTTAGATCTAAGTTCAGTGATCTCTTTCTACAATCGTTCATTTGCAGCACTCAGACTATCAACCATCGCTTTCATATAACCTCTGTCATCTTCGAGAAATTTAACTTTATCTTGCAGAATTTCTTTTTCAACCACACTCTGCTTTATTTTTTCTCCAGAGCTTCTTTCTCGATTTCATTATGTTTAAGTTTATCTTCAAGAGCTTTGATCCTTTTTTCTAACACATCTATTGGAGTATCTTCAAACAATTTTCAAGATCTTCAGCTGTGACAGGATGAGTAACATCATCTGGAATATTGCCGAAAGCATCTTTAAACTCTTTAGCTCTGACGATTTGTGGAGTAGACTGCTTCGATCTCGGAGTCACTTTAGGAGTACCCTTTATAGCAGATTTTGGCGTTGTTTGAGGTGTACTCTGAACCAGTACTTCAATAGTAATGTTAACCACTGATTCATCTTGTACAATAACAAATGGTGGTTCTTGAGTTGCAGTCGTCGGTGGCTCTTGTGTTTCAACAATTGGTATATTTTGCAAATCAGAAACAGGAGGTTCTTGTGTAACTCCTTTCTTCTTTTTCTTGCTTAAATATCTGCGATTCTGAGGCTTTTTCTTTCCTCGAGTACTAGGAGAACCCATAGACCTGTGTGTATCTCCAGCTTTTGATTTCACGCACTTTGTTTTCTTCTTTGGTCTTTCTTCCCTAGAACCCTCATCAGATCCAGGTTCATATAGATCTTCACCACGCTTTTTTAATTGTTCTTCCTCCTTTTCTTTCTCAGCTTCTCTCTGATGAATATCAGCAGAATCTTCAGAAGATTCGTTATCTTTGTCAGAAGTAGCTGAAATAACATCATAACATTCACCACCCGTAATAACAGTCTCAACTTCTTGACTATCAACATTCACTTGTACACTAGATCCTTCAACATTCTCAGGATTCTCTTGATCAACATTAGGCTCGTCTATTAGCATAGTTTCAACTTTCTTAGACGCCCGTTTATGCTTTGGCTTCTCAACAACTTTCTTTATATACCAGTCACCTCTTTTCTCTTTGAATGTCTTCAACAACTCAACCTCGTCCTTATCATCTCCACTACCATCATTTCTCCATTTGTCATCAGGTGGTGACACATGATCAGCTTTAACTATAGCACCAAAAACTGGTTTTGCGATCGGAGCAGAATCTTGCTTCTGAAACTTCATAAGTTTCTTCAGGGTGGTTTCATCCATGTGACTTAGATACAAGATATTGTTTGGATCTTTTGCGATGTTTTGAAATTTCTCATCAATTAACAGTTGGACGAATCTTGGATACATCACCAATCTATCCTTGCCCATATTCTTTGACATAAACTTGAAAATCACTTTAGAATAGTTGAAGTTCTTGTTAAGCACCAAATGATGTCACCGTACAAGCCATATAATCTTGAATATCATCTAGACTGGCTTTCCTGTGGCTGAATGCGTGAATAATGGCGTGTATAAGGAATTTATACGGAAGAGGAAACCGCCTTTCTTCAACGTGGGCTCATTAGCATGCCCTTTGTATCCCTGCGAAAGAAACAACCTTTAACCATTCTTTCTTCGAAGCTAATCGGATCATCTGCATTGACGTTGAATTCTAAATCCCTCCGAATATCTGCTTCCGAAACCTTTATTTCTTTATCTTCGTTTCCAACCCGAACAATAGAAGAAATAACATTTGTTGCTTCATCTAAAGTCGCTGAATTCCAAAAGAAGTATACTTGTGAGCGATAAACCACGCGCTTGTCTGTAATCGCCTTCGTGATTGGAATTCTTCCCATAAATTCAAGAATATCTGAAAATGCAGCCAGTGAAGGATTTATCTTCTCATCCAGAGATACGCATGTGTTGTGGAACTTTGAAAACGACAACTGAATATTCTGCGGACATGAAAAATCAAACACTTAGACATTTTTTTTCACAATTTTAACAACATTTAGATCAAGTTCGGGCGAACTTAACATATTTATTCTATTACATTTCTCAACAACTTCGCTCGAACTTGTATTACACAAATTAATTTTAGTATTTTAACAACATCAGGTGAACTTGTGATTATTATTCACTTTGTTCAGATTTCAAACAACTTCGCTCGAAGTTGTATCATCATGCTTTATTCCTTTTTATGGAGAACTTCGCCCGAAGTTGATTCAAATCAACCTCAACAAGTTCGGTCGAACTTGTCATCTTTCCCAAACAAACCTGCAAATACCAAACACAATCCAATGTTCAATTTTATGATTCGCTTATGTCATTATCATGTTAATTAACAATTTTCACCGATAAATTCATTCAAAACAACCCTAGATCTACTTGATTTAACAAGTTTAGGTCTAAACAGTTCAAAGTTTAGAAGGAATGTGAGTCTGAGATTAAATCTGAAGATGAAAATGCTTGTCAAAGTTTTAATAATCCTGACGTTTGTCAATCTTTTGCATGTATAATAAGTGATCAAGGAAACGATCTAGAATCACAAAGTTTAAATGATCGGATAAAGAGAGAAAGAAGTGTGATGGCGAAGAACTGTGAAGAACAAGTTTCAAGTACATCTACAAATGAGTCTTCAACTTCTAAATTAATCTGCCCAGTCTATGATGAAGATCTGAATGATTATCTTGCAGATAGTGTCAAACTCTTGACCAATCTGGAGAGTTTGACATTAGAAAATAAAACGTTAAAAGAAAACGAAAAGTTTTTTGAAAATAAAATAAAAAATTTAGAAAATGAAAAACTAAAAATTGTAAAAGATTTTCAAAATCAAATAAAAATTTTAGAAAATGAAAAGTTTGTTTTTGAAAAAATTAAGCAATAAATTCTCACCTTGAGAAAATAACTCAACTTGAAAATGAAGTTGAGAATGCTAAAAATAAAGCTGTTGATTTAGAAAAGAAGTTGAAAGTTTTTGTGACCTCATCATTGACTCTAGATCAGACATGTCCAAAACCGATCAACGATAATAAAAAGAAAATTCCAATAAGTGACAATGTTGCAAATTATAACAATGTCATGATTGAGGATTTTGATGATTATGATACCGATAATGAAAGTGTTAAAAAGGATACAATGAAATAATTTTAAAACTAAAAGAAAAATTTCAAGAAATTGTTCTGCAATCTACTGAAAAAGGTGAATGCTCAACGCAAAAATCTTTTAAGCAGAACTGAGAACGAAAACAAAAAGAAAAACAAAGTTTTAAAATTTTAAAAATTTTCAAAAGAAAAATAACAGTTCATTGGTACGATCATCCAATCATTATAAAAATTCAAAACAATTTGAAAATCAAAACTTACAAAAAATTGAAAAAAAGTGGTGCAGGTCAGACCGCAGTGCTTCAACGTCAAATCATGTTTATAGAAGAAACATGAAAGATGGTTACCGCACATCAAATCAATGTTACGATTTGAGTGTATGGTTTGATAGAAAAGATCGATATGATAACAGGTTGTGTCACAAACATGGGATAAATGGACACATTGCTAGAAAATGTTTACAAATTAATCGTAAACCTGTTCATATTGATAAGAAAAATTCTGAAGATTTGAAAATACCAACTCAGTTTTGGAAATAATGTACAGAAACTACAAACAAGGTGAAACCAGTTATTACTAAGTTTTCAAATTTTAAAATTGGTGAATCCTCGAATAGTAATGAACAAAAAGTTTCTACATTGTATTTCAAGAAAGCTTTAACGAAAAATCAAACATGGTTGATGAAAGAAAAAGAAGTCATACAATCAATGAAACTTGAATGTTTAGAGGACTTTCCAAGACTTGAGAAAGTCCAAAATGAACTTGATTGTGAAACAAAAGTCAAAATTAAGGTTGAAGAAATAACGCCTAAGGCTAAAAATGCTTCGGTGTCATTATTCGACTACTTGTTTGAATCTTGTGCAGGAACTTCCGAGGAAAAAGCAAATTACTGAGAATGAAGTTCCGTGGCACACTTTGAAGATAGGTCGGGTTATCAAGTTCTACATAAAGGCCTTATTACGTTTAATAATGTTTACTTTAAAATTTTGAAAATTTTTGGAGAAAATTTTTCAAAAACACATTCCAATAACGTTTACTTGAAAATTTTACAAATTTTTGAAGAAAATTTAAAAAATTTCACAGAACCCTTACTGTTGAAAAGACAAAATTCATGGATATAAATGTTCTATAAACACAAAGGTGTCAAGGTTTTTGTCATCATGAGGGGGAGAAGATTTAAAAGAAATTTGTGAAGCAGTAATGGATGGAGAATTGAAGTATTTCTCATCAGTTGGTCAATGTTTTTCTATAGATAAAAAATTACAAAAAAATGTTTTTGAATTTTAGGGGGAGAATTTTTTTTTCAAAAAATCAAAAAACATATTAAATACAAAAAGTACAAAAACATGAAAAAGACAAAAAAAGATTTGTGTCAAAAAGGAAATGATAGTACATCAGTGGACGATCACAGTACGCCAAGGATTTGTAAAGTTTAAAAAGTTTAAACAAGTCTTACTGTGGATGTGTCGATAGATTTTACACGTTTAGTAGATTGTTTCTGAGATATAAACTAAATTGTACAACTACTTAACTTGTGGATTAACATCTCTCGGATATATGGACTTAGTACTCCGAAATTTCGTTTGAGAGAGTGTCAGATTCTGAGATACGAGGTCTTTATAGATGATTGATATCTGGGGTATTATACAAGTTCTTCTGATTTTGCGTAAGCAATGGCCTAGAACTTCTATAATGCTTTTGCTAAAATCCCCTAAAATGCAGCTAAATTGAAAGAATCAAAAGATCTAATCAATTGCAGTCAAAAGATTCCATAATTGGAACAACACCTTAAGGTCTAGCCTTCATCTCTTTGTCGATACGATGGTATTAACCTGAGCTCTCAAGGCTTTGCATAACCAGATACAGATATCAATTACGCTATACTCACCTGTAAGATGAAATCTAGGGAATCTTGATACAGGAGTATATTCTGATATGGGAACCATAGTTGAGTCAACTTTCTTAATTCTACATAACGTATGTTGGAACAATTGAGAAATGCATTGAAGTTTAAGAGGACAAACATATCGACAATCTAGGAAAATTTGTTTAAAACTTATATTCTCAAAAGGTCAATGGTACTAGTGATATGTCTCAAAACCTGATATGATCCTTTAACACAAACGCAACAAAAATATGTTTGTGCATATTTAGTGTTTGATATTCATTTCATAAAACAAAAAGATTATATTATCTTTTAGTTTCGACCACTGATGATGAAAAGCTGATATTCAAAGTCTAAAGTTGCTGAACAAAATTTAAAACTTTTTGAAAATTGATCGGAAAAGTTTAAAAAGTTCATTAATTTGAAACTTACATTAGAATAATTGAACCAGTTTAGTGTCAAGATGTTTAATCAAAATCATTAAGTTGAACTTGATACATAGATCAGATATTCAAGGTCATTAATTTGGACTTGATTAACTGAGTGGGTTTAATACTGATAAAGATGATTAAAATTTGAAATGTTTTTTGTTAGAAATTTCAAAGTTTAAATCTGAAATGTTTATTTTGAATGTTTGAAGAACTTTGAAACAGAAAATAGATTTTAAAGGGGAGCAGGATAAAACACGTTGATTAAAGATAACACAAAGCTCAAAGTAAGGGGGAGCATGGTGATTAAAGTTTTATCAAGACAAGCTCAAGAAAAGAGAAAAGGATTGTAGAAGATATGAAGATCAAGGAAGTTAAAGTTATTCAAGAAATAAAGATCAAGAGAATATTAAAGACTTTGGAACTTAATTGAAGAATGATGACTACGGCAACATCCAAAGGGGAGTCTGCTGATGCATGTGTCTGTTGCCTACGTCGTCGTATAATATCGAGTCTGTATTTAGGAGCGAAATGTCGAAGGTAATGTATGTAAAGGAGAAAGTTCGCCCGAACTTGTCATAGGTTGGACAAGTTCGCCCGAACTTGTCATGGCTAGGACAAGTTCGCCCGAACTTGTCCATGACACAGTTCAAGCGAACTTGTAATCCTAATATAGGAGTCTTTGGTTCTTATTTATAACAATCAGAGATTTTGTAACCTGGACGGCGAAGCTCTGTCCAAGTGTTTCCAGGAGCTGTAACGTTTACTCTGCAATGAAACAATGATTAAACAGTTTCAAACTTGTTTACAATGTCGCCTATGCAAACGGATGCCGCACGTTTACCTTAGGTTTGCCAAATAAGGACCTGAACGATCCGTACAACGGATATACAATCCTCGATGTTCATAAGTTTTGGAGGTTTTGTAGTTGTTCACATTTCATTTTCGAGGTTCAATATTCTGAGCTGCTGCAGAGGTCGTGACTACTTGCGTGGCAAACGTGTTGTGAAAATCTTCTTCACCTGACATCTTAAAAACACTTTGAACAGAAAAACAGATTAGTACTGATTAGCCTGACACAATCTGAGAAACAAGACAGAGACTTATCACAATTTTCGTACGAAAATTTTAAGATGATTTCCGAACGAAAACTTGATTTCGTATGAAAACTGATTTCGCACGAAATTTCTTACGAAATTTTAACCCTCAGAAACTTGAATTGATAATTCTTTCACACACTTGATTTTCGTATGAAATGTCCTTATTTCCGTATGAAAATTTCAATCTGATAGAACACCTGTTCACAGTTTTACGTTTTTAGCAATTTCAAGCATGATTTTGATGGATTTAGATCTGTATGTTTCAGGGATTCGTTAGGATTGATTTTAACACATCATACTAAAAACCTAGTCCAATTTGTCCACGAATTTGTCTAGATCTAAGTGATGTATCAAGAAGGAGTAGAAATAGAGTTCTTCAATGGATGAATCTTGATCTTTGAAGGTTGAATCCAACTGAAACTTAGTTGTTTGTTCTCAAATCAGACCTCAAGGCTCTGATACGACTTGTGAGTGTAGGATCGGACCCAACTCGTGAGCTACCAGACTGATTTCCTTATCTAATAGAGGCGGAATTCATTGTTAACCAAGTGAACAAACACACGACAAGATCAATGATACTGTTTAACACGTCTGAATCTTTATATCAAATAACTTGGATCGATTACAGACACAAACGAGCAGGGCTTCGCCACTGGTCTCCAAAACAACATACTTACACAAACACCTAAGACACCTATTTATACTAAACATGTTTCGCACCAAAGTGACCCAGGGTGGGATTTTGTACGAAAATCAGTTTCGTACCAAATCCACCAATTTCGTTTGATAACTATACAAAACATACAAAACTTCATATTTGAAACTTGCAAAGCCCTAATTACATAACTGACTCATCATAGACGTATGAAATAGACATTATTGCACCAACATCTATTACCGAATGTCATGTCGACGGTACCATATCGACAATCAATTACCGCATGAGCGGTGTTCAAAAATGGCCGACCCAAAATAATATTTTGCTGTTGAATTGGGTTCGCGGTGAGTAATCTAAGACTAGAAAATCATCTGGAAAACAAAACTCATCAACTTTCACTATGACATCCCGCACAATCCCTCGGGGAAGCTAATGAGACAAATCAGCTGAAACAATTGTTGTCTCAATCCGCTTCAATGGACCAAAATCGTATTGGTCATATAAGCCCCCGGGTAAAATTCTAACTCCAGCTCTGAGATCTAGCAACGCCCTCGACATTTGAATTTCCAACTTGAATATTTATAGAGGCATTCCTGGGTCTTGGAGCTTAGGTGGAAGGATCCCCTTTTAATACCCCACTTACCCGTTTCGTCAAATCAACCCGCTTAGGCACTTTTTATTGCCTCTTTTGAGTACATAATGTAGGTCCGTTGTACGGATCGTTCAGGTCCTTATTTGCAAACCTAAGGTAAACGTGCGGAATCCGTTTGCATAGGCAACATTTTAGACAAGTTTGTTACTGTTTAATCACTGTTTCATTGATAAGTAGACGTTACAACTCCTGGAAACACTTGGACAGAGCTTCGACGTCCAGTACACAAAATCTCTAAAATCTTACAAATGAAATAACAAGACATCTATATATAGTATCACAAGTTCGCTTGAACTATGTCATAGACAAGTTCGGGCGAACTTGTCATAGCCATGACAAGTTCGGGCGAACTTGGCTCTAGACATATATAAACTTCGAAATTTGGCTCCTAAATACAGACTTGATATCATATGATGACATAGGCAACATACATATGCATCAACAGACTCCCCCTGGGATGTTGCCATAGTCATCATTCTTCAATTGAATTCCTGAGTCTTTAATATTTTCTTGATCTTTATTTCTTGAATAACGTTAACATCCATGATCTTCATAGCTTCTACAATCCTATTCTCTTTTCCTGAGCTTGTCTTGATAAAACGTTAATCACCATGCTCCCCCTTACTTTGAGCTTTTCTATTATCTTCAATCAACGTTTTTATCCAGTTCCCCCTTAAAATCAACTTCATGTTTCAAAGTTCTTCAAACATTCTAACAAACATTTCAAATTCAAACTTTGAAACTTTTAAACACAAACATCTAAAATTTTAATCTTCTCATCAGCTCAGTTATTCAAGTCCAAATTAATGACCTTGAATATCTAATTTATGTACCAAGTTCAACTTAATGATCTTGAGTACACATTTTGACACAAAACTGATGCGTTTATACAAATGTAAGTTTCAAATTAATGAATTTTTAAACTTTTTAGATTAAATTCAATCAATTTTTATTAGATTTTGTTCAGCAACACTAGACTTTGAAAAACAGCTTTTCATCATCAGTGGTTGAAGATAATAAAATCTTTCGGATTTTTATGCAATGAATATCAAACACTAACTATGTACAAACATATTTATAGACATAATTTTCGTGAATTCGTGTCTAAGGATCATATCAGTTGACTGAGACGTATCACCAGTACCGTTGACCTTTTGATGACTTTAAGTTTTAAACTTGTTTACCTAGATTGTCGATATATTTGTCCACTTAAACTTCAACACATTTCTCAATTGTTCTAAGATATCTTAGATAGAATTATAAAACTTGACTCAACTATGGTTCCCATCTCAGAATATACTCCCGTATCAAGATTTCCTAGATTTCATTTTACAGGTGAGTATAGCATAACTGATATCTATATCTGGGTTATGCGAAGCCTTGAGAGCTCAGGTTAATACCACCGTATCGACAAAGAGATAAAGGCTCGACTTTAAGGTGTTGTTCCAATTATGGAATCTTTTTACTGCAATTCATTAGATCTTCGATTCTTACAATTTTTCTGCAGTTTAGGGGATTTTTTTGCAAAAGCATTATAGAAGTTCTAGGCAATTACTTACGCAAAATCAGAAGAACTTGTATAATACCCCAGATATCAATCATCTATAAAGACCTCCTATCTCAGAATCAGGCAATCTCTCATACGAAATTTCGGAGTACTAAGTCCATATATCCGAGAGATGTTAATCCACACATTAAGCAGTTGTAAAATTTAGTTACTATCCTGGAAACAATCTACTGAACGTGTAAAGCCTATTGACACATCCACAGTAAACTTGTTTAAACTTTTTAAACTTTACAAATCCTTAGCATACTATGACAGGCCACTGATGTACTATCATTTCCTTTTTGACACTTAACTCTTTTTGTCTTTTTCAATGTTTTTGTACTTTTTGAATTTTTAGATGTTTTTGGATTTTCAAAATTTTTTCTCCCCCTCAAATTCAAAAACATATTTTAGGAATTTTTGATATATAGGAAAACATTGACCAACCGATGAGAATTACTTCAATTCGCCATCATTTACTGCTTCACAAATTTTTCTTTGAAACCTCTCCCCTCATGATGACAAAAATTTTGACACTTTTGTGTTTATAAAACATTTACATCCCTAGGTTTTGTCTATTCAATAGTGAGGGTTCTGTGAAATTTTTTAAATTTTCTTTAAAAATTTTTAAAATTTGCAAGTACACATTATTGGAATGTGTTTTCGAAAAAGTTTCTCCAAAAATTATCAAAATTTGTAAAGTAAACATTATTTGAATTTCAAAATTTGTAAAAAAAGCCTTTATATAGAACTTGATAACCTGGCCCATCTTTAATATGTGCCACATAACTCCATTCTCAGTAATTTGCTTTCATTTTAGAAGTTCCAATTTGTAAAAATGGCTTTTATATAGAACTTGATAACCCGGCCCGTCTTTAATATGTGCCATGAAACTCCATTCTCAGTAATTTGCTTTCATTTTAGAAGTTCTTGCACAAAAATTTAAACAATTAATTGAATAATGACACCCAAGCTTTTTCAGTCTTAGGCGTTGTTTCTTCAATCTAAATTTTGATTTTCTTTACACAATCATGTTTATTTAGGACTTTCTCAAGTTTCGGAAAGTCCTCTAAACTTTCAATTTTCACTGATTGTGTAACTTCTTTTTCTTTTACCAACCATGTTTGATTTTTCTGAAAAGCTTTCTTGAAATACAATGTAGAAAGTTTTTGTTCATTACTATTCGATGATTCACCAGTTTAAAAATTTGAAAACTTAGTAATAACTGGTTTCACTTTGTTTGTAGTTTGTATATATTGTTTCAAAACCTGAGTTGGTACTCCAGAATTTTTCTTATCAATATGAACAGGTTTAGGTTTAATTTGTAAACAGTTTCTAGCAATGTGTTCATTTACCCCACTGTTGTGATACACCCTGTCATCATACCAATCCTTTTTTTTTCAAACCATACACTCAAATCATAACACTGATTTGAAGTGTGGTAACCATCTTTCCTGTTTCTTCTAAAAATTTGATTTGACTTTGAAGCACTGTAGTTTGACCTGCACCATTTATTTTCAAATTTTCGTGAGTTTTTATAATAATTGGATGATCGTACCGATGAACTTTTATTTTTCTTTTGAAAATGTTAAGAATTTTTAAAACTTTGTTTTTCCTTTTGTTTTCGTTCTCCATTCTGCTTAGAAGGTTTTTGCGTTGAGTATGCACCTTTTTCAGTAGATTGTAGAACACTTTCTTGAAATTTTCCTTTTAGTTTAAAAAAATATTTCCATTTTATACTTTTTAATACTTTCATCATCGGTATCATTATCACAATCCTCAATTATGACATCGTCATAATTTGTGATACTGTCACTTATTGGAAATTCTTTTTATTCACATTGAACGGTTTTGGACATATGTGATCTAGAATTAAAGACGAGGTCACAAAATATTTCAATTCTTTTCTAAATCAACAATTTTATTTTTAGCAATCTCAGCATCCTGTTCAAGTTTTTTGATTTTTTCAAGATGCGAGTTTATTATATTTTGTTTTTCAAAATCATTTTTATTTAAAACATATTTTCTATTTTCTAAAATTTTTATTCTATTTTCAAAAATCTTTTCATTTTCTTTTAAGTTTTTATTTTCTAATGTCAAAGTCTCCAGATTATTCAACAGTTTGGCATTATCTGCCAGATAATCATTCAAATCTTTGTCATAAACTGGGCAGTCTGATTTAGAACTTGAAGACTCATTTGTAGATATACTTGAAGGTTGTTCTTCACAGTTCTTCACCATTATACTTCTTTCTCTCTTAATCCGATCATTTAAACTTTATGCTTCCGGATCATTTCCTTGATCACTGACTAAACCTGCAAAAGATTGATCAACTTAACAATTATTATTATCCTTCTTTAGTTTTAAAACTTTCATATTCTCTATTACAGGAATGTGATCGCAAATGTCGCTCATAAATTCATAAAGATGATTGACATCAAATCTAGATTTCTTTCTTAATTCTTTCAAAAAAAACATCCCATTCTAATGGTAATGCCTCTTCCAATTTCAAAAACTTATCTTCAAGACGAATATAACACCATTAGAACGTGTTAAATGCTTATTCATGATAGAAAACTGTTTTACTAGCTCAAGTATAGATTCATTTTTTTGCATTTAAACATTTCAAATCTTTCTTTCCAAATGATCATACATTCATCATGATTCAAATCAGAAGACAACTCTTCCTAATCATTCATTTTCTCAAAATTAATACCTTTCATTTCCAACGAAAAATTTAGTTTTCAAAACTTTTATGCAAAATCCGACGTTTTAATCGACAATGTTAACGTATCGGTTCGCTAAAAACGTTTAGAATTTTTTCGAAAACCGTTTTTACCGGATTATAGCTTTAAACTCGTTTCGTCGATATGAATCTAACGATATATAATGTCCTAGACGTTTTTTTAGTAACTCTTAGACAACTTCGGCCGAACTTGTAATGGACAACTTCGTGCGAAGTTGTTCACTAGTGGACAAGTTCCGGCGAACTTGTTCACTTTTGGACAAGTTCGCCCGAACTTGTTCAATTTTTTTCATTTTTGGACAAGTTCGGGCAAACTTGTACAAATTTGTACAACTTCGAGCGAACTTGTTCTATAAGTTCGGACAAAATGAGTTTCCAAAACTTGATTTTTTGTCAATTTTGACATGATTTTGATCGTTTTTAGCTCTGATCTTTTCAAGGGTTTTAGTATGATGGATTTTACGTATTATACTTGAAAATCAGTCCATTTTAACCGTGTAATGTCCAAGAAAAGTTAAAAATGAAAGAAATGAGTAGAAGATGTGATGTTCTAAGTCCAATGTCTTCAAATCAGGCCAATCCTGCTTTGATACCACTTGTAGGTCCGTTGTACGGATCGTTCAGGTCCTAATTTGGCAAACCTAAGGTAAACGTGCGGAATTCATTTGCATAGGCGACATTATTGACAAGTTTGTTAATGTTTAATCACTGTTTCATTGATTAGTAGACGTTACAGCTCCTGGAAACACTTGGACAGAGCTTCGCCGTCCAGTACACAAAATCTCTGAAATCTTACAAATGAAATGACAAGACATCTATATATAGTATCACAAGTTCGCTTGAACTGTGTCATGGACAAGATCGGGCGAACTTGTCTTATCCAACACAAGTTTGGGCGAACTTGGCTCTAGATATATAAACTTCGACATTTCGCTCCTAAATACAGACTCGATATCATATGATGACTTAGGCAACAAACATATGCATCAACGCATAATCCTTTCAAAAATTTTGCATAAGCGGGTACTTGTTTTATTGCTTCAAGTAATGGGAGATTGACTTTTACTTCCCACATTTCCTCCTTTTGAGGACCCCTTTTTGAAATAAAGTTCTTTTTACCCGGTTGACTAAAGCCGAAGGAAATGGGACTTGACTCGGCCCCCTTCCTTATTTTTATCTTTTACTTCTTCATTGACTACCGGTTTTTCAAAATTGGTTTTTTTAGAAAAAATCGTGGGTGTACCATTCTCTTCCTCACTCTCCATATCCGTGATATCCTCAACCACCCCATCAACCACACCCGGTGACGTGTTGGTTTTATACTCTTTACCACTTCTCAAAACACTTACATGATTAATGTTAATATTACAAGATGAACTATGAGAAGGGTTTACCTTAGTGTCGCTTGGCAATTGACCTTTACCTTTTTTCAAGTCTGCCACTTCGGTTGCAAGTTGACCCATTTGGGTGGTCAAAGATTGAATCGCTTTATCCCAGATTTCGTCTTTTTGAATGCGAGCATCATCCATTTGGTTTCTTTTTTGCATCTCCATTTACATTGCTTTCAACATCTCCATGACTTCATTTCCATCCGAAGAGCTTTGACCCGAAAAACCACTTTGACCACCTCCCGATTGTTGAAATTGCCCTAAAAAACCTTGGTTGTTCCCACCCCGAAAATTACCTTGGTTATTATATTTTGGCGAGGAACATAGTTTCCTTGAGTTCCTTGGAAATTCGGATTGGCTTGATTAGCCGGGTTTTCATAACGCAAATTCGGGTAATTTCTCAACCCGGGGTGGTAAGTGTCCGAGTTCATGTTAAAATTTCTACCACCTCCCCCTTCAATTGCATTTACCTCTTCCACTGGCTCTTGAACAACACCAACCAAACACACATCCGCCGTATGGCCCAATTCAATACAATTAGTACAAACATCATAAACTTGATTAGTAGTTTTCACTCCCCCATCATCCGCCGCATGCACTTGAGTTCTGGTAATGACCAGTCTTGCTCTCCTAGATGATTGAACCTTTTTTTTGATGTGACCGCCATTTGCTCCAAAAATTCCCGATCGTCTTGCTCGTAATTGGTACCGAATGTACCATTCATGATAGACATTAAGTCACAAGCACCTTCAGAATTCAACCCCTCATGAAATGCATTCAACAATTCCCACAACTCGATCCCATTATAAGGCTAATTCTTAATCATCAAATTAAACCGTTCAAAAGCTTCATGAAACATTTCACCTTGTTGTTGTTGCAAGATTCTCAAACTCCTCATTGCATCGTTGGTCTTCTGGGCCGTGAAAAATTCTTCTAAAAACCTTTGTTGCATCTCCGCCCATGTGGACGTTGATGGTAAAGTGTACAACCATCTATTCGCCTTATCTTCCATCGAGAATTAAAACAATACCAACTTTACTTCATCAGATGAAGATCCTTGCCCACCGATAGTGTTGCATACAGAATTATATGCCTCCAAGTGAAAATAAGGTTCTTCCATTGCTAACCCCTTATACTTCGGCAAACTTTGGAGAGAATTTGTTCTAACTTCAAATGTCCTCCCTTGGTTATTTTGAGAAATAACTACCGGTGAAGGATTGTTGGTAATAACCGGCCTAAAATGTGCTTCAATACTCATCACGTCCTCCCAATTATGTCTTCTTGGCACACCCACTCGAAATCTCGGATGTGGTGGACCCATTGGTCTTTGAACTGGTCTTTGAGGCGTGAATTGTAGAGGTGGTGGTTGAAACATTTGCCCCAATTGTTGTTGTTGAGGAATTTGCCTTTGGAGTTGTGGCCCTTGTTGAGGAATTTGTTGTACCACCTGAGGTTGTCTAACAACCACTTGAATCGGTTCCAATTGTGGCCTTTGCTGATACACAACCCTGCCTTGAGGTCCTAAATCACCACCATCACCCCCATATAATATCCTTCCTCCTTCTTGTCGTTCTCCCACAGGTTGTATAACCGAATGTTGTTGGTATTGCACCCTTTGATGTTGTGGTGGTTGTTGGAAACTTGGTGTGGCATGGACTATTGATGGGTATTGGAAAGAAGGAGGTGGTAATGGTTGACTTTGTTGTGATGACTGACCAGAGGTTGGGAAAAAATGGCTAAGAGGTGGAACGGAGGATGGAGTTGGTAACTAAAGGTATGTTGAATGTTTGTAGGAATTATGGTCTCGCTAGGTTTGATTTCACTTGATAGTGTAGTAACTGTTGTAGAAATTGGAGGAATTGGTGGAGGAGTGGTTGGCATTGTTTGACCCATAGTGGGAGTTGGTGGATCCATTGCTTTTTTCGGTGTAGTAGGAGAACCAATGATTTTATTCTCCCAAAGTAACACTCGGTTTTGTCTCAATGTTCGTTCAATTTCTGGATCAAAAGCTAGTGGCGATGACTTGTCAGAGCCTCTAGTATGCATACACTTGTGAGTACCTGCACACTAACACAACCAGCGTAAACCCGAAAATAACAAACAAAAACTACGAAAGTCAACACACGTTGCGCACTATTCCCCGACAACAACGCTAAGATTTTACTTGGTGTCGAACTCTCACTCAAATTTAATCCAAATACAACTAATTAGCTAGCGGTAAGTGGGTATCGAACACAGGGAGTTTATGGAATGCGTGTTTACTAAGTAGCTTTATCAACTAAATAAATTAAACTAAGTTGTAGAAAACGTAAATTAAAGTTTTGATTGATTGGTTTTAATTATCTAAAGTGAACTAAACTAGATTGTAAATCAAAGATTAAATTTTGTAAACAGATTAAGAGATAGCGACCATCCTAGGTTTCAGTTTTAATTAACACAAATGTTCATGCTCACTAGAAAGAACCACATAGACATGGATCATGTTTGGTTAATTGTTTGTGATAAAAGGGAACTGAGTACTCTGATTACTAGAACGTAAGGTTGTTACCGGATGACCAATTAACTAATATCCAACCCTAATCTCTCCCATGATATCTCGATTGCCAATGGCACCAAGAACTTATGGTTTAGACTATGATCAAACACAATTAACACTTTACAAACAAATATCCAAGCACCATAACAACTAAACAAACATTGCAAAGTTATTATTCTAGAAATTCAAGCATAAACATAGTGTCTCAAACAAACCTAACACCTAGGATGATCACCAACGACATTAGCCTCTCATAGTGTGGTGAATCATCATCACATCAAATGTATTGTTCATAACAAACCAAATGTTTAGAATCTTCAAAAATCACCAAGAACTAGCCAATTTTCGCCCAAAACTGCTCTCCAAACGGATATAATGATTAGATAACTAAAAATTCACCCCAAACCTCTATTTTATTGGCAGTTACATTTTTTGTCAGAGTCCATCGCAAGCTTACGGTGGCTACTATAGCTTACGGTGGTATATAAAATGCTACGGTGGGTCTTGACTATCTTACGGTGCTCATGTAATAAACTGGGGGCTACCATAGCTTATGGTAGCCACCGTAAGCTACGATAGAGATCAGCTTTGGCATTTTTTTGTTTCTTTCAAACTTTTATCTTTCACCTTCCGACTCGTTAGTTGCCAAGCTTCCTTCTACCGCTTCAATCCCGCTCTTTTATGCTCATTTCAACCTGCGATATCAACTAACCGCATTTATCTAATTCCAACAAATAACTCAAGTAAGTGTAGGATTTTACATCATTTAAACCACATAAGGGTTATCCTACGGACTACCCGTCAGTACACGCCTCAGCCTTGACTGTTTGACACTTGCTGGTTCGGGGTTCTGTCATTGTCAAATTTTCTTCGTTGCTGAGGGGGCACATAGAACTAGAACCTTTGGTTTGATTTCCATCCAACTTACGTTTGTTGTTGGCTAAAGTTTCAGAAACAAATGAATTGCGCTTTGGCAACTTGACGTGCTCTACCGCCTGATCAGTCAATTTGCAAATGTCACCATACTTCGGATTTGCGGAACCAATCCTTTGAGATCAGCTCAGTTCATTTGTAAGCTGGGTTCGACATGTTGGGACATAGTGATGCAAGCTTATTGGATCGTTTCTTATAAGCCTCGATTTCTAAGCATGTCATCACGATGACAATAGTCTTTTGGATGTCGTCACGATGACAATATTTTTCTTTCGTCATATCCTTGAAAGTGTTCCACGGTGTGGCACTCGCGACTTCCAACCCGAGTATTTGCACTTGCGCGTTCCACTAGGATAGCGCGACATCATCTAGAACTCCAAAAGCAAATTTAACTCTATTTTCAGCAAGAATTGCACATGGAAAAAAGTTTATTACACGTTTTCAAACTAGTGGAGAAGGCCGATGGCCCCTTCGGTGCAAGCCGGCGTCTTAGTGGGTTGGACTTGTGTACCTGGATAAGAAATTTAGCGCAAATAAGAACACAAAGCTATAAGAGAAATACAATTGAAATAGATACATAGGGTAATCCATAACAATATTGTTAATGAGAATCGTCAGCTCGGCTTGAGTCATTTTGATACCTCCCTGTCCGCCACAACTGTTGTTTCTTCCACTCATGATTTCCTTTAATTTAAACAAGAATGAGTATATAAGACACTGTTATACATTCACTAAGTAAATTTCAATAATAAGGTAATCAATCACGACAAGTCCATGCAACATATGAAACAACTAAATAAAAATATCAAATCAAAATAAATTGAAATTGTCGTTACAACGTATTCCAACAAATATTAAAATTTAAAAGTCAACATAGTTTTCATGAAACTAAATGAGAAATGATAATCAAGTGATGGATCAGTCATCGACGTCTCCATCTCCCAAGTTGCCATCGTCGTTAGCAGCCTCATCGGGTTCTTCTTCCAGGTCTTCTTCAAGATCCTTCGCAGTGTCCTCCTCCAGCTCTCGCTCAGCCGGTGGTGCTGGTGGTATGAGGGTTTTCAATTCATGTATCCTCCAAGTAGCCTCGTGTAGGTTCACTCGTAGAAATCCGATCTCCTCTTGTTTAATATCATCGGATCTTCACAGGGAATCCACCATGTTACGAGTCCTTTGCAGTTCTGCTTCTAAGTTGCTGATGCGTCTCAGCGTGTTGGGGGAGTCGTGGACAGATGCCGGAGCCTCAGCTCTTGCTGCTGGATTGTGCAGGGAAGAAGTCTCGCCATTTAGGGTGAGACGAGCCCTACGAGCTGCACGTGTCTCCATGCGATGCAGAGGGTAATGAGTGACCGCGAGTGCTTTCCCCGTTGCGTGCGAGGGATAAGATGAAGAAGATGATGTTGACATACCTGAGGTACATTACGTTTACCTATTTTAGTTCGCACATAAGTCATGGTGTTGTAAAATATTCACATAATACACATGTAAATGCCAAGTACGAGTATAAGTATGTTGAACCTTACAATCTAGAGTGTGGTGTCATTGTGGTTTTTCAACAAAGAATGGTTATGGTCTGGTTTTCAAAATGTTTTTAAAACTCGTTCATAATAACCAATCATTTTGATGCCAATCTGTCACACCCTCAAATTCCACATGCGGGATTTTACCGCTAGGCGTGTGACTAACCAGGATCTAGCCACTAATCATGTTAAACCAATTATTTAAAATTATACAATATCACTAACAAAACGATTAGCGATCAAGTTTTAAATATTCAAAGCGCAGTTTAAGTAGTAGCGGAAACAAAGTTAAAAATCCTGACAAGATTTAAAAACCACATGTTTAAGAAATATTTAAAACATAAAAGTTCATCAAACCACACCACGCTAACGATTGCAGTTTTCCGTCCAAGCTGTACCTAATGACCTGCAAAGCATGCAATTATGTGTCAGCAATAAAGTAAGCGAATTCACAAATTTTAGGTAAGCAAAAATGTAAGTGTAAGTTCAAAATTGTTTTGGTTTATGTATGACTTTGGTAGCTAACCCTCATCAAGTAACTAAACTTTGTGCCGAATGCTGACGTTTCTTTTTGTGCCCTCATTAACGTTTATCAATATTATTGTAAAAGTGAAGGTCAATAGTTCACGCTCAACTCCCAGCATGGTATGAGGTTTGTCAAACCAGATAGCGTTGTAAACTAGTACCCCGCCTGCCAACCCGACATACTAATCGGTAAGAATGTAAGGACTTCCAGATAAAGTGTTCGTTTATTTAAGTGTATTACTACACCTCCAACGGATAGTATATTTTGTGGTTTCAACTAGGAACGCGTGTGTAGCCCAACCAGGGCTATCCTAAAAAGTGTTGTCCCAACCTCGTCCTGATATGTTTACATTTTAGTTAGTTTAGATTCATGTAATCCTACAAATATTCTAGCACATAGCCATGTAGTCACGTTTGACATTCAATTAACCGTTCGTGTAAGTTGGCGCATGTGATCATCTCATTATATGTAATACATTCCTAGACACTCATAACGGTTTTAATGCCATTTAACACCTTGTAGTAACACGTAAGTACATTCATAGCATTTACAATCACTTTTAGCACATTGCAGATTCACTTTAGATTTTCAGGTAGTTTTACAAAATTTATTTAAAATACTAAACGAACTTGAAACATTATGATATTCTAACATGCCATGTCATTTAGTTCACGAATAATTGTGGATTTTTCACATAACTTAAATACTTACAGAAAATTCACTAAAAATCCCACGTAGTTCTGATTCGGAATATTTTGATAACAGTTTATGACAAAATTCATTTAAAAATCCCCGTTAACTCTTTTAATGAAATTCTAGTGGGAGATTTTCACTAACACTAACTAACATCTACAGTAAAATGTTGAGGTAATAACTCAATCCCTACATTGATTTATGACATTCATAATAGGTTGTAAATTCTAACAGAAAACGCAGCTTGGACCTTTGTTACGGAAAAATTCGTTTAAAATTTCAAATCACATCGAAAAAATACAATTCCAGTGGGGTTTAAAAGATATATACTGGAACTATGTTATAGACTCAAGAAACACTGATTTTTGTTAACTTTTCATCCGGTTACAGTCGACCCAAGTCGGCTGTAACATTCTTGACAGATTCAGTTTCATTACCCGATCCCCAAAAACGATTACTCAGCAAACCAACCTATATTCATCAACTACTGCAGATTATCATCACAAATCAGGTCATATATAAACCACAAGAGTTAACCAAGACCATGTAAGAATCAAAACCCTAGCGACTAACCGAACACATAGACTACAAGTGATCATCAAAGAGCATCAAGAATCACTAACGAACCCATAAACGCAACCAAGATACAAAAGATTAAATCAAGAATCAAAACTATCGAAACTTACAACAAAGATACCGAGTTAAAGGAGCGATGTGGGTTGCTAGAGACTTTATAGGAGGATTGGCTTTCCTCTGAAAGCACCGGACCGGACTTGACTTAACTAACGAAGGCAGAATTCATCATTAGAAAGCTTGACAATGATCAGATCTACCTTTTAAATGCTTCTGCTTCTTTGTATTAATAAACTTGAAAGAATACAGGCGTAAAACTGGCAGGGCTTCGCCACAGTCTCACAAAAACAGCTACAGACTCAACACCTTTGACTTCCTATTTATAGACATGGGCAAATCGCACAAGGGTGGTGAGTCATATCCTACGAGGGGCGCCTCATATGAAGAGACATGTGTCACCTTGTACGAGAAGTGTCACCTCGTACGAGTTGACTTACAATCATACGAAACGAAGAAAATCTAACATGGTAAGCCCTATTACATATACGACATGACCCTAGATGTAGACAATAGACATTGTGTGCCAACAAACTCCCCCTTGGATGTTGCCGCAGTCTTGATCAGTCTTAAAAACCTTCAAAATCTTTTAACAATTAACGCCCGAAAAGTGCTTCCTTGGCCTTTGACGCTCCTCAGATGCAATGGGCATTTGATCTATGGGAGGAGGTCCGTTATACGTGTTGCCAATCTGAAATCTTCGCAGCGACGCTTGCCTCACCTTTTTAGCAAGTCGTGCTTCATTCCGATCTTTTGTGCATTGGTCTTTCTCTTCAAGCTTTCGCCACTCCATTTTCTAGACTTTACCTGAATTAATATCATTAGCATAACACACGTTAATAACCTTCTGGAACTGCAATGCCTACACTTTTTCTTTCTCTTCAAACTGATTTTGCTGTAGAATTGAGATTCAATGTCCTTCTTCGAGCAGTTGACTAGCCACATCGGGTCTTGCATGTGAATTCCTCTCCACAAACCATTATGAGCAATCACCGCTTCCGTTAATTCTTCAGTAATATTCCACGAATCATCGTTGTGAACCACGATCACTGCTTCACCAGTCTGTGAATCATAATGCCACCACTTGAAGATTTGGTAGAAGTCTTGCTCAATCTTTAATAACAGCATATTCTTCATTACCAGTGGCCGCTTCACAATCAAAGTTACATCTTTCTGCTTTGTCACCGGATCAAACTTAGTAACTTCCATAGTCGTTGATCATGGAATCTGATCTTGAGATTAATAAACTTTGTTTGCAACAGCTCCTCTTGATATCATTCAAGTACCTGAAGTACTGTACTCCAAACTCTCTTTTGATCGTATAAACATTTAATTCTTCAATCCAACCCTAGCTGGGCGTCTGAACTTTCGCTCAACTGGTAACTCTTTAAACCACAATATCTTCATCCCAGCTATCTCTTCTCGGGATAAACGTTTAGGAACACTTCCATCTTTCCTAACTTCTTCAACTTTACGCTTTAGCAAATCTTCATTCGCTTCAGAAAACAACTCTTCAAAGGTTTGGAAGTCATCCATTCCTTCACCTGAATATTCGGCAGTCTCATGTTCGTTGGAATCATCCTCCACGACAACCTGATCATAATTATCTACTTTAGGCACGTACTTGTACAAGTAATCATTTAGATGAGTAGCACTGATGCTGTTTAATTCATCTTCAAAATCAAACTCGAAAGATTGTTCGTCAACACCTAAGATTTCAGCAATCTGTTATTTTGTATAGCTGTTGTTAAAGATTGAGCAACACCTAATTCATCTTCGTTCGTTGAAGGACCTGTAGGATGAGATTGACGTCTTTGCTCGGATTGTGGAGTTGGTTGTGGAGGAATGATGTTTTGTGGTGATTGTAGCGGTGTAATAAGTTGAGGTAAGGGTGGTGTGATATGTTGAGGTGAATGTGGTGGAGATGGTGGTTTTTGTGGTGAGGGATGTGGTGGTGGAGGTGGTTGTTTTTGTGGTGAGGGATGTGGTGGTGGTGATGGTGGTGGAGGGACGGCAGTCTCAATAGGGATCTCTTTTGTAGACTTTCTTGCTCTGCTGAACCTTTTACGAGCTGCAGGCGACCCAGTTCTCTATATCTTAGCAACAGTCTTGCTTTTAGTTATGCGGCTTTTCTTGGTTGGGCGCTCTTCATCTGAATCATGATCCGATGGAATTGAAACATCGTTGTCTTTGCCCGCATCTTTCTTCTTTTGTGCCTAAGCCTGTGCCAACCTCTCAGCCTTTTCTGATATATCAAATGTATCCTCAGAATCATCTTCTTCATCGCCATCATCTCCTCCAACCCTAGCTGTTCTCAAACCATGCTGTGCTTGCTCCTTTTCAGGCTCAGAAGTAGCAAAAATGACATCATCATGTGTAGTTTTTGTTTCTACTTCAACATTCACGGGTTCATTTGTCTGAACTTCCTCTACCTTTGGTTCATCTACTAATAATGTTTGAGTAGTAGCACGTTTCCTTTGTCTTGGTGCAGATGATGAAGATCCAGCGGCTCACTTCTTAGGAGCGCGTCTCCATTTCCTTATATTTTCTTTTTCATATCAGTTACTTCTCTTGGCCTCAAACCCTTCCAACTTCGCTTCTTCTTCCTTTTCATCACCGCTAGAAGCCTTACGCCACTTACCCTTTGGAGGTGCAACATAGTTCTTATCTTTGATAGCTCCAAATACTGGCTTAGCAATAGGTTCCTAAGTATTCTTCATGTACTGGTTAAACCTTGATAGCGTTTCAACATCCATATGCTCTAACTTTAGTTCATCATCTTCACGCTTTTTCAGATTAGGAAATTGATCATCCAATAACATCTGGACAAATCGTGGATACTGCCAAAACTTCTCTAGGTCGATATTCTGCACCATCTTCTCAAAAATCAACTTGCTGAAATTGTACGGCAAGTTTAGCACTAAGGCTGCTATCATACACATTTGATAGTCAATGAGATCGTTAAATCCTCCCTTTCGGTGACTGAGGGCTTGTATAACGGAATTAGCAAAAAACTTGTACAGTCTACCAAGGTTATTCTTCTTGAAAGGTGCAGCACTAACGTGACCAATGTAGCCCATAAGATAAAAACAACCCTTCACCACACGCTCTGGATAGCTAGTAGGATCACTTTCTTTATCCTTGAACTCTAACACCTTGAGAATCAGATCTTTGGTAATAATGACTTCAATATCCACATAGTTGATTCTGACTACATAAATACTAGCTCCCGGTATCTCTTGTAACCTTGCAACAGCCTAAAATAGCTGGATATGTGATTTATACGCCTTGTGATGATGCGTTAAAGCTAGTGTAATGGGTAAACGACCCATAAACTCTAACACATCTTTGAACGCGGATTTCAGGAATAGTATCATCCAGTAGATAGCATATATTATGGATCAGTGAAAATGATGATTTCTTTTCCTACACATTCACAAAATTCAAACACTTAAAAAATTTTCAAAATTTTCAACATTTGGTCGCAGCGTACGAGGTGTGTATATGAACTTCGTTTGAGGTGGGCAAAAACATTTAAACATATTTACAAAATTTAACTAGGTCACTTCGTACGAGGCATACATGTGCACCTCGTACGAGGTGTGTTATAATTAATGACATTTTGACATGGTCACCTCGTACGAGGTGACCCATCCTCCTTGTACGAGGTGATAACTCGTACAAAGGAAATACTATTGAATCACGAACTTAAAACATGTGAATTTTATGAAACTGAATGGTCAATCTAGAGCTAAAAGTGCCGATAAGCATAATGGTATGTTTAATTTTACTTTTTACCGGCTCGTTTATCCTAGATCTAAGTTTTAAGTCCTTTAAGTCCGAAAATTATCAAATTCCCGGTCAAATCTCGAACTTTTACCTTAACCATTGTAAGAGGTGTGCAAATCAACCTCTCAATGTGTATATGGTCCGTAGTTCGTTCGTATATAGTCACAAAGATCCAATCGTACAGAGTGATCTTCAACTTCGCACAAGCAGTAAATGACTTCTTCGTGCAAAATGATACACATATATATAGGCCAATGCATCTCGTACGAAGCGTGTAGATGCACTTCGTACGAGTTGGCAAGCACTTCGTACGAGGTGTGTTCAACTCATACGAGGTGATCTCTCAAATTTTAAACCTTTTCATTTTTAGAACATTTTTCAGTTTTATTTACCCACTCAGTTGACCAAGTCCAAGTTAATGACCTCGGTTAACTGATTTGCCTACCAAGTCCAAGTTAATAACCTTGGTTGACCACTGTTTGACCAAAACTAATGTTTCTTGTTAATTTTAAGTTTTAATTTAATGAACTTTTTAACATTTCAGGACATCTTCTCTCTTTCTAGATTAGCTCCCAACCCATAATCCTTCAGCTTTCCTTCAATAACTATTGCTTTGGACTTAGACAAATGGTATTTTCATCATCGGCGGTCTAAACTAAGATAGAAATAAAATCTTTTTGTATTTTCCAAAGTTTACGCTAAAACACCCTCAAAATCTTTTTGGGTTTTTTTTCTGGAATTAAAGATAAACATTGTTCAAACATATTTACATACATATTTTTGTGAGTTTGTGTTAGAGGATCATATCAATTTTGAGACTTATCACTAGTATCGTTGATCTTTGATAAAAACTTTAAGTTTCAAAACAGAATTACTTAGATTGTAAGTATATTTGATCCATTTAAACTTCTACACATTTTTCAATTGTTGAAAGATACGTTAGGTAATATTAGGAACATGAATTAACTGTGTTTCCCACCTCAGAATATACATCCGTATCGAGATTCCCTAGATTTCTCTCACAGGTGAACGTATCTAACTGATAACTATAAGGGGGTGAATGCGAGGCATTGAGAGCTCAGGTTAGTACTTTCGTACAGAGAAAGAGATGAAGGCTCGACTTTTAGGTGGTGTTCCATAATTGGAATCCTTTATGTTGCATCTCTTGTATCTTTTTGAGATTATCAATTTTTTAAGCAGTTAATGGGGTGAATAATAAGAAAAGTATTATAGGAGGTCTAGTCCATTACTGACGGAAAATCATAAGAACTTGTATAATACCCTAGAAATCGGTTAAATATAAAGACGTAGTATCTCAGAATCTAGCATTGTTTCAAACGAAATTTTGGAGTACCAAGTCCATATATCCGAGAGATGTTAAACCACAGGTTAAACAGTTTTTCTTTTAAGTTTATGTCTTTAAAACAATTTACTGAATGTGCGAAGCCTACTGGCACATCCTCAGTAAGACCTGTTTAATCACATTTTTAATGTTACATTTCTTTAGCATACTGTGATAATCCACTGACTATCATTTCCTCTTTTTACACAAAAACTCTTTTTGGCTTTCTCATGTTTTTGCATTTTTTGCTTTTCTAATATTTTTGTATTTTTCACAACTTTTTCTCCGCCCTAAATTAAAAACATATTTTTGAATTTTTAAAAACCTTTTAAAGAAAGAAAAACTATTTAACACTATAAATGTGACACACCGATGAGGATCACGTCGTGTCCTCGTCATCCTCGAATTCAAACTCAATCCCATCCTTTGATGTCAGATTTTTAGACCGTTTAATTTTAAAAGATTTTTTTAAATCTTGCTCTATCAAAAGCTTTGGTGTAAAAATCTGCCATTTGGTCATTATTGTTGATTTTTTCTATTCGCACCAACTTTTTCTCGTCACAATCATGGATAAAGTGGTGACGAATTACTATATGTTTAGTACGTGAGTGTTGAACCAGATTTTTAGTAATATCAATGGCTGCCTTGTTATCTACGTATATTGGCTTGTCAAGAAATTGCAGTCTGAAGTCTCTCATCTGTTGTTGTATCCACAATATCTAGGAACAACAAATGGATGCTGAGATGTACTCAACTTCACATGTAGAGAGAGCGACCGCGGTCTGTTTCTTGCACTGCCACGTTCCTAAACGAGTTCCGAAAGCCATTGTAGATTTGGCGCTAAGCTTGCAGCAACCGAAATTAGAATCTGAGTCTCCCGCAATATTAATGTTGTCATCACGTGGATACCACAAGCCGGTGCTTGGGCATCCCTTCAGATAGCGCATTATCCTCTTGACGATCAATAAGTGTGAATACCTTGGATTTGACTGATATCGGACGCAATGGCATGTCGGATACATGATATTCGGCCTCGAAGCTGTAAGATACATCAATGAACCGATCATGGAGCGATATAAAGTTTCGTCAACTTTTACACCGTTAGGATCTAGATTAATGCCGTGATTTGTGGCCAATGGAGTTGATGCTGGTGATGATCCCGTCATATCGAATTTCTCCAATACGTCGTGAACATGATTTGTCTGATGGATGAAGATACCATTAGGCAATTGATCGACCTGAAGCCCCAAAAAGAACTTCATCTCCCCCATAGCACTCATTTCGAACTTTTTCTTCATGACTTCTTCAAAGTCTTTACACAGCGATTCATTTGTCGATCCAAAGATGATATCCTCCACATAGATTTGTCGATCCAAAGATACCCATCCACTTCTCTGGTAAAGATGGTATTGTCTACTGTTCCTCTGGTGAAGCCGTTCTCCAGAAGATATTTAGAAAGCGTTTCGTACCAGGCTCTCGGGTGCCTGGTGTAAACCGTAGAGCGCCTTGTTTAGTAGGTAAACCTTATCTTTGTGTATTAGATCGGTAAACCCCAGTGGATGCCCGACATACACTTCCTCTTTGTCGTTACGTACAGAAAAACAGGTTTCACATCCAATTGGTACACCTTGAACCCTTTCCCTGATGCGAAGGCCAGGAATATACGGATAGCTTTTAACCGTGCAACAGGAGCATAGACCTCTATGTAGTCTATCCCCTCCTGTTGATGAAAGCCTTGAACTATGAGCCTACTTTGTTTCTGACCACAACTCTTCTGTTGTCTCGCTTGCACTTGAAGACCCACCATGTACTAATTTTTTTGAGTCGTCGGGTAGATCAACAAGCTTCCAAACTCCAAGCTTTTCAAACTGTTGTAATTCTTCCTGAATGGCTTCAACCCAGCTTTCTTCCTGAAGTGCTTCTTTCCAAGTCTTGGGTTCAACCTGAGAAATAAAACAACTATAAGAAATAGTATCTTGAAGTGGTGTAATTTTAGTGTAAAAGCAACTAAGATCCTTATTGATCTGATGTCTCGTTTTTACTTAAGTCTACAAATCTCCAATGATATTTTCTGACGGATGGTAGGTATACGTTCTTGGCATCAATTCATTTGGAACATTAACTTTGCTTTCCAGATTAGTAACGTTTTGTTCAGCAACTTGTTTTATAGGAGCAACATCATTCCTAGCACTTGATTCTGCAGCTTGACTGTTGATAAGACTTTGAACCTGTTTTGTTCCTTCATCGGAGCTGGATCCTCCATTGTCGTAAGTAGGCTCATTCTTAATCTGAATCTTCTGACTGATCGAAAGATGGTGCTGTAGTGTTTACATTCGGCTCGACTACCAGTTCCTATTGGGTATTGCTCGAACCTGCTTCAGATTCATTTGTACCAGCTTGTGGGTGAGTAACCACAAATGATCTTGGAACTTGTTGTTGATTAGACGCTTGCTGTTGTTTATATAGCATAACAAGTACATCTTCATTTAGCTCTTCTGGCAGATCGAATGAATTCTAAAGACTCTCGTAATTGAACAACCAGGGGTCACTAGGTCTTTGATTCAACATTGTATACTTCTGGCAGTCAACATGCTGAGCTAGAATAACTTGGTTTAATCTTGGCATATATACTCTCCGTAAAGGACTAGCATAACCCACAAAGAATCCCTCTAGAGATTTAGCGCCAAATTTGCCATCCGGGTCAATGACTGTACATGGTGATCCAGACGGCTCTAAAAACCCCATATTCGGCTTTCGTTGATTAAGTAGCTCAAAACATGTTTTGTCATGATCCTTGACTGATAATACTTTGTTCAGCGTGTAACAAGTAGAGGCAACGGCTTCACTCCAGAAACTGACTAGTAACTTTGAATTGATGAGCATCGTGCGTACTGTTTCTATGAGAGTTCGATTTTTCCGTTCAGCTACTCCATTTTGTTGCGGAGTATATCGGGCACTGAACTCATGAAGAACACCTTTGGCATTGCAGAATTCGAGTATCATGTTATTTTTAAACTTTGTACCGTTATCACTTCGTATTCTTTTGATCATTAAGTGGTATAAGTTCTCCAACTTTCTGAAGAGGATCATAAGATTGTCAAATGTTTCATCCTTACTCTCCTGAATGACAAACCATGAGAAACTTGAATAATCGTCTATCAAACCAGGCAATATCCCCAGAAATGTTGCGTATGTTTACTAGTCCGTATAGATCCATATGCAGCTAAGACATTTGTCATTCAGATGAAAACTTTTCAGATTAACACCCTCTACCAAGTTGTTGAAACCAGATTGTTCTTCTTCCGTAGGTGTATGTGACCCATCTTCCGATGCCATAAGATTGATTCCTTCTCGGTCGCCTTTGTCACAAAACATTGACCAGCCTTAGTTTTAGTGGATGTGACGCTCCTGTCAAGGACATAGAGATCATTTTCTCGTGGAGAGCGCATGAGGTTCCACTCCTCGCGAATTTTGAATCCCGACTTAAGAATAAGACATTCCTAATCAGTGAAAAGAGTTGTGAACTTCTTGTCACAGAATTCAGCAATGTAATCACTTTATTGTACGATACCACTCCATTTGTCAGAATACCTTCACCAACTATCCTTCCACCTTGTGTACCTGCAAACCCAACATAGCCTCCTCTGATTGACTTCACGTCGTATAGCAAGGCCAGAATTCCTGTCATGTGCCTGGAAGCTCTACTATCATGATCCACTTTAATATAATAGACCTTGGAAGCCCCTGCACTAGTGATTTTAATTTCTTAAACAGTGAAACCCAAGCCATTTTGGTCTTTGGTGGCTTTGCAATGTCAGATTTTGGTTCACAAGTGATTTTAATTTCTTTCTTTACTTCAACCTCATGTCCTTCCATTGATTCAACTTTATCTTTTGTTTTGGCTAGGACAGTGGTTGTTTTCTCAACAACAGAAAATGGTTTAGCCTTTACAATCCAAGTTTGTGCCTTAGAATATGCCTTTTTGGTATAAAATTTAGAATCCTTTTGCTCATTTTTCTTTGATGATTCACCAACTTCAAAATTTGAAAAGTTTGCAATTGTTGGTTTCACATTTATGTTGGATTTAGTGGTTCTTTTTAAAATCTGCGTTGGCACAAACTCTAGACCTTTCTATTTCACATCTTCTGTGAATCTCCTTCTTCTATGAACAAGTTTTGGACTGTTTTGAGAACATTGTCGTGCAATATGCTCAACTTTGTTGCATTTGTAACAAGTCCTACTGTCGTTTCCAACAGATGGTTCCATATCCTGTTCACGGAGTTCCTTTTCTTTCTTAAACTCATCATTTGTTTGCTTTCCAGTTATTTCTTTCTCACTCTTG
This sequence comes from Scalesia atractyloides, assembly GCA_947069175.1. Taxonomy (NCBI): domain Eukaryota; kingdom Viridiplantae; phylum Streptophyta; class Magnoliopsida; order Asterales; family Asteraceae; genus Scalesia; species Scalesia atractyloides. The sequence continues at coordinate 28,336,674 of CAMTDV010000010.1, forward strand.
GTACTTGTTCGAAAAACAAATTCAACTTTCTTTTTAAAGTTTGGTTTTTGAAACCTTCTTTCATTTCTCTTTGTTTCGAATCCCAACCTTTTCTCTTGTTTTCAGGAGAATCCCTACCCTTTTGATGGTAATTATTATAGACTTTTTTGGGTTTGGAATAGAAAGAAGCATCTTGTTTTTCAAGATCAGAAAGACTGATTTCAACCAACTTATACAATTTATCAACTCGATCAACGTTTACATTCTGAAATGGGAATTCTTCATTAGAATATAGTTTATCTGATCCAATCATTTTGTAAACAATTACATTTTGATCATCACTTAAACTATTTTCTGATGATGAACTAGCATTCTTTTGTAAGCTTTCCTCACTTTCAGATTGTGAACTTGATTCAGACTTTTCTAGAGTTGATACAACAATTTCAAATTCTGTGCTACCTGATTCTTTTCCCAAAACATTTTCCACAACTGTTTTCACAACATCTGATTGGCATTCATAGGTTTCATCAATGTTTTCAAGCAGTTTATCTTCTTTTTATTCAGTTTTAAGTTTTAGATTACGCGCTTTTTCCACCCCATTTGGATATTTCTTACCATACTTGTTCCACATTGGGGGTGGACATTGATTATAACCCAGAACTTTGCTGTGTTTTTCAGATTGTTTTTCTTCCTTTGTGGTTTTCTCAAGTTGTTGAGGAAGAATATGATCAATCACGTAGGAGGATGTTGAGTAACTAATCAATAATTTGTTGACTCATTCAAACTCAATTTTTGTGGCTTCTAAGTCTGTTTTTTAACTTAGCAATGGTGTCGATGTGCATATTAATTGCCATTTGTTTTTCCATTGCCATTGCTTTTAATATAGATTTTAAAGCCAAATCCTCTCTACTGACCTCTTTAAATTGTTTAATCAACTTACTAAGTTTATCATAAGCAACTTTCACACTTCGAAAGTCACTTGTGACATTATCAGTATGTTTCTTTAAGTCGTTAAACTTTAGGTCCTTTTCTAAGCATTCCTTGCACGGTTCTAGGCATTTCGTGCATGGTTTCTAAGCTTCTTTTATCAATACCTTGACCTCTTTGGTCTGTTCAGGGACTACCTCTTGCAGTTTGGCCATCATTGCTTTGTCAGCGATTTTCTTCAAGTTTTCTGCATTCATTTCCTTGGTAACATCAATAATTTCTTCCATTGATTTTTTGGATTCTTCTAGTTTTTGAACATACTGATGTTGATTTGATCCTCCAAAGAAACCTGCAAAAGAAAACATCAGGAGGTATTAAAGATTTAAATGCATGTTGAAGTAAATCTTCTTCGGCACACTGCTCGTAGTAGATTGTAGCGACACATTCTTCAACAGCGAGGTGAGTCGCTTCATCAAAAGTTGTTTCACTTTCTTCAATCACTTCATCGAACACTAGTTCTTCGATAATTTCAGCAAGCAATGCCAAGCTTTCCTTCTTAGGAATATAGTCATTCCAGTTGAACCCTTCATCTTTTTATGCCACCATGAGTGCCTTTGATTTTGATGAACCGTCCTCAATTGCTACTACTATAGTTGATGGTTGAGGAGGAAAAGTTTTGTGATACATTGCTTTCTTGTAGTAATCATCACTGAACGGGTTCTGATTACCTTGCACTTCTCGGTTCGGGCATTCCCTTTTTAAAGTGAATAGGTCTGTAAATGAACCGAACGAACACGAACACAGGCATGTTCTTGTTCGTTCATTTAATTTTAACCGAACACGAACATATAATCGAACACATTTTTTGTTCGTGTTTATTCATTAAGAAATCGTGCATGTTCATGTTCGTTTATGTTCGTTCGTTTAAAGCCTAAACGAACAGTTCACAAATACAAACAAATCGTTTAAAGCCTAAACGAACAGTTCACAAATACAAACGAACATAAACAAACATATCACAAATTCAAACGAACATAAACAAACATAAATTAACATGATTGAACAAACATAAACAAACGCAAATGAACGTAATTGAACAAATATAAACAAACACAACTTAACATTAGTGGACACACACAAATAAGTCTAGTATATTAGAGTTTATCCGAAAACGCATCTGAATCAGGGTTCATAAATGCTAAAATTAAGTAGGTTTGTGTATAAATATTAAGTAAGCGGTCAGTTACGATCTAGGAAAATTTTTAAAATTTCATTTTTTTACTAGAAAACTCAATTACCAATTAGTTATGTTTGTATAAGTAATTAGAAAACCTAATATTCATATACATATAACTATTTATGTATTTACTAAAATTTAAACGAACATAAATAAACGTTCATGAACATAAACGAACGTTCAGGAATATTAATGAAGGAACACAAGGTGTGTTCATGTTCGTTCATTTAATTAAACGAACAAAATTTTGTGTTCGTGTTCATTCGTTTATTAAATAAACGAACATAAACGAACTTCCCGCCGAACAAGTGACCTCTTTCTCGTCACTTTAAGCATGTAACTTTTGACTTAGCCCAATTTACCATCCAAACCTCCCAGACTGTTATGCCCCATAATCTCCATTAAATTATGTGCTCTCCTAACGATACTTGCCATGCACCACTTTCTGTCGATCAACTCTAATTCTTCGGGGTCAATTTGATTATAATCTTCCTTAGTCATGTTCGTAATTCCGATATATCCAGCAACTAAGCTTTCATATGATTTGAGTACTGAAGCAAGTAAAGCCATGTGTTGTGAAACTGTGTTTTCATTGAAGTTCTATGCATTCTCCAAGTTTACAGTTATATTGCACTGGATTACCCTCTATGTGGGATTAGACTGATTGTTTTGGCAATTGTTGAAGTTATTGGAGCTTTGAACAGATTGTGGAGTAGATGGAGAGTTTGGTTCGTAGCTTTGGAAAGAAGTGAAACCAGAATTGTTGCATGACTGATTTTAAACATTTACGCATTGTTAGTAGTGAATGTTGTATGAATCTTCAGACTTTGAACATTAGCGGTTTGACTTCCCTTGTAGTATCGGTTAACATCTTGCTGTGCAATTGCCCCTTTTGACTTTGACATCTTTTGTAGCTCTATCTCATGAGTTTCGAGCTTTTCGATAAATTTGGTTAAGGTCATTGTGCTGCTTCCATATTCGGGAACATATTTTATGATAGTCAGATACGTTGACCATTCACCCTCTGGCATAACATAAGCTAACTTTTCTACTAGATATTCGTCTTCTTTGTTTATACCCAAACGCTTCATTTCAACGACGAGATGACAATATCTTTCAACGAGTTGTTTCAAAGTTTAGCCCTTCAGTGGATGAAAGATATCGAATTCTTTCATAAGCAGTGACTGTTTTCTTTTAATCATTTGTTTACTGTCAAGGAATTTGACTTTGTGAGCGTTCCATATTGACTGAGCAGTATTGTCGTGTTGAAGCAAAGTGAAGATGTCTTCCTTGATGCCCAACTGCAGTATATTCATCATTTTCTTTTCACATTTAAACAACTCCTTATCTTGATCAGAATACTGCATCAAACTTTTCTCGGGACTCGTCTCTCCGACCGGAGGTGAATAACCTTCCTCTATAACATACCAATTCTCAAGATAATTCGCATGCACCTAGGTAGAGAACCTTTCATGCCATCCCTTATAGTTTCTCGAGATACATGAGCTTAGAGGTTTGGCCATGGTTCCCATATCATTTTCGAGTTTTATATTTAGGGTTGCGGCGTTAGTGAAATCGGTGGTTGTTGCGAACGCGTTATAAATTCCACTTCCATTTTATCTGAAAAGTTATCGAAAACTTGTTTAAAACTAGCTTGGTGCGAGGTGATCGTGCAAAGTGTACAGAGACTTCGTGCAAATGTACACACAAATTTTAGAAAATACTAATAGTTGCTTCCTACGAGCGGCAATACACCTCGTACGAGGTGTGTGTCGCTTCGTGCGAGTTGACAAAACTTTATTTTAAACTTGATTTTGGTGCGAGGTGCACTTCGTACGAGGGGTCTCTTGCCTCGTACAAGGTGCTATAGTCTCTTTGAACGAGGTGTTTTCATAGTTTCTTGATTAGTTCTTCGACATGATTTCGGTTGATTTTAGGTCTGTAAGTTTTAGGGTTATGTTTAAACTGATTTTAACATGTTATACTAGAATGTTAGTCCAATTTGTCCATGAATTCGCCTAGATCTGAGAAATACATCAAGAAGGAGTAGAAATAGAGATCTTCGATGGTTGAACCTGATCTTCAGTGGATGAAACTTGATCGATTGTCTTCAAATCAGGCCACAAGGCTCTGATATCACTTGTGGGACGATCGACTTTCCTCCCAAAACACCGGATCGGACTTGACTTAACTAACGAAGGCGGAATTCATCATTAGAAAGCTTGACAATGATCAGATCTACTGTTTAAATGCTTCTACTTCTTTGTATTAATAAACGTGGAACAATACAGACGCAAAACTGACAGGGCTTCGCCACAAACAGCTACAGACTCAACACCCTTGAGTTCCTCTTTATAGACATGGGCAACTCGCACAAGGGTGGTGTTACACCCCGACCGTGTAAAACAACAAACCGCGTCGGAATCGTCGGGGAGTGTCGTAACAAAACTATTGTTTCAACAACCATGGCATAACAAGTTAAGTTTTATTGAATAAATTTGTTTACATTGTCTAGAATTTAAACATAAAACATAACATAAGTTAAATTTTCTTCAGGTTTTAAGTCACGAAAGGCCAAAGTCTGTCCTAAGTGTCGCATGATCAACCTTAAGCATTCGCTCCTGAAACATATGTGAAAATAAAGTACATCAGCATAAAAATGCCTGAGAGTAACATAGGTTTTGCGTTAAAGATTCATGGCCTATAATGTTTAAAGGAATACTTAGTTAAAAAGTGGCCATGAATACTTACAAAATGTTTTCTTTTATAAAAATCATAAGATAAATCGAACGATATAAAAGAAATATGTATGGTTAAATCATTAACCAAAATATATGTAAAGTCTTGTGTAAAAATGTCATGTCATAGATAAAAATGTCTTGTCTTGAACTTTAATTAAAATGATTTAGATAACGCCACGATATGTAATATGATAAAAGCACTTATATATAGGAAGTACCATCAGCGTATCCACCATGTTTTTATCACATTACATTTGTTTCGTTATTTAAATCACCTACCATAAACCAACCATCAAAAAGTCTTGTATAAACCAGAGAAATGATTTGTATAAACCAATGTCTTGTAAACCAATGTCATGTAAACAAAGTCTTGTGTAAACCAAAATGTCAAATGTAAACCAATGTCTTGAGTAGTCATAATGTCTTGTATAAAACAATGTCTTTGAAAAATCAAACGTTTTGTTTTATAAGTCATGCTTTTATTGTTTAAAACATATATTTAGTTTGTTGGCAAACACATTCAAACCTTGTTGACAGTCAAATAGGCCCTTATAAAGATAAAAGTCTATCCATTTCATCGGTTTCTGTCATTTCCTAAAGTCGCTTCCAAACAAACCCGGGAAGTGGGAACGGGATTGTCAATCCTATGGTACCATTACTTACTACCGCTTGGCGTGATCAATGTTAGTGAATGTAGTAAGTCAATCTCCAACGCACCAATATGTCATGAACAAAGTAAGCAAAATGTCTTTGAAAAACCATGTACTAGTATGCTCAGTCAACATACATAGCAAGATGCAACGTAAATCATGTGCTCATATGCTAAGTCAACATATGCCGCAAAAGTATCTTTGAAATCAATGTGCTAGCATGTTCAGTCAACATACATAGCAAAATGCAATGGAAATCATGTACTATATGTACTATGTAATCAAAGCATGTAAATAATGTCATAAAATCGCGAAAGTAATTACAGGGACACTATGTTTCACCCCAAAACATTTATAAAATGTAAAAGAGGGGACTATGCAATCACTTGGGAATGCAAGAAAGTCCTTGTTCAAGAAGATAAACTAAAAGCTCAAGAGTCCGAGAATTCAAGTATGTCCTAATATCGGATAACTATGTTAATATCGGAACTTTAATCGGAGGATAGGATAGAATGAGGTCTTGTAAACCAAATGAGTGTTGGAACTCATACGAAATGATTTAACAAAGTTAACATTCTGATTTGAAATGATTCCTAAGTGCTTTTGACCCATAATGCCTTGTTAAGGTAGTTTATGCTACTTTAACGGGTCGTTTGCGTAAACGCGTGATCGGATGGTTAGATATGCCCAATGATAAGCCTTATATGCCAAAACAAGTTTAACATAATTGTAACATCAGTCTATATGCAAAACATTGGTTACATAAGCTTAAAACCGATTTATGCACAAAAAGGGCATTTTGGTCATTTATAAAGGCATAATAGACGACTTAACATAACACTAACCAAACAAAGTGACCATAAGGTATAACCTCAAAGGGTTATTCCCTATACAACTATGGTCCCTAATATTAGTTTGGTCGGATCCTAAGATCGACCAAACGGGTCGGATTCGAAAGTCAAAGCGGTGGTCAAGACCGCTCGACTTACGACCCTAAACAAGCACTAAACTAAAAGTGACGAGTTAGACATGTTAAACATGTCTAACTAAGTTTATAAAACTGAATTGGTATCAAAACAAAGTGTTTTGATACTCGAAAATAGTTCTGTCGTATAATGCGCACTTTGCGCATTATTGACTAAAACTTTGACTCGCTACTACAACTAGTAAACGTGGTAACCAGTAGGCATGATCGCTATGGATCATAACCATCGTGATTACGATCACGTTGCAAAGTTCAATTGAACTTTGTCTTGACCAATTAATGGTCAAAGCCAAAAGTCAAACACTGTCAAACACTGTTTGACTTTTAGCTTGAAATAGCTAAACAAATGAAACAAGACAATGATATAGCACTTACTTGTGTTTGAAGAACACCCAAGAGCTCCAAGAAGACCAGAAAACTCCGGTAGGAGGCATCCAACAATGTGGTAGCCTCCACTTAGAGTGTTTGAGAGAAAGAAAAGAATTGAGCAAGTTGAAATGAGGATGATTAAGGGTATTTATAGTTGAATTGAAGCTACCAAATCATTACAAGTGTCCATGAGTCATCAAGGGGTTTGATTAGTGTCATAACACTTGTTAAATGCAGAAGAAATGGTGGCATATTCGAATGCTTACTGTCCAAGGCTTTAAATAAGGAGCTGCCAAGATTCTGCTGTGCTGGAGGGTCCTTACAGACTGTAAGGACTTTGGGCTTACGGTCCGTAAGCCCTTTAGCTTGCTGACACTTTTGAAAATTGGCAGAACAGGCCCATGCACACGTTTCGTCGCGTTTTGGCACTTCTAACACCCGTTAACCTCATTTTCAAGCTTCATAAGGATGGTAAAGCATAGGGAACTTGAAATATGCTCAAAAATGTTCCGGGTGTTGGTTCGTTTGGTCATACGGTTGCGGTTTTCGGTTAATTACGACGAAAATCATAACAAACGCGTGTATGACCGTAAATGCGTAACTAATGATATTTTTGCATTCCAATCATTAATATACAATATTTTAATGATTAAAATTTTTTTGGATGTGCGTACGTGTTCCGGATTAAGAGATAGGCGTAACGACATAGTTTCATGGAATTTACAAAATAGCCCCTGAAGTTGCAAAAGCATGTTTTTGCCATACCGAAGCCTTCAAAACTCATTTCTAAGGTATGTAAAGGTTATTTATGGTATGTTAAGCATGTGAACTTGTCCGAAGTGTGCGTTGCTACGAGAATCAGCAGACTTTCATAGTTTGTCGTAAATAGTCCCTGTGATCGAATAAGCTTGTTTTTGACATACCAAACCCTTCAAAACTTATTTCTAAGTTATGTAAAGGATATTTAGGGTATGTTTAGCTTATGTCACTATTCCAGACTATATGTTGCGTTTAACTGATTTTGTTTTGCGATTACTTCCAAAAAAGGTTTGAAAGGTCAAAATCGAACATATATATTGAAAATGCACAAAAGTCATAAGTAAATACACAAATTGTAAACAACACAAAGTTTCATTAATCATCAAATTGTTCGGAAGTTGATACAAGGTTGAACTACACAGATGTCACAGTCTCCCCTACTTTAAGAAATATCGTCCCGAAATTTAGTTAGAGGAAACTTGTGAGAAAAGATGTGGATACTTCGTCTTCATTTGATCTTCTCGTTCCCAAGTAAATTCTGGGCCACGTTTAGATTCCCAGCGAACTTTAACAATCGGTATCTATCTGCGTTTGAGCTTCTTGACTTCACTGTCCAGTATTTCCACAGGTTTCTCAACAAAATGCATCGTGTCATCAACACGAATTTCATCAAGAGGGATGTGGAGGTTTTCATCAGCCAAACACTTTTTCAAATTGGACACGTGGAAAGTTCGATAAGTTCAGGAGGTAGCTCAAGTTTGTAGGCCACTTTACCAATTCTCTCAATGATCTTAAATGGTCCAACATATCGTGGCGCAAGTTTTCCTTTCTTCCTGAATCTAATCAAACCTTTCCAAGGGGATACCTTAAGGAGTACGTGATCACTGACTTGGAATTCCAAGGGCTTGCGTTGTTTGTCCACATAACTCTTTTGACAGCTTCTAGCTGTCAAAAGGTTTTCGCGAATTTTCTTGACTTTGTCCAATGTATCATGAATGAGTTCAGGTCCAGTGAATTGAGATTCACCAAGCTCATTCCAACAGACAGGTGAACGACATTTTTGACCATAAAGAGCTTCGAAAGGTGCCATGTCAATGCTGGAGTGATAACTGTTGTTGCAGGAGAATTCAAACAATGTTAGATGCGAATCCTGACTAACACCAAAGTCAATCACACAGGATCTAAGCATATCCTCCAGTGTTTGGATTGTCGTTTCAGATTGTCCATCCGTTTGAGGATGATAAGCAGTGCTCAAGTTAAGCTTGAATCCCATGGCAGACTGCATGGTTCTCCAAAAATGAGATGTGAATCGAGCATCATGATCAGATATAATATCCAAAGGGACACCATGACGAGATACTATTTCATCCACATAGATCTTAGCAAGTTTGTCAGCAGAAAAATCCTCGCGAATGGCTATAAAATGTGCTGACTTTGTTAGAAGATCAACGACTACCCAAATGACATCATGACCTCTAGAAGTGCGTGGTAATTTGGTAATGAGATCCATAGCAATGTTTTCCCATTTCCAAACCGGAATCTCTGGTTGTTCAAGCAAACCAGAAGGACATTGATGTTCTACCTTTACCTTAAGACAAGTAAGGCATTTAGAGACGTACAAAGCTATGTCTTTCTTCATACCCGGCCACCAATACTGGGTACGTAGATCCTTGTACATTTTGTCTGCACTTGGATGAATTGAATAACAAGACTTATGAGCTTCATCCATTATCAAGGTGCAGAGATTGTCTAGACTTGGAACCCACAAATAGTTCAGATAATAAGATAAACCATTGTCTTTTGTTTCGAGTTGAAGCTCGAGATGATGTGGTAATTCAATACCCATTTTGTCTTGGGCAACATAAGTACGTTGAGCTTCGAGAATACGTGTCTGGATATTAGATCGAACTTGAACACAATGCAGCTTGACACGTTCCTTACGACTTAATGCACCGGCCATGACATTCACCTTACCAGGATGATAGCGAATCTCGCAGTCATAGTCGTTCAGAAGTTCGACCCAACGTCGTTGTCTCATGTTTAGTTCTTTCTGATTGACGATGTGTTGGAGACTTTTGTGATCCGTGAAAACCACACATTTTGTACCATAAAGATAATGTCTCCAAGTTTTGAGGGCGAAAACAACAGCACCCAACTCAAGATCATGAGTGGTGTAGTTCTTTTCGTAAACTTTTAACTGTCTCGATACATAGGCTATGAATTTGCCTTATGCATGAGCACACAGCCAAGGCCTAAGTTTGATGCATCACAATATAGGACGAAATCATCGTTGCCTTCAGGTAGATAAAATAGGAGCATTACAAAGTTTATGTTTCAAAGTCTGAAAAGCTTCTTCTTGTTTGGGTCCCCACTCAAAAGATTTATTCTTTTGAGTTAGAGAAGTAAGGGGAACCGCTATCTTGGAGAAGTTTGCAATGAAGTGACGATAATAACCCGCAAGACCCAAAAATGAACGAACCTCGGTAGGAGTTGTAGGTGTATCCCATTCCTTAAGCGCACTGATTTTGGCGGGATCAACATGTATACCTTGTTCGTTGACAATATGTCCCAAAAATTGAACTTCCTTTAGCCAAAATTCACACTTGGAGAACTTGGCATATAGTTGTTCTTTCTTTAGGAGTTCGAGAGTTAAACGAAGGTGTTGCCCGTGATCGGATCGAGACTTAGAATAATCAGAATGTCATCAATGAAAACAATGATGAACTTGTCCAAATAAGGCTTACAAACCCTATTCATCAAGTCCATGAATACAGCAGGAGCATTTGTCAGACCAAAAGGCATAACTGTGAACACATAATGACCGTAACGAGTGCGAAAAGCTGTCTTGGGAATATCTTCCTCGAATACACAAAGCTGATGATACCTAGAACGTAGATCATTCTTTGAGAAGCAAGTAGCACCCTGTAGCTAATCAAAGAGATCATCAATGCAAGGTAGGGGATATCGATTCTTGATCGTGAGCTTGTTGAGCTCACGGTAATCGATACACATACGAAAAGACCCATCCTTCTTTTTCACAAATAACACAGGAGCACCCCAAGGTGAAAAGCTCGGTCGAATGAATCCTTTGTGAGATAACTCCTAAAGCTGTTTTGACAATTCTTGCATCTTAGATGGTGCAAGACGATACGGAGATTTAGCAATAGGGTTGGCACAAGGTACAAGATCTATACGAAACTCAGGGTAAACCAGGTATCTCCTCGGGAAACATCTCAGGATAATCCCAAACAACAGGGATATCTTGAATAGTTTTACCTTTGCCTTTCTCCTCTAAGATACGTGCCAAGAAAGCCACATAATTCTTGCATAGGTATTTTTGGGCTTGAGTACAAGTCATGAGTTTGAGGCTACTAACCGGTTTTTCTCCATGAACCTCCAAAATTTCACCAGAAGAAAGGGGTATACGAACAATCTTATCAAAACAGACCACCTCAGCATGATGTTTAGTTAACCAATCCATTCCCACTATAATGTCAAAGCTCCCAAGTTGCATAGGTGTGAGGTCAATAGGAAAAATATGGTTGTCGAGGTTCAATTGACAACTGGGAATGACAGACTCAAGTTTAAGAGGTTCGCCACTAGCTATCTCGATTGTCAAGGTCTTTCCTAGTTTAGTTCTTAGTTTTGAAAGTAAAGGCTCAAATGTTAAGGATACAAAACTTCTATCAGCCCCCGAATCAAAAAGGATAGAAGCAGGATGGTTGTTAACAAAGAACGTACCATTCACCACCACGTTGTCTACACGTGCCTCGTTTGCATTGATGTTAAATGCTCGTTCACGAGCCTGGTTTGCATTTTCCAACCTCGTGCAATTGTTTCTGTAGTGGGTGAGATCCCCACAGTTGTATCAAGAACCGGGTGGATAATGAGGTCGTACAGGATTGGCTGGCTGTTGAACAGGGTTTTGTACAGCTTAGTTCTGAGTGGGAGGACAGCGACAAGTGTTGGCCAGATGGCCAGATCGTCCACAGTTTGTACAGATACGACACGGTAAATGAGGCTGGTGATGACCGTTGCACCTGTTGCACAAGGTGCAGTGCCGGTATACTGTTTCTTGGTAGGAGGCTGAGTAGGCTGGTTAGGAGCGGCTTGATTAGGTTGTGTAGTGATAGAAAAGTTCTTAGAAGCCTTACGTTTCCTCGACTTCTTTGACCCTTCAGCTTTCTTACCCTTTTGCTTCTCAGACTTGTCAGACGGTTTCTTGTCACCCTTACGATGGAGCTTACCCTTTTTGATCAGCGATTCAGTCAGTGTTGTAGATAGCTCAATGGCTTGTCTAACAGTAGTAGGGTTGCTGTCGGTGACAATATCCTGAACCGGGTCAGGAGGACCATCTATCTTTTTTTCAATCGCCTTATCCAAAGGCGTCACCATCTCAGGGCACAACAAACTCAACTCCTCATATCTGTCAGTATACGCACGGTGTTCACCACTATCTTGCTTCAGGTCATGGAACTCATTCTCAAGAGCCCTCTTTTCATGACGAGGGCAGAACTCTTTCATCATCAGTGCCTTGGGTTCCTCCCAAGTTTGACCCATAGCAATATCAACACCCCTATCTCTCATCACTCCGTTCCACCACATGAGCGCTCTCTTTTCAAACACGAAGCAAACTCAACTTTCCGCTCATTCAGACATTGAACATGACGAAATGTATTCTCAAGACTCTCAAACCACTGTAGGAGTCTAGTTGCTCCCTCAGAACCACTAAACTTGAGTGGTTTAGCTGAATTAAACTGTTTTAAGTTGCACGCAACAGGTGCATTGTTGTTATTGTTAGCTCGGTTTATTTGAGTTATGAGATTTGGAAGCACAGCAGCAAACTGCTGAGCGATTAGAACCGCCATGTCGGCGTCTGTATTTACGTTTCGTCGTGGAGGCATTCTATAAGAGAGAAAAACATGAGAGAAAACGAGTGAGATGAATGTTGAATAATCAAAATGAGATGAATAAATATCGACAAATGTAAGGACGGTGGTCATTCGTTTGCTTACTCAAAACAAACAAATGATACACAGTGACTAATCAAAGTAAATGGGTCTTGATAATGTATCACGAAGACATGCTTTAGCCTATAAGTGGACACTTACCCCAAGAGTTCCCAGGTAAGAGTGGCTGGTCCGATTAAGTGGATTTGTACGAACACTCTAGCCTTAGACAGAAAACTTACAGGCACCCACCCTTCCATATTGCACGTGTTCACATTAATAAGACCTAAACTTTGACGAGATTTTGAAAACATCAAAGGCGTAAAGCCAAAAACAAATCATCCAAGAATTAGACGATTGATTTCAAAATCGTTTTAAAATTTTGCGTTTTTGTTTTGATATTCACCTAAAGATAGGTGATGTTATTGTTTTAAGATCTAAACACAAGATAACTTGTGTTAGGGTCCTAGAAAGGTTATAGTCTAGGTCAAAGCATTACTAATAACCTAATTCCTTATAACCATTAGCTCTGATACCATTATTTCTGTCACACCCCGACCGCGTAAAACAACAAAGCGCGGCAAAATCGTTGGGGAGTGTTGTAACATAAGTATTGTTTCAACAACCATGGCATAACAATTTAGTTTTATTGAATAAAATTTGTTTAAATTGTCTGGAATTTAAACATAAAACATAACATAAGTTAAATTGTCTTCAGGTTTTAAGTCACTAAAGCCCAAAGTCCGTCCTAAGTGTCGCATGATCAATATTAGGATCTGAGTTTGACCTAATTGTGTTGTTTTAAACAAATTGATCATAAAATAAGATAAAACACATAATACCTTGCAGCGGAATATGATTTAAAACTTTGTAACACAATCAAGTGAGAGATTAGCTTTCATCACACAATGTTTTCATTACTCAAAAGATTGAAATGATTACAAGTAATTTCATGCATGTATCACTAACTCCCCCCCAGACCAAGCTCACACTGGTTAGATTGTACAAGATAAGTGTGTGTGTGTGTGAGCTAAATAGAACAGTACATGCACTGTCTATTTATAATACTAATCCTAACCTCTGTGGCATCTTTGCTGACATCACCAAGACAATGACATCTAATAGACATAACAGACTCTAACCACTGCTAATGCTATCCTATGATACATTTACAAAACACTGATAGCTAGCCAATTATAATCCTAACCACTGATGAGCTCAACCACTGATGATGCTTTTTCAGATGTACTTCAAAGGGTGATCAGACCTTTGACTTCCAGCAGACTTTTGACTTTAATAGAGGTTTGGTCTTTAACAGTCTTTACAAACCAACAGAGCTTAGTACTGAGCAGATGTTAGAGCCATCAGATGTTAGATATCGTGCCATTGAGGAGAGTTGTGAGTCAAAACACTGTTTATTCTGGATCATTTAGTAGAGACCTGTTTTGGCATTTTATCATCTGTTCTTTTGTAGTGGTTAATCCCAACAATCTCCCCTAGAACAGATGATGCCAAAACTCTTCCTTATTCATTTCTTTATTCTCTCATTAGTTTTTTCCCTGATTTGTCTCTTGAACTGTAGTTCAAAATCCCAGAAGATCTTGAAGGTCAGCTACACCCAAGGTTAGTGCGTCCTTCCTTGTTATATATTCAACTTTCCCATTGGACTTGAGCAAAGTCAATACCATGGGTCTTTTTATCAGACATCCACTTTAGTATTTTTGAGTTCAATGGGTTTCTTGGGAGAAGTTTTATTTTGTGATGAGTCTGAGAGAGATACACTGCTTGATAGTTCTTTTAAAGTTTCAGTAGGTTGAGCTTGAGGCTTTGATAAACCATCTTCCAATTCATGCAGAGATTGATTTTTGTTGGCCTGTTTATTAATGTCAGCTTCTCTCTGTTTTTATTCCTCATCCATTTGTAACTGCCTTTTTCTTTGATTCAAGGCTTGGATAGATGCTTCTAAGATAAGATCTGCACTTGTGTTTTTAAATCTGTTACAGTCTGGTGCATTCTTCCTTATCTGAGGATCATCATCAGGTGATACTTTTGCCTTCTGCTTGTTTAACTCTTTTGCATATTCTTCTAGTTTTCTGACTTGACTTAGCTCATGCTGCTCAAGTCTTGACAAGTAGGCATTACCCTTCCCTTTTCCCTCTTCTTTTGCTATGTTTTTGGCTTGTCTGGCTTTCAATTTCAGATATTCATCAACATTTTTAGGAATTATGTATCCAAGAAGAGATGGGAAGGTTCTTTTGGATGGATCAGCCTCTGTATAAAATTGTAACATTTCTTTTTGAACTGCAGCTAGTTCCAGAGGGTATGCTGTTTCCAAGGATATGTTTCTAGAAGGATTGTGACCAGTAGGTGATTGAGTGAATATGATTGATGTTGGTGATGGTTGAGTGATGAAAGGTTTTAGATTTGTTTGGATAAGTGGTGAAGATGATAAGGTATTATGTGCAAGTAAGTCATCAACGTCACTGTGACCTTTTTTCTTTTTCTAGTATACACTAGTTTTGGTGAAGGAGTTTTTGCAGGAGTTTGGGTTATAGGGGTGAATAATGATTCTGATAAAAGTTAAGAAGTGTTTGTGGAAACCACTGTTGTCATAACATCTGTTGTGCTTTTTATAACATCAACATCTATTGTAGTGCTCTTCAACTCCTTTTGCTCCCTCTTCAAAACCCTCTCCTTTGTCTCATTTTGAGATTGACTCATCCTCTTTGTTGCAACTTCATCATCTGCTTGAATTTCCAGGGTTTCATCACCTCTCTTTTTCTTTTCTTTGACAGATGTTTTAGTAGAAGTTACCGAGGTTTCTTTCATAGAGTCACTTTTCTCCCCCTTTTTGGCATCATCAGTTCTTTCAAAGATAGATGCAGGGGTAGTTCCAGGCAATATTGTGAGAGTTTCTTTGATAACTTTAAGCTCTGCCTGAGTGTTCTTATATCTTGTTTCAATTTCATTTTTGAACATGTTTACACGTATTTCATGTTGGTGGTCAGCATGTTGGCGTTGTTGTTGAAACAGAGGATATACCTGATTGATTATATCAGCGGTTTGAAGAGCAGATGATTGAGCAGTATTTTGGGACTTTAAAGATTCTAACATCTGTTGTAGTATATTTTTGATATCTGCCACTGATGTCTCAATTTTTGCAACTCTCTCCATCAAATCTATAGATTTTAGATCATCACCTAACTTAATAGGATCATCTGAACTCCTACCAGAAGTGGTAGTTATATCTATGTTATCATGAACGGAGGTTCCAACCCCTGTTTCAAACACAAACGCAGCTTTTTCTTGGTACTGGGGACTTCTTTCCACAGCAGACGTTTCCTTAACAAACTCAACATTGGTTTTAATAGTAGCAGTGGTTGCTATGGTAGCCTTAGTAGAAATTGCCTTCAAGGGAGACTTATATATGAAACTACTGTCTAGATGTAAATAAGTGGATTCAACATCTGTAGTAGCTGCTCCACTTGAACTACCAACAAGAATTTCATGAAATTCAAGTGGTGTAACCTCCTCAACTGTTTGTGGGTTAGGCAATAAAACTTTATCAGACACGGCCATTGTGGAAGTTGTATTCTCAGTTATGTGTTGGTGAGAGAGGCTGTTTTGTGTCTGACTTTTAATGACCTCAACAGAGACAGTATGGTTGATGTAACTTGGGATGTGGGGAGTGATGTAGAAAGAGAATTTGCCCTGGGAGAATGACAGTTCAACATACTGTCAAATGAGGGTAATGTTTCAAGTTGTGGTGTCCCTGTGCTTACAACATGTTCCTTTTGTGAGGAATCATGAGGAGTTGTGGTTTTGGGTGGAGATCTTTCCAACTGTTGTGAGGAAGTAGCAACAGTGGTTTCTTGTGACCTTTGTGTTGTCACAGGGTTAACTTCTAGGATCTCATCTTCCAGAAGACCCTTTTTGATAGGTTTGGTGGGATTGTTGGATTTCTTTTTGGTTCTTTTGGTGATTTTTGGTGTGGGTTGCACAACAGTGGTTAAACTACTGTGGTCACAAGAGCAGTGGGCTCAGCAGCTGGAATCCGAGGAGTAGATGTGGACTCATCTAAAATTTGCTCAGACTCCTTGCTTGTGTTTCAGAAACTTTTGACTCTTTGGCCATAAGGCGAGTAAATGTTTCAGACGTTAAACTGTTTATTTGAAAAGATATACCTTGAGAAATGTCTTGTGCATTCTCTTTTGGAATTTTCTTTTGTAAATAATAACTTAAAAATCTTGGAAACAACAAGAAAGCATTTGCTTTATTGTTTTTCACATTTTCCAAATTTGTTACCAAATCTTTAAACAATGCTTGGGAGTAATTGTAATCAGTTTTAGCCATAATAGCATATCCCAAGTATTGAATTTTCAAAGGTATTTCGCTAAAACCATTTGTTTTACTTGAACACATGTGAGCAGGGCATGAAACATGAATTTCATAGGAGGTGGAAATTTTCCTTTGTCAAGTATACCCTCTTTCGATCAAATCAATTTGATACTCATCCTTAGGGAAAGAAATTTTACCTGCAAGATCATCCATCTGAAATACTTCTGAGATGGTTTGTGGAGTTATTGCAATCATGATACCTCCTACTTTAGATGAGATTGCCCAAGACTTTTTATTTTGAATTTCGAGTTCGACATTAGCCCAGAAATCTTGTGGGGTGTCTTGATAGATTGGCAAGAAAGCAAAGTTTTATACTTTGATGAAGACAAGATATCGATGATATAGTGAAAATCTGTGTTTTTCTTCATCCTTTCGAAAGTATAGAGGTAATTGTGTGGATGTTTGATGATAAGAATGTGTTTTGGTGGTTCTTGTGACGATTTCTTCTTTTATTTCGCTTTGGGAGCCATGATCTTGAGAGAATGGTTTAGAAATTTTTTGAAATTGCATAGTGAAAATGAAACCTCTGTTTGGGGATAGAAACAAGGTTCTATAGGGTTTTCCAAAAAGTGATGATGACGTGGCATCTGATGCAATGACTGTCGAATAACATCTGTCCACGTGTACCCGCTGATTGACAATGGAAGACAGTTGTATGGCTAACCACTATTAGAGTAAACTACCAGTAGTTGTGACCAATTTTAACATTATCAAAGGATACATAACAGTGGATAGATTTTTCTAAGCGAACAGTGTTTTTGTGCTATCAGTGCTTTGAACAGACTTTGAGGATTTATTGAGAAATTCAATTTTAAACTATTTTTAAGGATGGATTTTGATTATCTAAAAACGTTTTATTGCTATTTACACATGGATCACAAAAAAAATTGTTTTTAATCCATGTTTAGCATTCCAAGCCTAGATTATCAGACTGCCAAAAATGTGAGCATCAAGTGCTTTTATCAACACATCTGCCAGTTGATCCTTGGTATGGACATGTTGTAAAGAAATCAAACCTTTTTCATAGCAATCTCTCACAAAGTGATGTCTGATGTCAGTGTTAAATTTTTGGAAACCCCTTCTCTGGATAGAATTTTGATGAAGATTGTGATTACCTGCAAGTTTAGTCTTGACAAAAACATTTCACATGGCCTTACTGGAATTTTCATGATACAAGTTATTGAACCTATCAATCAAAATCTCTTCCACACACTAGCCATGATGTTAAAACACTTTATAGATCCAACAGTAGTTAAGTATCCCAGATGTAAACACAATCTATTTGACAATAAGTTTGAGATTATCTTGACTCATTTTATGAATTGACCTTGACCATCATACAGATTTCTTTATTTATCAAGGAAAAATAACTCCCTTCTCTCTAAAAATATAAAGGTTTTACTTCCTGGCAGGTAATTGAGCTTTAACTATCAAAAAAATAAGTAGAAGCTCATCATGTATTACTTTTCCAAAAAAAATACGGGAAAAGATTAACACATGTCCTGATATATACATGAAATTTTTACTATTAAAAATTAAGTAAAAATTTCTTGATAACTGAATCAGATAAACTAAATAAACCTGATAGATGTCCTAAGTCCTCTTTAAAGCAATTTTTAACTTGAGATACATCAGTTACCTGGATTTACCTGTAAACAATGGTTGCACTCAGCTTGTTTGGTAACAGATGTTTGATCAGGGACAAAGATTCAATCTTAGGTTTTCCTTTTGTAGTACTGGCCTGTGAACTCTCAAATGTTTTATGTTTATACTCTCTTCTTTTATCATTAAAAGTTTTGAGATAAACACACTCTTAGAGTTTTGTGATTTTTCTTCTATTCCCCTTTTAACCTTTCCATAGGTAGATGTCGTAGCATTCACTGGAAGGATTTAGGGAAAGAATAATCAATCCAAAATCATTTACAGTAATGTTTTGAGAACCTTAGACATTTTTGCAAAATGCTTATGCTAACATTCACATTACTTTTGATCTGGTTTTTTGAATATCAACCCATAACCTTTATAGGATTCTACCCTTTTTTTTAAAAAATTTCATAACTTTTGTTCCTCATATAGATCTTGTTCCTAAGGTTTAGGTTCACCTCAGTCTTTTGAAGACACTAGATGAATCCTTAGCAACCGTCAAACTTGGAGTCATCACAAAAACCAGCACACACACTGAAATCGTATATAACATGATTAGGCTCTTACTCTGTTTTCTCATAAATACGAACAACACATCATCACTAAAATTGAGCTGATCTTTTTATGTCAAATCGATTGTTAGATCGAATTCGATTGACCAAGTTCTAATACCAATTGTTAGGATCTGAGTTAGACCTAATTGTGTTGTTTTAAATAAATTGATCATAAAATAAGATAAAACACATAATACCTTGCAGCGGAATACAACTTAAAACTTTGTAACACAATCAAGTGAGAGATTAGCTTTCATCACACAATGTTTTCATTACTCAAAAGATTGAAATGATTACAAGTAATTTCATGCATGAATCATTAACTCCCCCTCAGACCGAGCTCACACAGGTTAGATTGTACAAGATACGTGTGTGTGTGTGTGTGAGCTAAATAGAACAGTACATGCACTGTCTATTTATAATACTAACCCTAACCTCTGTGGCATCTTTGCTGACATCACCAAGCCAATGACATCTAACAGACATAACAAACTCTAACCACTGCTAATGCTATTCTCTGATACATTTACAAAACACTGATAGCTAGCCAATTATAATCCTAACCACTGATGAGCTCAACCACTGATGAAGCTTTATCAGATGTACTTCAAAGGGTGATCAGACCTTTGAGTTCCAGCAGACTTTTGACTTTAACAGAGGTTTGGTCTTTAACAGTCTTTACAAACCAACAGAGCTTAGTACTGAGCAGATGCTAGAGCCATCAGATGTTAGATATCGTGCCATTGAGGAGAGTTGTGAGTCAAAACACTGTTTATTCTGGATCATCTAGCAGAGACCTGTTTTGGCATTTTATCATCTGTTCTTTTGTAAGGGTTAATCCCAACAATCAACCTTAAGCATTCGCTCCTGAAACATATGTGAAAATAAAGTACGTCAGCATAAAAATGCCTGTGAGTAACATAGGTTTTGCGTTTAAGATTCATGGCCTACAATGTTTAAAGTAGTACTTAGTTAAAAAGTGGCCATGAATACTTACAAAATGTTTTCTTTTATAAAAATCATAAGATAAATCGAATGATATAAAAGAAATATGTATGGTTAAATCATTAACCAAAATATACATCAACTCTTGTGCAAAAATGTCACGTCATATATAAAAATGTCTTGTCTTGAACTTTAATTGAAATGATTTAGATAACGCCACGATATGTAATATGATAAAAGCACTTATATATAGGAAGTACCATCGGCGTATCCACCATGCTTTTATCACATTACATTTGTTTCGTTATTTAAATCACCCACCATAAACCAACCATCAAAAAGTCTTATATAAAACAGAGAAATGACTTGTATAAACCAATGTCTTGTAAACCAATGTCATGTAAACAAAGTCTTGTGTAAACTAAAATGTCAAA
The DNA here is from genome assembly GCA_947069175.1 of Scalesia atractyloides. NCBI lineage: Eukaryota > Viridiplantae > Streptophyta > Magnoliopsida > Asterales > Asteraceae > Scalesia > Scalesia atractyloides. Next base: position 28,357,245 of record CAMTDV010000010.1, read on the forward strand.
TGTAAACCAATGTCTTGAATAGTCATAATGTCTTGTATAAAACAATGTCTTTGAAAAATCAAACGTTTTGTTTTATAAGTCATGCTTTTATTGTTTAAAACATATATTTAGTTTGTTGGCAAACACATTCAAACCTTGTTGACAGTCAAATAGACCCTTATAAAGATAAAAGTCTTTCCATTTCATCGGATTCTGTCATTCCCTAAAGTCGCTTCCAAACAAACCCGGGAAGTGGGAACGGGATTGTCAATCCTATGGTACCATTACATACTACCGGTTGGCGTGATCAATGTTAATGAATGTATTAAGTCAATCTCCAACGCACCAATATGTCATGAACAAAGTAAGCAAAATGTCTTTGAAAAACCATGTACTAGTATGCTCAGTCAATATACATAGCAAGATGCAACGTAAATCAATGTGCTCATATTTTAAGTTAACATATGCCGCAAAAGTATCTTTGAAATCAATGTGCTAGCATGCTCAGTCAACATACATAGCAAAATGCAATATCATGTGCTATATGTACTATGTAATCAAAGCATGTAAATAATGTCATAAAATCGTGAAAGTAATTACAGGCACAATATGTTTAACCCCAAAACATTTATAAAACGTAAAAGAGGGGACTATGTACTCACTTGGGATTGCAAGAAAGTCCTTGTTCAAGAAGATAAAGCAAAGCTCAAGAGTCCAAGAATTCAAGTATGTCCTAATATCGGATAACTATGTTAATATCGGAACTTTAATCGGATGATAGGATAGAATGAGGTCTTGTAAACCAAATGAGTGTTAGAACTCATATGAAATGATTTAACAAAGTTAACATTCTGATTTGAAATGATTCCTAAGTGCTTTTGACCCATAATGGCTTGTTACGGTAGTTTTTACTACTTTAACGGGTCATTTGCGTAAACACGTGATCGGATTGTTAGATATGCCCTATGATAAGCCTTAAATGCCAAAACAAGTTTAATATAGTTTTAACATCAGTCTGTATGGCAAAACATTGGTTACATAAGCTTAAAACTGATTTATGCGCAAAAAGGGCATTTTGGTCATTTATAAAGGCATAATAGACTACTTAACATAACACTAACCAAACAAAGTGACCATAAGGTATAACCTCAAAGTGTTATTCCCTATACCACTATGGTCCCTAATATGAGTTTGGTCAGATCCTAATATCGACCAAACGGGTCGGATTTCAAAGTCAAAGCGGTCGTCAAGACCGCTCGACTTACGACCCTAAACAAGCACTAAACTAAAAGTGACGAGTTAGACATGTTAAACATGTCTAACTAAGTTTATAAAACTGAATTGGTATCAAAATAAAGTATTTTGATGCCCGAAAATAGTTCCGTCATATAATGCGCACTTTGCGCATTATTGACCGAAACTTTGACTCATCACTACAACTAGTAAACGTGGTAATCAGTAGACATGATCGCTATGGATCATAACCATCGTGATTACGATCACGTTGCAAAGTTCAATTGAACTTTATCTTGAACAATTAATGGTCAAAGCTGAAAGTCAAACACTGTTTGACTTTTAGCTTGAAATAGCTAAACAAATGAAACAAGACAAGGATAGAGCACTTACTTGTGTTTGAAGAATATCCAAGAGCTCCAAGAAGACCAGAAAACTCAGGTTGGAGGCATCCAACAATGTGGTAGCCTCCACTTAGAGTGTTTGAGAAAAAGAAAAGAATTAAGCAAGTTGAAATAAGGATGATCAAGGGTATTTATAGTTTAATTGAAGCTACCAAAGCATTACAAGTGTCCATGAGTCATCAAGGGGTTTGATTAGTGTCATAACACTTGTTAAATGCAGAAGAAAGGGTGGCATACTCGAATGCTTAGTGTCCAAGGCTTTATACAAGGAGCTGCCAAGTTTCTGCATGCTAGAGGGTCCTTACGGACCGTAAGGGCTTTGGGCTTACGGTCTGTAAGCCCTTTAGCTGGCAGACACTTTTAAAAATTGGCAGAACAGGCCCCTGCACCCGTTTCATCGTGTTTTGGCACTTCTAACACCCGTTAACCTCATTTTCAAGCTTCATAAGGAAGATAAAGCATAAGGAACTTTAAATATGCTCAAAAATGTTCCGGGTGTCGGTTCGTTTGGTCGTACGGTTGCGGTTTTCAGTTAATTACGCCGAAAATCATAACGAACGTGTGTATAACCGTAAATGCGTAACGAATGATATTTTTGCGTTCCAATCATTATTATACAAGATTTTAATGATTACAAAGATTTTTGGATGTGCTTACGTGTTCCGTAGTAAGATATACGCCTAACAGGATAGTTTCGCGAAATTTGCAAAATAGCCCCTGAAGTTGCAAAAGCATGTTTTTGTCATACCGAAGCCTTAAAAACTAATTTCTAAGTTATGTAAAGGTTATTTAAGGTATGTTAAGCTTGTGACCTTGTTCCGAAGTGTGCGTTGCTACGAGAATCAGCAGACTTTCATAGTTTGTCGCAAAATAGTCCCTGTGATCGAATAAGCTTGTTTTTGACATACCAAACCCTTCAAAACTTATTTCTAAGTTATGTAAAGGATATTTAGGGTATGTTTAGCTTATGTCACTATTCTGGACTATACGTTGCGTTTAACTGATTACATTTTGTGATACACTTCCAGAAAAGGTTTGAAAGGTCAAAATCGAACATATATATATTGAAAATGCACAAAAGTCATAAGTAAATACACAACTTGTAAACAACACAAAGTTTCATTAATCATCAAATTGTTCGGAAGTTGATACAAGATTGATTACACAGATGTCAGAGGTGGTGTGTTATCTCGTACGAGGGGCGCCTCCTATGACGTGACATGTGTCACCACGTACGAGGAGTGTCACCTCATACGAGTTGACTTACTATCATACGAAAGGAATAAAATCTAAATGGTAAGCCCTATTACATATATGACATGACCCTAGACGTAGTCAAAGTTCAATTGAACTTTGCAACGTGATCATAATCACGAAGGTAATCCGTTGCGATTGCACCTTATTACCATGTTTACTAGGCGAAGTGGCGAGTCAAAGTTTTATTTATTAAAAGTAAAAAAATGCACATAAGTGCATTTTACAACGAAACTATTTTCGGGTATTAAAACTTAATGTTTTGACACCAAATCAGTTTCATAACTAAATTAGACATGTTCCAACATGTCTAACTCGTCACTTCAAGTTTACTGCTTTATTAGGGTCGTAAGTCTAGCGGTCTTGTCCACCGCTTTAACTATCGAATCCGACCCGTTTGGTCAACTTTAGGATCCAACCATTCCCACTGTTGTGACCACAGTATTATAGGGAATAACCCTCTGAGGTTATACCTTATGGTCATATCGTTTGGTTAGTCAAATGACGAGTCAATTATATATTCTTTAAAATGCCGAAAATACCATTTTTCTGCATAAATTAGTTTTGAATATATAAGAACATTGTTTTGACATCTAAAATGATTATAGACCTTATATAAACTAGTTTTGACATATATCAGACTCATCATAGTACGTATTTAACCATCCGAACCCAAAGTTACATTACCACCCGTTAAAGTGGCGTAAACCACTTTAGCAAGCCGTAACAAGTCAAAATACTTTGAAACACTTCCAAATCAGAATGTATGGTATTATGAACCATGTTATACAAGATCTAACACTTGGTTGATTTATAAACCTCATTCTATCTGATCTCGCATTTCAAGTTTCGATACACTAACACATATTATCTGTTACACTAGGAACCACTTCAACACTTGAACATTGAGCTTTGTTATTCGATTGAACAAGACCTATACGCAAACCCGTGAGTACATAGTTCCCCTCTTTTACGTTTTTCAAATGTTTTGGGGTGATTCATATGTGTAATCAAATTTTCTCAAATGTATGGCATATATGTGTTTAGTAAGTGCTTTTTGTGTATTATTCCTATTATGCAAAACATGACAATTGAGAACGCGAACCAAATCCTTATAGCATCCATCTATCTTCATAGATTGATTCTTGTTGGATATTTAAAGTACAGTTTTAAATCTTTCTATTTTCATAGTGAGATTTCTAAAGTGCTTTACACGTTGATGGTTATTGTTTATGTGTAGAGATTGTTGGTGATTTAGATAAAGAAACTAAGTAATACAATAAGGACATGGTGGATACGCTGCGGGTACTTCCTATATATAAGTGTGCTTATAGTATTACCCTTCGTGGCGTTATCCGAATCACCATTAGGATTTAGGACTTTGTGATTCAATGATTCAATGTGACCAAGCCAAATCCTTGTAGCATCTATCTATCTTCATAGATTGATTCTTGTAGGATGTTTAAAGTGCTAAATTGAAGTCCTAGTTTGGATTCTTTATGTACTTTAATGCGTATGTTATGATTCATTGTGACCAAACCGGATCCTTATAGAATCTATCTATCTTCATAGTTAGATTCTTGTGGGATGTTTAAAGTACTAAATTGAAGTCCTTGATTGGATTCTTTGTGTACTTTAATGCATGTGTACAAGTTGATGACCAAGTTGATGGTTATGTATTTATGTGATTAGTGGTTATTTAGATAACGAAACGAGTGTAATACCATAAGAACATGGTGGATACGCCGCTGGTACTTCCTATATGTAAGTGTTCTTATTATATGACCCTTGTAGCGTTATCCGAATCAGTTAAGGATTTTGTGTTCAGTTGATTCAAATGTTCAATATCCAAATCCTTGTAGAATTTTTCTATTTTTAATATGTTAGATTCTTAGAAAGATATCCAAAGTACTATTATAAATCCTTGATTGGATTTCTAATAATACTCTCACAAGTTTATGACCAATTTCAATGTTGTAACAAAAACCAAACTACAATTTTCAATGGCATAAAATTACCAAGTAATAATCATATTGCCATATGAAAAACTCTTTTGTCACAAGGTTCACAATCAAGATAATTTATCGCAATGCTAAACCTTTTTGCCATTCCTTGGCTTTAAATAGTTCATTTTCAATTGAAGACTCTCATAGTTGTCAAAGTATTGCAATACTAAACCTTTTACCATTAATTTGGCTAACAAAACCTCTGTATTCACTAACATTCTTTGTTGATGTCTTTTTCACATATGTTTCAGGTTATTGATTATTCAAGCATGCTACACATAGGAAAGCATCCGGGCCTTAGACTTCTTTAAATAAAAGACAATTTCATGAATTCTTTGTATTGTAAAACAATGTTAATAATATTGAAACAATTTAGTAACAGTTGTTGTGAGCCATTTGTAACGTGACTCCCCGATATTTTCGTCGTGTGTTGTTGTATTACGCGATTGGGGTGTTAAAGATTGGTATCAGAGCATTAGTTATAGGGAATTAGGTTATTAAAATGCCTTTAACCTAGTCTACAACCTTCCTAGAGACCTAAACATGAGTAGTCTTAGGATCTCTATCCTAATCTCCATCCTCATCACTCTTGCCACAACTACTCTATGATTTACAAATCATCTAACCTTAGATGATTTATCTTAAAACCCTTAGGCTTTATGCCTTAAGGTGTTTCTCAAAATGTTTTTCTCAAACATTTCCATCAAACACTTAGGTTTTAATAATATGAACACATGCAATCTGGAAGGGTGGATGCATGTACCTGAATTTTCTATCTAAGGCTAGAGTGTTCATACAAATCCGCATTATTGGACCACTCACTCTTACCCGGGAACTCTTAGGGCGAGTGTCCACTTATAGGCTAAAGCATGTCTTCTCGAAACATTATGAAAACCCATCTACCGTGATCAGTCGAAAAATTTCTAAACACTACAACTTTTATGACACTACTCCATCATATTACCTTCGGTAGTATGTTTTTATTTTCAAAGCATTCGAAACAAATTTTCCTTTGTGACACTACTCCATCATATTACCCTCGGTAGTTTGTTTTTATTCAAAACTCTCGAAACAAATTTAATTTCATCTCACGACACTTTGTAATCTTATTTCATTTTCAAACACTATCTTCTAAATTCTTTATCACTTGGATGAGAATTTCAAAATTTTAATATATACAAAATTTCTTTATTTTAAAAATTCAATTAAAAATATTTTATCTTAAAAATATAGTTTTAAAAGGTAAAGAATTTATAACACAAACCATTAACTTGGTTTGTATTTTCACATCCAAAGACATTACAAAAATTTATTTTTCAAGCAATTCTTATTTCAAAACAAAACCCAAAACACTATTTTTCTTAAATACAAGAAAAAGATTTTTGAACAAATACCAAGTCCGAAATCTCAATTCACTACGATATTTCATTATTATGACTTTCTAGGGATCTCACCCATTTGTTTTCACGAGTAACTACTTCTTCAAAAGATGCCTCCTCATCGTGACATAACCCGAGATGCTAAACTAGCAGCTCTGGTCACCCAACAGGTGGGCATGATACTCAATGGGACCATTGAGTTAGCAGTAGCCATAGCTAGTCTTGATGATAAGACTACTCCTCAGGTACCAAAGAAAACAAAAGCCAAGCCTTCTAAAAAGTCAAGGAAACGTAAAGCTTCAAAGATTTCACGATTGCTGCACCAATTTCACTAAACTCAGTACCTGTTAGGGGATTTTACAGTGGAAAACAACCTTTGTGCAATCGTTGCAACTATCATCACCAAGCTAATTCTACATGCCACCAATGTACAATATGTGGTCTACTAGACCATCTACCTACGAATTGTCGCAAACAAAACCAAAATCAAGCTACCCCTACTCAAAAACGCCCTTGCTACTCAGCTGGAGCATGTTTCAATTGTGGTGATCTAAATCATTTCAAGCGAAATTTCCCTAAGCTTGCTAATGCTGACTTAGCTCATGGAAAAATGTTCAACGTTATTGAGGCTCAAGCTGATGATCAAGCACTTATGATCATTTGAACCTTTACGTTTTCTTTTGTCATCGCAAAAACAATGAACATCTATCTTTTATATTTGTAATGACAATATAAATTTCAGGAAGTTTTCTTCATTCTTGTGATTCGTATTCCATTTACGAATTTTAATGTGATTACACTATGTGTAATATACAACTACACACCAACTTCAAGGATTCTATTCTTTTATGAACTAAATCTTGTAATTTAGCATATTGTGGTCACACGTTAGTGCGTTCACACAATCTCTGCAACACGATCTCTACAAGTACTATGAGCTTGTTTCTATGCAAAACACGTATGACAATCTGTGCTTAGTATATGATGCATACTACCAATTTGGTTAGTGTGAGATATATATTAACATTTGTACTAGATGAAATACCTGTTACTGATTTTGCTGAATGCGGAACAAGTAGTGCTATCATTGCCAGTATGAAATACGTTTGGGTTCAATAGATGTTTTGTTATTTGATTTAGATGTTACTTCGACCTTATTATTTGTTTCCCCCACTTAACAAAATGTGCTATGTGTACCATACGACGAAACGAATAATTATGGGTGCACACATAATTATGAGGTTCTACGCATGGAAATCATAAATCATAATAAGGCTTGTTAAGTATGGTGGCATAAAATCTAGAGTGATTAGGTAACAGGACGGGTATAATGCAATAAGAACTCGGTTGATACGGCTCTGGTACTTTCTATATATAAGTGTTCTTATTGTGTTATTCATCGGAACGTTATTCAGATCACTTGAAGATTTTATGTTATCCTAGACCCATATGTATTATCTTAAACAAAGATCCAAAACCATCTATACCCATTTCCACTTCTGATGAAATATCTACTAAGGAAATGAATACCCCATTCATTTCCGCTACTGAAGAAATATCCACTGGGAAATGAATAATCTATTTACCAATCCTTCATTTCCACTTCTACCGAAGCAACCACTGAGGAAATGAATAACCCATTCATTTCCGCTTCTGAAGAAATATCCACTGGGAAACGAATAATCTATTCACCAATCCTTCATTTCCACTTCTGACGAAGTAACCATTGAGGAAATGAATAACCCATTAATTCCGCTTCTGAAGACATATCCATTGGGAAATGAATAATATATTCATCAATCGTTCATTTCCACTTCTGACGAAGTAACCACTGAGGAAATGAATAACCCATTCATTTCCGCTTCTGAAGACATATCCACTGGGAAATGAATAATCTATTCATCAATCCTTCATTTACACTTCTGACGAAGTAAACACTAAGGAAATGAATAACCCATTCATTTCTGCTTCTGAAGAAATATCCACTGGGAAATGAAAAATCTATTCATCAATCCTTCATTTCCACTTCCGACGAAGTATCCACTGAGGAAATAAATAACCCATTCATTTCCGCTTCTGAAGAAATATCCACTAAGAATGAATAATCTATTCATCAACCCTTCATTTCTACTTCTGACGAAGTATCCACTAAGGAAATGAATAATCCATTTATTTCCACTTCTGGAGAAACAACCACTGGGAAATGAATTGTCTATTCCAAAGATGTGCTTATTTGTTTAATTGTGTGTTTATTGAGTGCAATATCCAAACCAAGTACATTCAATGTACACCCCCTTTGTTTGTTTTGGACATACACTAAGAGCTTAGTATAACATAGTGCCATACAAAAAAAAATTATACTTTCGATGACACTTTTTTAGATTCAAAAGTTCTAAAGTTTTGAATACTTTGAGATACTTTAAATATACCCATTCATACTTTGAGTCCCCAAAATTCCCAACACCAAATGATGCTCTGCATCTTTGGAATCTCGAGCATTGTTTATCTTTCAATCATCCCAAATACACTCTATGGTCTCATTCAAATAAATTTCGGGATGAAATTTCCTAAAGTAGAGGAGACTATAACCCTTGTGTAAAATTTAGAGCTTTCAAAATTTTTTCTTTTGGAAGTAATTCGTTAAGCAATACTTAAACGTAATCGGTTTAACGCGTCGTACACTCCAGAACAAGGACATAAGCTACATATACCCTAAATACCCTTGACATAACTTAGAGATTAGTTTTGAGGGGTTAGGTATGAAAAAATCTGAAGGTCCGTGATAAGGCGGTTCTAGACGGAAGTTAGTGCGTGACGCAGCCGAGGGGCTGACGTGTCGAATGAGATACGGCCCGATGTGCTGACGTGTCGAGTGAGATACGGCACGAGGTGCTGAAGTGTCGAAGGAGACACGGCACAAAAGTCCAGGTTTCACTTATGTCCTCGTGTAATTCCATCTGTGACTATGACTGTGACCAGTGCAATTAAACTTGTTAATACATATGGTTCCACAATAACTAAACAAGTGGAACTCACGCAGCGTTTAGCTGACCCTTTTCAAAATTAACATGCATTTCAGGTAAAGCAAAGCAAGAGTAAGGAATGTGCGTGTGGATGGCTTGGATAGTAAACTGTAGCAGAATAAGAGTTGTAGTAGCTCGTAGTACCGTACTTGAACTGTGGGTTGTATTATGATATTAGTAATATGTTGTAACCGAGGTTCTCTCTGTTTATTGTGACATCCCGGTTTTTCGGATAACTTAAACGCAATACTTGTCGAATAAATTATATGCTACGTATTAAACGTGTACGAGTTAGTGAATACGTGATGTGCGATTATGTGATTGTTTTAGTTATAAAATAATTATGGTAAGTATGTACACGAATCGAACCGAACCGCGACACAAACCAACCAACCCAAGCCTTAAACCCAAACTATGTCGCGAGCAATCAACCCAAACCGACCCACCCAAGCCCTCGGCCGCGAGACACCAAACCGTAACCTTGTTGTCTCTTTGCGCTATATATACACACACACATGCATGCCTTGCTTCACAAAATCAAAAACACAAAACCCTAATATCTAAGAAGCCGACGGCAGCCGATCCTTCATCTCTTCGATCGCAAACAGCCCATCTCTTCCACTTGTTCACCTCCTCGATCGCAAACAGCCTCTTCCTTCATCATCTCGATCGTGATCAGCCTACATCATCTCTCGGTCGCGACAGCTGATTATTCATCTCATTCTTTCGGTCGTGACCTTGCTTGAACAGCCGAATCCATTCTTGTCCAAGTCTCGGCTTATTTACCTAGTCATTAAAGGTTAGGGTTTATCTTTTGTTACAAGATCATATTCGGATATATGTGTTTGAATGTTGTGATTGTGTTGTTTTCGGATTATATGTTTGAATGCAAGGTTATGTTAGCCGATTTGTTAATAATGTTTGCAAGTGATGTTTGTTCGAAATATGAAAATCATAGGCTGTGTTTGTTTATAAAAACTAGAGATGTTGATTAGGGTTTGCATGGATATGATATAGGTATTGATCTATGATGGGAAAAATCAGTTCTTGATCGCCTAGGTTTATTGTATTGACGGTTGTTGCGAATTAATTGTGATAAAATGCTGAAACAGTTTGCTGAATGATAGTTACAGCCGATTTCAACTGGCTGTAACTCGGTCATTTGTTGTCGAAAAACGAATTTTCTGAAGTCTAAAACGTAGAGATTTGAATAAAGAATCTAATGGCACTGGATTCATATTTTTCTGAAGTCGTTTGATATTTTTAAGTGGCCAAATAAGTTCAGTAACTAAAGCTGTGAAAATCCTGAAATTTTGTTAGTTGTTTATCGAGTTGGATTTTATAATCAGTAGGGAGTCGAGTCATGAAATTTGTACAGCAACTAGGTATGGAAATTTCCGGGCAACTCCCACTGGAATTTTGTTAATTGGACGATCGGTGATTTTTAAATAAATTCTTCCGTGGACTGCAGTCGGAAAGCGACAAATCTGACTGCAGCCTAGTATATTAATATTTATGGTTAAATGGTAAAGAATTAGGACTTGAAAAATTTAAATAAATTTCTATAGTATAGTTGTCACTGCTGCAAAATAATTGGAATTTTTGGAACGTTGGAACTATTTTATAAAAATCCTAGAAAACAGCTGAATTATGAGTATGTAAGCTGAAATTTAATAACTTGTGATTGTGTGCACCAAAGTGTTGCATGGATTGGATTATGTTCATGATAAATTGTTTTGATTTCTATGTTCACATGAGGATACTTGCATGCATGTTTGAGTGTTAGGTACTTTGTTGTGTGTGTCACTTTGTGCGTAAATTACGTGTAGAATTTGTATTGGTGTGTTCACACACTGACTTGAAATCAATTGGTTTGTTAGAACGCAATTAGCGGTCCCATCCCTTACAACTTCTTTGCTACACTAACCGAGCAACTAAAGGTGAGTTCACGGCCCCTAATTTTATCCGGTTTTAAACAACAGGGGGAGAAACATGTATACACTCTTCAACTCAATCTCTTTACGTTATATGAAATTAACGTCACATAACTATTCGGTAACTAAGTTAATGTTAATGTAATGTTATGGTCACTAAGCAGCTATATCACTTAATTCCTCGTCAATCTCTCGGATCGTTAGTATTGGGTTTTAATAGCGGGGGAATTATAAGTAGTACTACTGGGCCCGACAAGCCCCATCCGAGCTAGTCGCGCTAGCCGACCGGGTATGGTCAACGGGTGAATAATTTGGCCTAACTTCGCCATGGTCAGTGATAGGCCTGGCAACACGGAGGCACAACAGTCAGCTTCGATCGATAACACTTACGTGACATAACTTTAGGCTTGCTGCCTATATATGTTAACATTGAACTTAATTACGAATCAACTATATTATCCCGGGTTGGGGATAATGGAAACAACAACTTTATTATTCCGGGTATGGAATAATGGAACCAACATTATTATTATTCCGGGTTGGGAATAATGGAACTAAATCGTTATCCTGGGTTAGGGATAACGGGAGAAAACAAACTCATAACCGAACAAACGAATTTATGAAAACCTGTGAACTCACTCATCTTTAATGTTGACACTTGTTTCTTTACATGTTTCTCAGGACGCTAGGAGCTCTAGGTGCACTCACACGCATTGAACAAGACATCTTTTATCGAGTCTCATTTACAAACATTGTTTTGGGTTTTTCATTTGTTTTGGCGTTTATGTTGGCGCCCGTTTCACTACTTATTTTATGCTTCCGCTCAACCATAAAAACTAATGCTTCCGCTAAATATTGGTAACTAACTAAGACAATATAAAATCCACGATGAATGGTTAAACAAATGATTTTTGGAAAACGTATTATCAAATCATATAGAGTCGTTCGACGTACTAGTGTTTCAGATTCTGGTTTGTTCACACGCCTCGCGGTAAAACTCCGCAAGTGGAAATTGAGGGTGTGACAGATTGGTATCAGAGCCACTAGCTATAGAGAACCAGGTTTGCATTAGAAGTAGACCTAAACTATAGCTGAATACACGACACTAGACGTAGTTTGGCACCGAACTGTTATATCTTCTTATGCGATGTACCACAACTGTGTTATGTAGATTATGACTTCATAATAAGAAATGAAAACAACTCGTAACTAACCACACAACCTAACAGGAAATGTCATCATCATCATCGTCATCATCATCCGACAAACTTACGCCACCAAGAGCGCCAGGAAAGGCACCTATGGTGGAACCCTTACCATCTTATGGCGTGGAAACACGCTCAGCTGCGAGGAAAAGGCTCGCTCTGGGGGAGGAGTCGTCATCACGCCCAATCATCGCTGTGCCGGTCAAACCGGTTAACTCTGTAGAAGTAGGAAATGACCTACTTAGAAACATGATACAGAAACAACAAGAACAATTAGAAAGAATGCAGGAAACCATCCTAGCACAGGGATGGATGATCCGACAACTGACAGGTAAAACCGACTCGCTCGAGGAAGAGCAACATACGGGTAAGATAGCTCGTAACACCTTAGCCAGAGATCTGCGTGCTGAGCAGATAAGAGCCGACTGGCTCGAAGACAGAGTCCTGGAAAATAGTTGGAACATTCAGGAGCTAGAGCAAAATCAAGCACCTGCACCAGCACCGGCCCCTCCAGTGCCGGTAGAGGAGGATCCAGAAGAGGATCCAGAAGAGGATCCTGAAGAGGATCCAGAAGAGGATCCAGAGGAGGACCCAGAGGAGGACCCAGAGGAGGATCCAGAGGAGGATCCGGAGGAGGACCCAGCTGTAGAAACCGGGAATGCCGCGCAGGATGACGGCAACGATAGTGATCTGGGGGATGGAGACGTAGACGACTGACACGTCTCGCTTATTTTATTTACTTTCCTTCAGTCTATTTATTTTCCCACTTGTGTTTAAACTTGAGACTTTATAGTGAATTCATATGTTTGGTTGGCACTTTGTAAGACGTTGAAACTTCATTTAATCAAGTATTTCTTTTGACTATTTATATTTGAGCTGACATAACTTGAGAATTATTAAAGTATGAAGTAGGATAACTATATTGGATATATAGACTTATCGGGGTGTGTTTGTGTTGTTTTTCGAAGATCTAAATGGCAACTGGACAACGTGGAAACCTTAACATGACGCCCGAAGAACTAGCTGCCATGATTCAAGAGCACGTGAACGCAGCTTTAGCGGGTGTTCAGAACCAACCAGCAGGTAACCATTATTAAATTTTCGTGTGAAAATATAATAGTTGGGCTAGTAGAATTCCTCGCTGACTACCAGTTCTCTGTCAGCAGGAGGGGGTTTTAACCCCTACAAGATGTTCCTCGACGCGAAACCAAGCAAATTCTCGGGGGCAGAAGGACCCATTCGACTGGTCCGCTGGATCGAAAAATCTGAATCAGTATTTGAAATGTGCAACTGTCTAGAGGCCAACAAGGTCAAGTACGCAGCCTCAACACTGGAAGACGGGGCACTAACTTGGTGGAATGCACAAGTCCAAACGCGTGGACTTATTGCTGCAAATGCTATGGCCTGGGCCGAGTTTAAGGCCCTAATCAAAGAAGAGTACTGTCCGCGAGACAGAGTGCAACAGTTGGAGCAAACCTTATGGAACCACAAGATGGTGGGATCTGAAATAGAGGCATACACAGCAAAACATCATGACTTGGTATTTCTATGTCCCGATCTGGCCAACACTGTGGAGAAAAGACTCGAGTTCTATCTTGGGGGTCTGGTCCCGGAGATTCAGGGTATGGTAATGGCTAGTAACCCTGCAACTGAACATCAAGCAATCCGATTGGCGCACAAACTCACCGATAAGGCGGTGGAACAAAAGAAATTGCCAGCACGGGGTACAACTGAAGTTGCCCCTGACAATAAAAGAAAGTTTGAAGACTCGTCTGCTCGACAGTCTTCGTCATCTCAGTCACAACAGGGGAACCAGAAACGGTTCAATCATTACAACAGCCACCGGGGTCACCAAAATCAGCCCGCCAACAACAACAACAACCAGAACGCAAGCGGCTATGTAGGTCGAAAGCCGCAGTGCAATCGCTGTAATCTTCATCATAACGGCCCTTGTGCCGGAAACCGCTGCCAACGATGTGGCAAGATGGGACATGCGGCAAAGGATTGTCGTGGGGAAATCATGTCCCGACAGAACCAAAATCAACCCCAAGGCCCACAACAGGGTGTTAACCGGGGATGCTATCAGTGTGGTAGCACTGCCCACTTCAAAAGAGACTACCCACAGCTACGTAACAACAACAACAATGGTGGGAACAACCGCTACCACAATAACCATAACAACAACAATAACAACAACAATAATGGAAATGGTGGCACAGGAGGTGCCAAAGGTCGCGCATTTACATTGGGCCGCGGAGAGGCCAGAAACGACTCGAACGTGGTTACCGGTAAGTTTCCCCTTAATGAACATTTTGCTACTGTGCTTTTTGATACGGGTGCGGATAGGAGCTTTATATCTGAATCTTTTAGGAAGAACCTAAATCTCACGCCTAAACCATTAGAGGCCCCTTATGTTATAGAATTAGCCGATGGTAATTCTGTAGATGTGACCATATAGTATCCGGCTGTCAACTCAAACTCGCGGGTCACACTTTTACCATTGATCTGATGACAACTACCCTGGGTAGTTTTGACGTGGTAGTCGGAATGGACTGGCTATCCGACGTCCGGGCTGAAGTTCTCTGCTTCGAAAAATCTATCCGTATTCCGCTCTCTAACGACGAAATCTTGACGGTGCAAGGCGAGAAGGCAGGCGCCGTCACCAACATCATCTCTTACATGCAAGCGCAGAAGTATCTTCGGAGAAAGAACTCCTTCGCCTTACTCGCACTGGTTACCGAACAGCCTAAGGACGAGAAACGTATAGAAGACATCCCTGTCGTTCGTGATTTTTCCGATGTATTCCCAGAGGAATTACCTGGACTTCCACTCCATCGACAATTGGAGTTTGAAATTGAATTGGCGAACCATGCAACTCCTATCGCCAAGGCTCCATACTGCCTAGCTCCAGCCGAGCTGCAGGAGCTGTCTACCCAACTTCAGGAGCTGTTAGAAAAGGGATTTATCCGACCAAGCGCTTCGCCATGGGGAGCTCCAGTCCTTTTTGTCAAGAAGAAGGACGGGACCTTCTGCATGTGCATCGACTACAGGGAACTCAACAAGGTTACTGTCAAGAACCAATACCCGTTACCTCGCATCGACGATCTCTTCGACCAACTTCAAGGGTCAAGCTACTACTCCAAGATTGATCTACGGTCCGGTTACCACCAGCTACGCGTCAGGGAGGAGGATATCGCTAAGACGGCATTTCGTACTCGGTATGGCCATTATGAGTTCTTGGTCATGCCCTTCGGTCTCACCAATGCACCCGCGGTGTTCATGGACCTCATGAACCGCGTGTGTAAACCCTACCTCGACAAGTTTGTCATTGTGTTCATCGATGACATACTCATCTATTCTAAAAGTGAAGAAGATCATGCTGAACATCTACGATTACTGCTAGGATTACTTCAACAGGAGAAGCTATATGCCAAGCTTTCAAAGTGTGATTTCTGGATTCGGGAGGTTCAGTTTCTTGGGCATATCGTAAATGAAAAGGGTATCCACGTAGACCCTGCCAAGATTGAAGCCATCAAAAACTGGGAAGCACCCAGGACACCGACGGAGATCCGCCAATTTTTGGGTTTGGCTGGTTACTACAGACGTTTCATCGAGGGATTTTCAAAGATCGCACAACCGCTTACTACCCTCACCCAGAAAGGCATCAAGTATGCTTGGGGTGACAAGCAAGAAGCAGCATTTCAATTGCTAAAGCAGAAACTTTGCAGTGCACCCATTCTGTCCTTGCTGGAAGGGACAGATGACTTTGTAGTATATTGTGATGCTTCCATCCAGGGGTTGGGATGCGTACTCATGCAACGCGATAAGGTCATCGCGTATGCGTCGCGACAACTGAAGGTTCACGAGAAAAACTACACGACGCATGACCTGGAATTGGGAGCAGTAGTGTTTGCACTTAAGATTTGGAGACACTGCCTTTATGGAACGAAGTGCACAATCTTTACAGACCACAAGAGCCTCCAACACATCTTTGATCAAAAGGAGTTGAACATGCGACAGCGTCGCTGGGTCGAACTCTTGAACGATTATGAGTGTGCCATTCGGTATCACCCGGGTAAAGCTAACGTGGTAGCTGATGCCCTCAGTAGGAAGGAACACTTGAAACCTCGCCGTGTACGAGCATTACAACTCACTATTCATTCGGGGCTACCCGAACAAATACGCGACGCCCAGTTATAAGCAGTTAAGGAGGAAAACATCAAGGCCGAATCGGTGGGAAAATGGAACGCGATTGGGAAGTAAAACCCAATGGAGCCCGGTATTTCATGAATCGCGTATGGGTACCTCTCTACGGAAACCTCAGAGAGCTAGTCATGGACGAAGCTCACAAATCCCGATACTCTGTCCGTCCGGGTTCGGATAAGATGTATCAAGACCTTAAGGCTGCGTATTGGTGGCCCAACATGAAAGCCGATATAGCCACCTACGTGAGTAAGTGTTTGACTTGTGCAAAAGTCAAGGTAGAGTATCAAAAGCCATCGGGGCTACTTCAACAACCTGAGATCCCAGTGTGGAAATGGGATCAGATCTCGATGGATTTCATCACTAAACTTCCGCGAACTTTGGGTGGTTGCGATACCATATGGGTGATTGTGGATCGTTTAACTAAGTCCGCACACTTCCTAGCTATTAAAGAAACAGATAAGATGGAGAAGTTGACTCGCATCTACATTAAGGAAGTAGTTTCTCGGAACGGAGTGCCAACATCCATAATCTCAGACAGAGATGCTCGCTTCACGTCCAACTTCTGGCAATCACTTCAGAAAGCGTTGGGAACACGCTTAGATATGAGCACAGCCTATCACCCTCAGACTGATGGTCAAAGCGAAAGGACCATACAGACCTTGGAAGACATGCTTAGGGCATGCGTAGTAGACTTTGGAAATAGTTGGGAAATCCACCTGCCTTTAGTGGAATTCTCATATAACAACAGTTATCACATGAGTATTTCGGCAGCACCGTTTGAGGCATTATACGGTCGTAAATGTAGATCACCGGTCTGTTGGGCAGAAGTCGGTGACAGTCAACTCACAGGCCCTGAGTTAATACTTGAGGCTACTGAAAAGATTGTACAAATCAGAAACCGCATGGCGGCGGCACGAGATCGACAGAAAAGCTACGCTGATCAACGACGCAAACCGCTCGAATTTCAAGTAGGCGACCGCGTCCTACTAAAGGTGTCACCCAGGAAGGGTGTAATCCGCTTTGGAAAACGGGGCAAACTAAACCCAAGGTACGTAGGTCCGTTTGTGATCTTGAAACGTATCGGACCCGTAGCTTATCAATTAGACCTTCCTGCTGAACTCAGTGGAGTTCACAACGTATTTCACGTGTCAAATCTGAAGAAGTGTCTATCAGATGAAACTCTAGTTATTCCATTGGATGAGATCCAAGTGGATGAACAACTACACTTTGTGGAACAGCCTATCGAGATCATGGATCGTGAGATCAAGACTCGAAGGCACAGCAAGATTCCGATCGTTAAGGTTCGTTGGGACTCTAAGCGTGGACCGGAGTTCACGTGGGAAAGAGAGGACCAAATGAAAAGCAAATACCCACACCTCTTCGCAACTGAGCAGCAAACTAACGATACCAGTAACTAAATTTTCGGGACGAAAATTCTTTCAACATGGGGATGATGTGACAACCTGGAAATTTCTCATACTTTCGCGTACCATTGTTAACTAAATTCTTGTGCATGGCACTTGGGAATCTTTGTGCATGGCACTTGGGAACTTCTTGTAACTTCGCGTACCATCGTTAACGAACTAACTCTTTGTGCGTGGCACTCTAAACATG
The DNA here is from genome assembly GCA_947069175.1 of Scalesia atractyloides. Lineage (NCBI taxonomy): Eukaryota > Viridiplantae > Streptophyta > Magnoliopsida > Asterales > Asteraceae > Scalesia > Scalesia atractyloides. The sequence continues at coordinate 28,375,482 of CAMTDV010000010.1, forward strand.
TACGCTGCATACTAAACCGCGTTTACTCAATTTTCGGGACGAAAATTCTTTCAACATGGGGATAATGTGACATCCCGGTTTTTTCGGATAACTTAAACGCAATACTTGTCGAATAAATTATATGCTACGTATTAAACGTGTACGAGTTAGTGAATACGTGATGTGCGATTATGTGATTGTTTTAGTTATAAAATAATTATGGTAAGTATGTACACGAATCGAACCGAACCGCGACACAAACCAACAACCCAAGCCTTAAACCCAAACTATGTCGCGAGCAATCAACCCAAACCGACCCACCCAAGCCCTCGGCCGCGAGACACCAAACCGTAACCTTGTTGTCTCTTTGCGCTATATATACACACACACATGCATGCCTTGCTTCACAAAATCAAAAACACAAAACCCTAATATCTAAGAAGCCGACGGCAGCCGATCCTTCATCTCTTCGATCGCAAACAGCCCATCTCTTCCACTTGTTCACCTCCTCGATCGCAAACAGCCTCTTCCTTCATCATCTCGATCGTGATCAGCCTATATCATCTCTCGGTCGCGACAGCTGATTATTCATCTCATTCTTTCGGTCGTGACCTTGCTTGAACAGCCGAATCCATTCTTGTCCAAGTCTCGGCTTATTTACCTAGTCATTAAAGGTTAGGGTTTATCTTTTGTTACAAGATCATATTCGGATATATGTGTTTGAATGTTGTGATTGTGTTGTTTTCGGATTATATGTTTGAATGCAAGGTTATGTTAGCCGATTTGTTAATAATGTTTGCAAGTGATGTTTGTTCGAAATCTGAAAATCATAGGCTGTGTTTGTTTATAAAAACTAGAGATGTTGATTAGGGTTTGCATGGATATGATATAGGTATTGATCTATGATGGGAAAAATCAGTTCTTGATCGCCTAGGTTTATTGTATTGACGGTTGTTGCGAATTAATTGTGATAAAATGCTGAAACAGTTTGCTGAATGATAGTTACAGCCGATTTCAACTGGCTGTAACTCGGTCATTAGTTGTCGAAAAACGGATTTTCTGAAGTCTAAAACGTAGAGATTTGAATAAAGAATCTAATGGCGCTAGATTCATATTTTTCTGAAGTCGTTTGATATTTTTAAGTGGCCAAATAAGTTCAGTAACTAAAGCTGTGAAAATCCTGAAATTTTGTTAGTTGTTTATCGAGTTGGATTTTATAATCAGTAGGGAGTCGAGTCATGAAATTTGTACAGCAACTAGGTATGGAAATTTCCGGGCAACTGCCACTGGAATTTTGTTAATTGGACTATCGGTGATTTTTAAATAAATTCTTCCGTGGACTGCAGTCGGAAAGCGACAAATCTGACTGCAGCCTAGTATATTAATATTTATGGTTAAATGGTAAAGAATTAGGACTTGAAAATTTTATAGAAATTTCTATAGTATAGTTTTCACCTGCTATAAAATAATTGGAATTTTTGGAACGTTGGAACTATTTTATAAAAATCCTAGAAAACAGCTGAATTATGAGTATGTAAGCTGAAATTTGATAACTTGTGATTGTGTGCACCAAAGTGTTGCATGGATTGGATTATGTTCATGATAAATTGTTTTGATTTCTATGTTCACATGAGGATACTTGCATGCATGTTTGAGTGTTAGGTATTTTGTTGTGTGTGTCACTTTGTGCGTAAATTACGTGTAGAATTTGTTTTGGTGTGTTCACACACTGACTTGAAATCAATTGGTTTGTTAGGACGCAATTAGCGGTCCCATCCCTTACAACTTCTTTGCTACACTAACCGAGCAACTAAAGGTGAGTTCACGGCCCCTAATTTTATCCGGTTTTAAACAACAGGGGGAGAAACATGTATACACTCTTCAACTCAATCTCTTTACGTTTTATGAAATTAACGTCACATAACTATTCGGTAACTAAGTTAATGTTAATGTAATGTTATGGTCACTAAGCAGCTATATCACTTAAGTCCTCGTCAATCTCTCGGATCGTTAGTATTGGGTTTTAATAGCGGGGGAATTATAAGTAGTACTACTGGGCCCGACAAGCCCCATCCGAGCTAGTCGCGCTAGCCGACCGGGTATGGTCAACGGGTGAATAATTTGGCCTAACTTCGCCATGGTTAGTGATAGGCCTGGCAACATGGAGGCACAACAGTCAGCTTCGATCGCGAACACTTACGTGACATAACTTTAGGCTAGCTACCTATATATGTTAACATTGAACTTAATTACGAATCAACTATATTATCCCGGGTTGGGGATAATGGAAACAACAACTTTATTATTCCGGGTATGGAATAATGGAACCAACATTATTATTATTCCGGGTTGGGAATAATGGAACTAAATCATTATCCTGGGTTAGGGATAACGGGAGAAAACAAACTCATAACCGAACAAACGAATTTATGAAAACCTGTGAACTCACTCATCTTTAATGTTGACACTTGTTTCTTTACATGTTTCTCAGGACGCTAGGAGCTCTAGGTGCACTCACACGCATTGAACAAGACATCTTTTATCGAGTCTCATTTACAAACATTGTTTTGGGTTTTTCATTTGTTTTGGCGTTTATGTTGGCGCCCGTTTCACTACTTATTTTATGCTTCCGCTCAACCATAAAAACTAATGCTTCCGCTAAATATTGGTAACTAACTAAGACAATATAAAATCCATGATGAATGGTTAAACAAATGATTTTTGGAAAACGTATTATCAAATCATATAGAGTCGTTCGACGTACTAGTGTTCAGATTCTGGTTTGTTCACACGCCTCGCGGTAAAACTCCGCAAGTGGAAATTGAGGGTGTGACATTTATGATATCATGTTTTAAACTATGGAGAATTACCACGTGTCTGCCGCACCCTGCATTTGTCTTCCGCTGCAAGTTCGGGTGTGACAGAAGATGGTATTAGAGCCTTCGGTTATAGCGAACTAGATATCCCTAAAGGACCTAGACTATAATCTTAAGTTAGTCTCCACACGCTGAGAACCTCTAGAGACTGAGTAGTGTGGCTATTACCAGGACGGCCCTGGTGGGGCAAATAAATTATTGTGGTCCGGAACACCATAATTTATCTGCTCATACTTGGGAGTTTTGGGAACATCTTTGAGATAGGACGGAAATACGTCTACTAACGTCACCAACCATGAATAATTTTTTTTTAAATCTTAAAAATCAAAATTGTGTGCAATACGTGCTTATGTGTATAATTGTGGGATGTTGAGTTGGTTTGTCGGGCAGCCAAATCAGCGTTGTATGTGGTTTTCTTTCTACAAATATCATGTCGCATCATTCTAGTCGCCAGACTACCTCTCATACGGAGACCGATCCTGAGGAGGATCCGTTGATACCCCTCTTGACATCGAGCAACTCGCCAGATCCTTCTGATTACTTTTGTGGTCCGTACCCACCCAGACCTTGTACTAGGCGCAAGAGAGAGGTCTCGAGCGCCTACCGTTCGCCATCACACCATTCGAATAGCTCCTCGGAGCATAGTCACACCCCAGACATTGCTATCCAGCTAGGACCGGTCCCTAGGAGCCCTACTCCTGCTACGGAGCATTGGGAGTGGGAGTGGGAGTCGGTAGCACCCCGCTTACCTTCATCGGAGACTCCTCCTGAGCCTTATACTCCTTCTACCTGGAGTGCTTACCCACTCTCTTCACCTAGTTCCTACGAGATACCCACCCATAGCCTCCGACAGACGGCTCGTCGGAGGGTACTTACACCTGTACCTGTGTTCACAACACCCGTTTCCCCTATTCGTCTGATACCCTCACCCATAGGGACTCAGCAGCATTTTACCGCCCATTTTCTAACACCACCTCGGGAGGACCCTTCCCCGTTTCACACTTACGAGCGAGGTGGCCCTTCCTAGTCGTTTAGAGAGCCTTCCCCACCCGTCTGGGGCATGCCTGTTCCTCCTCAGGAGGTGCCTGCTCCCATCACCGAGTGCAGTTTGATGGGATTTCTGTTTGAGCAGATTTCATTGTTACGTATGGCGCGGGATGAGGATGAGCAGCAGAGGAGGTTGATGGGAGACTACCTGATCGTCTTACAGCAGGCGATCATCGCCTTACAGCAATGTATGGGATATGTTCATCATGAGCAGGATCATTTCCGTGTGTTGGTATACGGATGTATCGGTGCCATTGTAGGTTTGGTAGCAGGTCTTGGAGGGTTGGCATGGTGGATGTGGCATTCTTAGTATGGTTTTCTTTATAGTATAGACCGATATGATGTATTTTTGCCCCATCCTACCAAGCATTGGGTTATGCCTATGACGAGGTGGTGATGTAGTCGTAGTGTTCTTTGTTTTTTAGTGGTTGGTGTTTCCATAGCATGGAATATGTACGTCACTTCTGTGACATGTTTTGACAGCACATCTAAGCACTGGCCCTTATGGGTTAAGTCTATGTGCAAATTTTGACAGTTATATGATGACAGTTATTATTATATATATATGATGATGACGTTTTGGGGTATGCAAGTTGTGAATGTTGATGCATATGTCTGTTGCCTACGTCATCGTATAATATCGAGTCTGTATTTAGGAGCGAAATGTCGAAGTTTATGTATGTTTATAGTGAAGTTCGCTTGAAATGTATATGTTGTAGTCAAGTTCGGCCGAACTTGACTAAGCAAGTTCGCCCAAACTTGCACTCCCCAAGCGAACTTGCACTCCTATAAATAGGAGTCTTGACATTTCATTTAAAAACTTCAGTAACTTTGGCATTTTGGAGGCGAAGCTCTGTCTTTTTGTACTCTTGACGTTTGATCAATAAAACTGATGTTAAACTGATTAATTCTTGTCTATTGGTAAACATGACGTAATATTTCCGCTATTATGGACGTTAGCTAAAAATGATAAACATGAAACTTTTTTAAAACTAAAAGAAAATTTTCAAGAAACTGTTCTACAATCTACTAAAAGGTGAATGCTCAATCCGAAAACCTTCTAAGCAGAATGAAGAACAAAAACAAAGTTTTAAAAGTTTTCAAAACAAAAATAAAAGCTCATCGGTACAATCATCCAATCATTATAAAAAATCAAACAAATTTGAAAAACAAAACTCACAAAAATTTGTGAATAAGTGGTGCAGGTCGGACCACAGTGCTTCAATGTCAAATCAAAGTTACAGACAAAGCAAGAAATATGGCTACCCCACGTCAAATCGTGTTATGATTTGAGTGTATGGTTTGATAGAAAAGATCGATATGGGAACAGGAAGTGTCATAAATGTGGAGTAACTTGACACATTGCTAGAAAATGTTTTCAAATTAATCCTACACCTGCTCATATTGATAACAAATTTCTGGAGTATCAACTCAGGTTTTGAAACAATGTACAGAAACTACAAACAAGGTGAAACCAGTTATTACTAAGTTTTCAAATCTTGAAACTGGTGAATCCTCGAATGGTAATGAACAAAGAGTTTCTACATTGTTTTTCAAGAAAGCTTTAACGAAAAATCAAACATGGTTGGTAAAAGAAAAAGAAGTTACACAATCAGTGAAAATTGAAAGGTTAGAGGACTTTCCAAACTTGAAAAGTCCAAAATAAACCTGATTGTGAAAAGAAAGTCAAAATTAAGGTTGAAGAAACAACGCCTAAGACTGCAAAGGCTTGGGTGTCACTATTCAACTAATTATTTGAATTTTTGTGCAGGAACTTCTGAGATGAACGCAAATTACTAAGAATGGAGTTCTGGGGCACACATTGAAGAAGGACCGGGTTATCGTGTTAAATATAAAGGCCATTTTTTTACAAAACATGTTCCAACAATGTTTACTTTAAAATTTTGAAAATTTTTGGAGAAAACTTTTCGAAAACATGTTTTAACAACGTCTACCTGAAAATTTTACAAATTTTTGAAGAAAATTTTACAAATTTTTGAAGAAAATTTGAAAAATCCTCACTGTTGAACAAGACAAAAACTCATGTTCAGTAAATTGTTATAAACACAAAGATGTCAAGGTTTTTGTCATCATGAGGGGGAGAGGATTTAAAAGAAATTGTGAAGCAGTAATGGATGGAGAATTGAAGTGATTCTCATCGTTTGGTCAATGTTTTTCTATAAATAAAAATTCCAAAAATATGTTTTTGAATTTTAGGGGGAGAAAAAAATTTTCAGAAAATCTAAAAACATATTAAATACGGAAATTATAAAAACATTGAAAAAGGAAAAAGAGTTTTGTGTAAAAAGGAAATGATAGTACATCAGTGGACTATCACAGTATGCTAAAGAAATGTAAAGTTTAAAAGGTGATAAACAAGTCTTACTATGGATATGTCGATAGGCTTTACACGTTCAGTAGATTGTTTCCGAGATATAAACTAAATTTTACAACTGCTTAAACTTGTGGATTAACATCTCTCAAATATAGGGACTTAGTACTCTGAAATTTCGTTTGAGAGATTGCCTGATTCTGAGATACGAGGTCTTTATAGATGATTGATATCGGGGGTATTATACAAGTTCTTCTGATTTTGCGAAAGCAATGGCCTAGAACTTCTATAATGCTTTTGCAAAAATCCCCTAAACTGCATTCAATTGAAAATATTGTAAAAAGATTCCATTTTGGAACACTACCTTATAAGTCGAGCATTCATCTCTTTGTCGGTACGATGGTACTAACCTAAGCTCTCAAGGTCTCGCACAACCCAGATACAAATATCAATTACGCTATATTCACCTGTAAGATGAAATCTAGGGAATCTTGATACGGGAGTATATTCTGAGATGGGAACCATAGTTAAGTCAAGTTTCTTAATTCTACATAATGTATCTTGGAACAATTGAGAAATGTGTCGAAATTTAAATGGACAATCATACCGACAATCTAAAATTTGTTTAAAACTTAATGTCATGAAGAGGTCAACGGTATTAGTGATATGTCTCAAAAACTGATATGATCCTTTACCACAAACTCAACAAAAATATGGTTGTAAATATGTTTGTAAATTCTTAGTGTTTGATATTCATTTCATAAAAACAAAAAGATTATATTATCTTTTAGTTTCGACCACTGATGATGAAAAGCTGATTTTCAAAGTCTAGAGTTGCTAAACAAAATTTAAAAACCTTTTGAAAATTGATCTGAAAAGTTTAAAAGTTTATTAAGTTGAAACTTACATTTGAATAAATGTGTCAGTTTAGTGTCAAAACGTTTAATCAAGATCATTATGTTGAACTTGATATAAATCAGATATTCAAGGTCATTAATTTGGACTTGAATAACTGAGAAGGTTTAAAAACTGATAGAAGATTAAAATTTGAAATGTTTGTGTTTAGAAATTTCAAAGTTTGAATCTGAAATATTTGTTAGAATGTTTGAAGAACTTTGAAACAGGAAGTTGATTTTAAGGGGAGCTTGATAAAACACGTTGATTATAGATACCAGAAAGCTCAAAGCAAAGGGGAGCATGGTGATTAAAGTTTTATCAAGACAAGCTCGAGAAGAAAAGAGAAAAGGATTGTAAATGCTATGAAGATCAAGGAAGTTAAAGTTATTCAAGAACTAAAGATCAAGAGAACATTAAAGACTCAGGAACTTAATTGAAGACTGATGACTAAAGCAACATCCAAGGGGGAGTCTATTGATGCATATGTCTGTTGCCTACGTCATCGTATAATATCGAGTCTGTATTTAGGAGCGAAATGTCGAAGTTTATGTATGTTTATAGTCAAGTTCGCTTGAAATGTATATGTTGTAGTCAAGTTCGGCCGAACTTGACTAAGCAAGTTCGCCTGAACTTGCACTCCCCAAGCGAACTTGCACTCCTAAATAGGAGTCTTGACATTTCATTTAAAAACTTTAGTAACTTTGTCATTTTGGAGGCGAAGCTCTGTCAGTTTGTACTCTTGACGTTTGATCAATAAAACTGATGTTAAACTGATTAATTCTTGTCTATTGGTAAACACGACGTAATATTTCCGCTATTATGGACGTTAGATAGCAAATTTAGGTTCCTTAGCATCAAGGATCGGTCCTACAGTGAACTATGTGTGTGATGCAATTGTGTGATACGTGACGATTGACTATGTGATATTGATGCATACGTATCTATTATTTATAATAGAATGGCCCCAAAACGTGCACCACAGATGACTGAGACGGAAATTGCGCAAATGATAGCGCAACAGCTTCAGGCAGTTATTCCCACGATTGTGGCACCGATTAGCGCCGGTATCAATGCTAACCCACAACCGAACCCGCAAACCGGACCCATAGGTCAAAACGACAATCTAAACAACGCGCAAAACAATGGTAGGCCGGTTTGCACATATAAGCACTTCATGGAATGCAAACCTATGGAATTTAATGGAACCGAAGGACCGAATGGATTAGTGAAGTGGATCGAGAAGTCGGAGTCGATACTGAATATAAGTAATTGTCCCGGGGATTGTTTGGTTAAGTATACAACTTGTACCTTTACTGACCATGCCTTAAACTGGTGGAACACTATTGTTCAATCTCAGGAACTGGACGCGATTAATGCTATGACTTGGGATGATCTTAAGGTACTGATGAGGGAAAGGTTCTGTCCAGCCCATGAAATTCAGAAGCTCGAACATGAGTTTTGGAACCTGCAAATGCAGGGTGCCGACCATGTAGGTTACACAAACCGCTTCAATGAACTGGCACGTATATTGCCAGACATGGTCTGACCGGAGTCCAAGCGGATCGAAAGGTATATCTGGGGATTGGCCCCAGAAGTGAGGAGTATTATTAACTCAGTGGAACATCTGACCATGCATGGAGTGGTAGCCAGGTCCGATACAGTGACATACGATATGGTTAGGCGCAAGATTCTGACAATGCCGGGAGAGCAGGCCGGAAACAAGCGAGAAGCCCCAGAAAGTAGTCGAGCAGGGGAAACAATACCGAAGAGGGGGAGAGCTACTAGCCAGAGCTACGCTTTGACTACCCCAACTGGTAGCCCTGGGAGCTACAAAGGAAAGGCCTCAAAGTGCAACAAGTGCTCTTTCCACCACTATGGTGCATGCCCAGCAGGGAGATGCTCGAGGTGTAATCGAAGTGGGCATGATGCCCAAAACTGCAATACGTCATTAGGACCAAACCCCAAACCAAATTGTTTCCAACCCCCTAGGCCTCAACAGCGACCCCAACAACCAATACAACAGATTACCTGCCCCCGTACGTGCTACAGATGCGGTCGTACGGGGCATTTCCTAAGAAATTGCCCGCAGTTAGCTCAGCAAATAGCAGGAGGAATTACGCAAGGCCAAGCTTCTACCTCGAATGCAGCTCAAGGTCGTGCCTCTGTCATGGGGTCTGGTGACGCACGCCATGATCCCAACTTGGTTTCAGGTACGTTCCTCGTTTCCAATCAATTTGCTTCAGTGTTATTTGATACGGGAGCCGATAGAAGTTATGTGTCGATTGCATTTTTGCCACTCTTGAATATGCCTGCTATTGACTTAAAACAACACTATTCCATTGAACTTGCACCAACTTATTGTTAATTGCCCTATAACCCTTAATGGTTACCAATTTACTATCGACCTTTTACCCGTAAATTGGGTAGTTTTGATATCGTCGTAGGAATGGACTGGCTGTCCAACCATTGCGCGGAGGTGTTATGTGAACAAAAGGTTGTGAAGATTCCTTTATCCCCCACGAATGCAATTATGGTTCAAGGAGAGAAATTAGGTGCCATGCTGAACCTCATATCTCACCTCAAGGCATTGAAGTGTGTACGACAGGGATGTGAAGTGTTCTTGGCCAGCATCACGACCGAGGAACCAGCCGAGAAACATATTGAAGACATCCCAGTAGTATGTGAATACCCCGATGTGTTCTCGGAGTAATTGCCCGGATGGCGACCCAATCGGCAAGTCGAGTTTCGTATCGACTTAATACCAGGAACGGCACCCATTGCCAAAGCCCCATATCGTCTTGCACCGTCCGAGATGCAAGAACTATCGACACAGCTGCAGGAGTTACTTGATCGTGGTTTCATCCGTCCTAGCTATTCTCCCTGGGGATCCCCAGTCTTATTTGTGAAGAAGAAAGATGGTAGCTTCCGAATGTGCATCGACTATAGGCAATTGAATAAGGTCACTATCAAGAATTGTTACCCTCTTTCGAGAATCGATGATCTATTTGATCAGTAACAAGGAGCCCGATATTTTTCTAAGATAGATCTTTGGTCAGGTTATCATCAAGTGAAGGTCCAAGAGGACGATATTCCGAAGACAACATTTCGAACTCGTTATGGCCACTACGAGTTCATGGTTATGCCTTTTGGTTTAACCAACGCACGTGCTATGTTCATGGACCTCATGAACCGAGTATGTAAACCATACCTTGACAAATTTGTCATCGTCTTCATCGACGATATTCTAATCTACTCCAAGAGCAAGGACGAGCACGAGCATCTCTTACGTGCTATATGGGGGATACTACAGACAGAACAATTGTACGCTAAATTGGCTAAGGGTGACTTTTGGTTGTAAGCCGTACAATTTTTAGGACATGTGGTAGATCATAATGGAATCCATGTGGATCCAAGTAAGATAGAAGCAATCAAGAATTAGGCGGCGCCAAAAGCTCCAAAAAAAAGATACTTCTCAAGTATCGCCCAATCGCTAACCGCTTTGACGCAAAAGGACCGGAAGTACGAATGGGCTGAAGATCAAGAAACAACGTTCCAGCTGTTAAAACGAAAGTTATGTGAGGCCCCAATTATAACATTACCCGAAGGTAATGACGACTTTGTCGTATACTGTGACGCATCGCGACAAGGAATCGGATGTGTCCTTATGCAAAGGAATAAAGTTATTGCGTACGCTTCTAGACAGTTGAAAGTGCATGAAAAGAACCACACGACACATGATTTGGAACTAGGCGCTGTTATATTTGCACTAAAGATTTGGATACATTACGTATATGGTAACAAGTGTACTATATATACGGACCACAAAAGCCTCCAACATATCTTCGACCAAAAGGAATTGAACATGAGGCAGCGTAGATGGGTGGAATTGTGAAACAATTACGACTGTGAGATAAAGTACCCCCCGGTGAAAGCTAATGTGGTAGAAGATGCGCTAAGTAGGAAGGATCGAATTAAACCCCTTCGAGTGAGAGCCTTGGAAATGATTGTGCAGACAAGTCAGATAGATCAAATACGGAACGCGCAGATGCAAGCCCTGGAAGAGAGCCAGTTACCCGGTGAAGGATTGCACGGGAATGAGAAAGATTTTGTGAGGAAAACGGACGAGGTATTGTATTTCAAGAATCGAGTGTGGATTCCTGCGAATTCGGAACTAAGACAGTTAATAATGGACGAGGCTCATAAATCGAAATATTTGGTTCACCCTAGTACAGACAAGATGTACCACGACCTTAAAGGATTTTATTGTGGCCGGGAATAAAAAGGACGAGGCCAAGTGTGTGAGCCAATGCTTGACTTGTGCGCGAGTCAAGGCGGAATATCAGAAACCCTCGGGAATGTTACAACAACCCGAGATACCTCAATGGAAATGGGAACAAATCACGATGGATTTTGTGACCAATCTTCCAAAAACGTCTCGTGGTCATGACGCGATTTGGGTAATCGTGGATAGATTGACCAAATCCGCACACTTTATTCCGATCCATACCACTTACAAAACCGACAAGCTAGCCGAAATCTACACTAATGAGATAGTCGCTAGACGTGGTGTCCCGATTGCTATTATTTCCGTCCGAGACAGCCATTTTACTTCGTGATATTGGCAGAAGCTACAAGAAGCTTTAGGGACGCGAATCGATCTGAGTACTGCTTACCTTCCAAAAACCGATGGTCAACCGGAACGCACGATTCAGACACTAGAGGACTTGCTTCGTGCTTGTGTCCAGGGGTTGGGACAAGCATCTTCCACTAGTGGAATTCTCATATAACAATAGTTTCCACAGTAGCATCCAGGCAGCCCCATACGAGGCACTCTATGGTCGAAAGTGCCGATCACCACTTTGTTGGGCCGAAGTAGGTGACATCCAACTGACGGGATCGGAGCTTGTGCAAGAAACAACTGATAAGGTCCATCAGACTCAGAACCGATTGAAAGCTGCCCAGAGTAGGAAAAAGAGTTGGTTTGATGTACGTAGGAAACCGTTATCATTCAAGGTTGGTGAACGAGTGTTGTTAAAGGTATCGCCATGGAAAGGCGTTATCCGATTTGGAAAAGCTGGAAAGTTAGCACCAAGATATATTGGACCATACGAGATCCTAGCCAAGGAAGGTCCCGTAGCTTATCGATTAAAGTTACCACCCGAACTTAGTGCTATTCATAATGTCTTCCACATTTCAAACTTAAAGATCAGGCGAAGCCACTAAGATACCTTTGGAAGATATACACGTGGATAATAGACTCCACTTTGTGGAAGAACCGATAGAAATAGTTGATGGCAAGGTTAAACAACTGAGGCACAACAAAATTTCACTGGTTAAAGTCCGGTGGAACTCGAAACATGGATCTGAAAATACCTGGGAACGGAAGGATGAATTCCGTAGAAAATACCCTCACCTCTTCCCTAACTTGACAAAGTAAATTTCGGGACGAAATTTCTTAACCAAGGGAGACTGTGATACCCATGACGAAACCAGGTACCCCTTAATTGGTCCTAAACTTTAAGTCACGCTTAAACAATAATTGTGCGTAAACTTTGCAAACTTGTATGACTTGTGTGATAGGCTGAGCAATCGTTATTATGTCTCGAAGGAATCCGAGAGCACGTCATGGTTAACATGACACTATTAAGGACCAACGATGCGAGGTTGGTGTCCTTAGCCTTGAACATCGTGTTAAACGGGACTTAACGTTTAACAGCGCATCAAACCTTTGATGTTGATTATTAGGATATCGGTAGCATCATTTAAGATTCTGAGTTCCAGAAACAACTTAGTTTTGTGCCATAGACTGTGACATAAGGTTTGAAGTTAATCGAAGCTCGGGCACGCAAAAGAAGCAGCTTCCCGGTTAGGGAAATGCCTTCGTTTCGGGCATAACATAAGGCAACCAAATGTGCAAGGAACGATCGATCAAGCTTAAAACCACTCAAACCAATGTAAAACGAGGTATTCATGATTAAAACGTAAACGTGCTCGGATTTTGAGACGGTTATGCTCAGTTTTAAAACCGAGTGTTTTGACAGTAAGAACGCGAAAAAAGGAACCCGTTTCGCAAATCGGAGACGCGCCCGGAACGCGAAAACAAACCTAAATGCAACACCGAAGATAAACATCATCTTTTAACACGTTTTATGAAGCACGACTAAGCTACTAGTGGGGTAGGGGTGCCCCCTTATTTTATTATTATTTTTTTCTTTTAAATTCTTTTATTTCTTTTATTTTCACTTAATTCCTTCAAGAAATCTGCACTCTAACACTAAATCTCAACTGATTCAACATCCAAACAACATTAAATCAAAGGTATAAACCTTGATTCTTATGGTTTTAATCATGTTTTCTTGATTATACATGAGTTATAACCGAAAAACCCTTTTTAGTCCATGAATTTTGAAGGTTTAAACAAGTTTATGGGCTGAATAAGAACACCATGGGAATTCCCTGGTGTTACATGGCAGCCATGGTCGCAAATCTTTCGGTTTTGATACCCTAATCAACACTCATTCGACAAAAATCGCATAACTATTCGATTAACCGAAAAACCATGAAACAAAGCTTGATTGATCTAAGTTCTAGCATATTTGGATTGTACTTGATGTGTAGGTACTGAGCATAGCACCCACACACTTCTGGACTCACAAGAAACTCGCGAAAACGAAGCTTGCGCTAGGTATATCGCCCGAAAACCGAATCTAGAGTAGGCATATTATTGTTTTGCCTATAACAAGGTCCGTGATACTTGGATTGAGCTGAAATTTGGTGTGGTTATGTAGATATTGTCAGGAAGGTCCACGTAAAAGTTCAGTATTTTTGGAATTTTCTATGATTATTGGTGAATTTTTAACTGTTTTACGGAAAGAATTTTGGAAAAATTATCAAACAAATTCAATAAATCACCAAATTTTACAGAGACACTAAGGAAAATATGGGGAATGTTCTGGAAACATTTGGAGTCCACTGGTTCAGTTTTGATTTGGGTTAAAAATCCACGTTTTTGCGAGTTTTCGGTAGCCAGGAACGCACCGAAACGAAATCAGAAAAATCTCAAAATTTTGTGAGAAGTTCCTGGACATGTAAAAGGTGTTATGGAATTTTTCAGAGTTTTTGGACCATTGATGCTAATTAATGTTAATTATTTGATTAAATATTGTTTTATATAATAATTTATTTAAATAGTTAAAATGCCAAAATAAATTCCCAAAATTTGTTTTCCAAAATCTACATATTTTTACTGACTTATATGAAAATTTAAAGATTTTTATTCAAATTATAGATTAAAGGGGAATTTATGGAATTAAAAATGAGTTATTTTAAATCAATTTCGGCAGCTTACCGTATAACGAACATGCCGGAACCGGGAACCGACCCAACCCGACAAATACTATAATTAGAACACCGGGAGTATTCCGGGAGAGTCCCGGGCAACTTAGGCACTATGCGAGTGTCCTAAGACAGTTCGGGAGAGTTCCCGACGGTAAAAATGGAAACTCAAATTTGGGCAACTTAGACTCCCCAAACACTCAAACCCCCTTAATGAAAAGTTAATCATTCTTAAATAACAACGTGTTGGCACTATTGGTATTCCCATACCATTATCCGAACACGTTAAACTACTAACTTTGGCTGGCACGCGAAACATTGCCCGGAAGCCAAACTGAAAACTAATACTACCTTGACGTCCATCACCATACCAGTGTCCTATAGACTCAATCCGGAGTAAAAACTCCTGACCAGATCTGAGTTCTAACCATTAACAACTTAGATACTTATTTGAGTCCATACTTGCATGTGTGTACTAAAGTTGATCCAATTGCTTGATCACTCTTGTGTGTTGAGACTTCTACGTACACAGTCAGTTTTCACTTCCCCGCTTTTAAATTATTCCTGGTTTTCTAGGGACTTGCATGTTAAAACTGTGTTGATTACACCAAATTGGGAGTGTGTTTCACTTCCCCACTTTTAAATTGTTTTACTGTTCTCTGGAATGATTTGCATATTACAAACTGTGTTAATTGCACCAACTTGTGATGATGTGAATTATCTAACACACGAACTACCTCCCCACTACAAGTGATTAACGTAAGCCTTATGGGGCAGTGGATAGTACTATTGGT
Source organism: Scalesia atractyloides (assembly GCA_947069175.1). Lineage (NCBI taxonomy): Eukaryota > Viridiplantae > Streptophyta > Magnoliopsida > Asterales > Asteraceae > Scalesia > Scalesia atractyloides. The sequence continues at coordinate 28,390,742 of CAMTDV010000010.1, forward strand.
CTGACAAACCCAGTTGCTCCGGACCCATGAGGCCAGTAACAAGGCAACTGCACGCGTCCTAAACTTGGTTATGTTGTTTGGCATAACTACATTAGGGGCGTTTGGCTGCACGTGACGCAGCCGAGGGGATGACGTGTCGAATGAGATATGGCCCGATGTGCTGATGTGTCGAGTGAGATACGGCACGAGGTGCTGAAGTGTCGAAGGGACACGGCACAAAAGTCCAGGTTTCACGTGTGTCCTCGTGTAATCCATTTGTGACTATGACTGTGACCAGTGCAATTAAACTTGTTAATACATATGATTCCACAATAACTAAACCAGTGGAACTCATGCAGCGTTTAGCTGACCCTTTTCAAAACTAACATGCATTTCAGGTAAAGCGAAGCAAGAGTAAGGAATGTGCGTGTGGATGGCTTGGATAGTAAACTGTAGCAGAATAAGAGCTGTGGTAGCTCGTAGTACCGTACTTGAACTGTGGGTTGTAATATGATATTAGTAATATGTTGTAACTGAGGTTCTCTCTGTTTATGATATCATGTTTTAAACTATGGAGAATTACCACGTGTCTGCCGCACCCTGCATTTGTCTTCCGCTGCGAGTCGGGGTGTGACATTTTGCCACACTTAATTTGGTGTTGACACATGTTATGACACTAATGCACACTTGAGAAAACTTGTCATCACTTCCTTGATCCTAAAATACTATAAATACCCCATGATTCTTCCATTTTTATTCACACCACTTCAAAACACTTTAAAGCACAGTGTGAAGTTCTTCTTTCTATCCTTCTTGGAGCTTATTTCCGGCATTTAGAAGCCCCCTATCCTGAGTTCCAAAAGTGTTCTTCAACACGAGTAAGTACTCTTCCCAGTTCTTTCATTATTTTATCTATTTTGAGCTAAAAGTCGAACAATTTGGCTTCTTGTTTGACTTCCGGTTCTAACCATTTTGGTCAAGTCAAAGTTCAATTGAACTTTGAAACGTGATCGTAATCATGAAGGTATTAATCCCTTGGGATTGCACCTTCTGATTACCACGTTTACTATGCGAAGTGACGAGTCAAAGTTTTATTATTAAAAGTAAAAAAATGTGCATAAGTGCATTTTACGACGAAACTATTTTTGGGTATTAAAACTTAAAGTTTTAACACCAAAGCAGCTTTATAACTAAATTAGACATGTTCCAACATGTCTAACTCGTCACTTCAAGTTTAGTGCTTTATTAGGGTCGTAAGTCGAGCGGTCTTGTTCACCGCTTTAACTATCGAATCCGACCTGTTTGGTCAACTTTAGGATCCAACCAAGCCCATTATTATGACCACAGTATTAAAGGGAATAACCCTCTGAGGATATAACTTATGGTCATATCGTTTGGTTAGTCAAATGACGAGTCAATTATATTCTTTATAATGCCGAAAATACCATTTTTGCGCATAAATTAGTTTTGAATATATAAGAACATTGTTTTGACATCTAAACTGATTATAGAACTTATACAAAATTGTATTGACATGTTAGACTCATCATAGGATGTATTTAACGATCCTCATCATAGGACGTATTTAACCATCCGAACCCATTGTTACATTTACCACCCGTTAAAGTGGCGTAAACCACTTTAGCAAGCCGTAACAAGTCAAAACACTTTGAAACACTTCCAAATCTGAATGTATGGTATTATAAACCATGTTATACAAGATCTAACTCTTTTTTGGTTTACAAACCTCATTCTATCCGATCTCTCGTTCAAGTTTCAATACACTAACACATAGTATCTGTTACACTATGAACTACTTCAACACTTGAACATTGAGCTTTGCTATTCGATTGAATAAGACCTATACGCAAACCCGTGAGTACATAGTTCCCCTCTTTTACGTTTTTCTATTTTTTTGGGGTGATTCATATGTGTAATCAAATTTTCTCAAATGTATGGGATATATGTGTTTACTAAGTGCTTTTTGTGTATTATTCCTATTATGCAAAACACGACGATTGAGAACACGAACCAAATCCTTATAGCATCCATCTATCTTCATAGATTGATTCTTGTTGGATATTTAAAGTACGGTCTAAAATCATTCTATCTTCATAGTGAGATTTCTAAGAAGTGTTGTACACGCCGATGGTTATTATTTATGCGTAGAGATTGTTGGTGATTTAGATAACGAAAATAGAGTAATACAATAAGGACTTGATGGATACGCCGTTGGTACTTCCTATATATAAGTATGCTTATTCTATTACCCTTCGTGGCATTATCCGACTCACCTTTAGGATTTATGACTTTGTGATTCAATGATTCAGTGTGACCAAACCAAATCCTTGTAGCATCTATCTATCTTCATAGATTGATTCTTGTGGGATGTTTAAAGTGCTAAATTGAAGTCCTTGTTTGGATTCTTTATGTACTTTAATGCGTATGTTATGATTCATTGTGACTAAACCAGATCCTTATAGTATCTGTTTTGGTAAAAAATCACAACAAGGATAATGTAACCAAATCTGATTTGTGAGGTTGAGTGCTTGAATTATGAACAATTAATGAACAAGTTAGGAATGTAATCAAAGATGAACACAGAGATTTATACGAGGAAAAAGCCCTTGATTAATGAATGATCTCCGACATAAAAAACCTCGGGTGATGGAAACTACCAATCACCAACTATATCGAACTATAAAGATTACAACTTTGGAAATATTGAGCTTGTTTACAATGAAAACTAGAGTATGGTGAGTGTGATATTCCAGAGAATATATGCGAGTGTGTGTTCAATCAGAATTCGTGTGTCTATTAAGCTCAATATCCCACTAAATATCTAGCTAATCCTAACGAACTAACTATCCGAAATTTCAGCCATGCATCCATGTTCTCCATCAACGGTCATGACTCTCTTTGCACGTGCTATAATTAGCATTCCTACAATATTCCCGTGTTGACTCAGCTCACTTCACATAATACCATTCGCTAAGGATCCGTGATCCAGGCTCAATCTCAGGATGGATGATCCTTAGTATAAAATACATGCCACAACAATTGCCCCCAAAATATGAGGAATTAATGGTAACTAAATGAGTCATATTTTCATCAAAATCGGACTAGTCGTTGCTTATCCAAACTAGCCGTTGCAAGTGGAGCTAGTCGTTGCAGCCATGATGTCACTAATAAGACCTCCTGCAACAAACACCATTATATATAGGGGTTAGATAGAGATGAGATTTTCCATTTAAATCATGATCTTTGCAATTTATGTCTGCATTCCAGAAGTTTCAAGGTATTCTCTCTTCTCTTCCTTCAATCCTTTATCTTTTCTCCTTCTTTCTCTCTCAAAATCCATGGTGAAGATGGTCACTCGGTCCTCACCAGTCAAGGATCCTGAGGATGACAGCCCACTGAGAAGTCAAAATCTTCTCAAAAATCCTTCCCAGGAACTTTTCCGTTTCACTGATCCTGAAATCGATCAGATTCGCCATTGTTTCCCGGAGGAAACCATTTTCAGACCCTTAGATTCGTCACTGAAAAGTGATTGTGAATCAGACTTCTGGATTTGTTTCCCTGCCACTCCGTTTCAAATAGGCTGTATCTATCCCTTTCCAGTATTCATCCAAACATTCTTTAGCCACACCGGAATATGTTACAACCAAGCGATGCCTATGCTATGGAGGGTTCTGTACACTCTCGAACAAATAATCAGCAAAGAAGGTCTGGTTGTTTGTCTCACCGAGCTTCATCATCTATACAACCTGGTAACCCATGGATCCCATCGTTATCTCATCAAAGCTAAACCTCAGCATCCTCTTCCACTCTTCAAGACCACCAGAAATGATACCAATTGGAAAAACCAGTTCTTTTTTGTCAAAAGAGATTCTATTCGCAACGAAAAGTATCTCCCCAAGAAGTGGAATTTGAAGGGTAGGATCTAGGATTCTTCGGATAGGACCACTAGTAACTCTGTTCTTTTCTTTTTTTTCAAGGATAACTGATTCTGTTTTATCTTGTTTTGCAGTGACTAGCTTTGCCGACTTGAGAGACTTGCCTGCTACCGCTGAAAGAGTTGCTGCCTTCTGGGCCCTACACACAACAGTTAGATCTTTCTATCCAAAGGCCAAGGACCTAGAAGATACCACATCTGCCTCCTACACCATGTCAAGTAAGTATGCATGCATGTATATATACGTAAGTATTTGAAATTAATTGGTTAAATCATGAATACTTATCTGGATTTTGGTATTGCAGGTGCTGCTAAATCCTACTCCAAATATGCCTCTAAGTTTGGCCTTGGGGAACTCAAAGGAATAATCTCCCCATGATCCTTCAAGAAGGAGCTGGCCACAGGCCAAAGCCAACCGAAGAACAAGGGCATGACCCTCCATGCTAAAGTTGGGTCCAAGAGGAAGAAGCCATCTGAACCTGCATCACCAAGTGACGCCTCTCAACTTGAGCAAGACATCCGTAGCTGCGTCTCTGAGGTAAGGATCACTGATTCTCTGGTGTGTGAAAATTTTTAGGATGAAGGATCCTTATCTTTGCATATTGTCCTATGCAGAAAGTTGCACAAATCCAAGGCCTACAAGAGAAAAAGTTAACTGAGGCAGAAAAAACCATTGCTGATCTCCGGGCCTTCTATACTGCTAAAGATAAGAAAATTGCGTAGCTGGTGAGGGAGATAATCACTTGGAGAAGCAGGCCATAGTGGATGCGGTTCAGGCGAACAAGGATCGGTTGGAGGCTGCTGATGAGGCCAAAATCTCTGCTATCAAGGCTATCCGGAAGGCCAGGATCCAGATAGCTCAGGAGGTAGTGGATCCTTCCTTTGACAAGGTTGTATGGGAGGTAGAGGCTTGGAAGCAGAGGCTGCAGGAGCTGGGTGATGATGATGAGCCAGAAGGGACACCCATGCTTGAGGTCGCTACTAGTGGTGAGAAGGATCCTGAAGAGGCAGCAGCTGGTGGCGGTGGTGAAGGTGGCGAAGCTAAGGGTGATGAGGCAGCAAAGGAGTAGGCTGCACCAATGGGCGATGGTGGAATTTTCTAGACGTGGCCAGAGCCAATTTTTAGGATGGTTGGTTTTTTGATGGTGGTTTATTTTGAACAACTTGGTCTGTAATTTGAACAATAGTTTTAGGGTTAAGGATCACTGATCCTTTAAACAATATGGGGTAGCAAAGGTGGATGGGTCCTTTTGTTTATGGAGATGAAGCCTTTGATGCCCCTCGTCTCTACTTTCATACACTTTTAAATTCTGCAACGTATGACCAGTTATCATGGACACCTTTGTCAACCCAAAGGACGGGTCGTTTTTTGGTAGAAGTTTGGGTTGACAATTTTGACAACCTTTTAAAAGGGGTTCTTATAAATAAATAAACCTTAAGCTTTTGTCTATGTTTGTTGTTGTTCTTTTTCTAATTTGAATATCATTATACCTTTACTTGTTAGCAAAATTCAAATTTAGGAATTCATAAATTCTTAAAAAGAAAAATTAGTATTTTGTAAAACAAGTTTTATTTTATACGGTTAAACATTATATGATCAAGGATCATATAGGCTCCCGTCAAAGATTAAGGTACTATCCGAAGACAAAAAGAAAACTGAGTAAAGGATCATACCAGTGAATCTAAGTTAGGATTCTTTATCCATAGAACTTACAATCTTAGCAACAAAGTATAAAAATTAGTAGAACTCTAGGATCCAGGATCCTTATTTGTTAAGCTTCAAGAACCTGTAATAACATGCAACTTGGGACTAAGCCAAACATCAATTGAATAACTTATTAGAAGCTAGGGATAAGCCCAAATAACTGGGGACAAGCCCAACAAACTGGGGACAAGTCCAAACAACTTGTAATACTTAAGCTAACGTGAAGACGTTAAAAACCTTAGGAATCTGGTGTATGGCCCATACTGGCGACTAACCAATCGTAAGTGACATGAAAATGCCAAAAACTTAGCTAACGTGAAAACGTTAGAAACCTTAGGAACGGATGTATTGTACGTCTACCATTATACTTAGGATCCTACATATAGCCAACAACAATGAAGTTGTCAGTCCCTAAAGCGGGTACTGGTCCCATTGCCTCGAACTATACTTGGATAACGTTCGCTACTGGCGGGGTGTCAAAACCCAATTCGTGTGAAAGGTGAAAACCTTTAGACCTTAGAAGGTATTGGATACCTTAAGCTGGGGACATGCCCAATGTCTTGGGGAAGTGGCCAACCTCTTGATCCTTTGTCAACGATGTAATAAACTCTGCAAAAGCTTAAAACTTGATAAAAGTAGATGTTATATGTTTAACATCTTGTCCTTATAATGAATAATAAGTATAAAATGAAAGAGAGTGAAAGATGTTACCGAAGTAAGGATCATATATCCTTTAAGGATCCTTGTTCCTGAGTCAGGGTATTAAGATATCTAAGGATCCATGATCCTTCTCACATGAAGTATTTCTTCAGATGGACAACATTCCAAGCTCTTGGCAGGAGATCACCATCCATGGTTAGTAAAGGATATGCCCCCTTTCTAGCTTCAGCCTCAATGAGATAGGGACCTTTCCACTTTGGTGCCAACTTACCATCAGCAGGATTTGTAGTATTCTGTAATGCTTTCCTCAATACAATATCACCAACTTGAAACCTTCTCATTCTGACATTCTTGTTATATGCACCATCCATCTTCTGTTGATAGCTAGCCATCCTTATTCTTGCCATGTCTCGCAATTCTTCCACAGTGTTCAAGTCTTAAGTTAGAGTCTCAACATTTGCATCAGGATCACGGATGCTTGTTCTGGTTGTCGGTACTACCATTTCTATAGGGATCACTGCTTCAGCTCCAAAGACTAAGGAAAAAGGAGTCTGACCCGTAGCATTCTTAAGAGTTGTCCTATCTTCCCATAACATAAGGTAATTCCTCAGCCCATTTGTCGTTCTTAGATCCAAGCTTCTTCTTCAAGTTGTTGATAATGATCTTGTTGGATGATTCTGCCTGGCCATTAGCTTGTGGGTGGACTGGTGTTGATGTTATCATCCTAATCCCCCAGCTGTCACAAAAGTTAGTAGTACGACTCCCAATAAATTAGGATCCGTTATCACAAACAATTTCAGAAGGAATACCAAATCTAGTAATAATATTTCTTTTAATAAAGGATATGACTTCCTTTTCTCTGACTAGGGCAAAGGCTTCTGCTTCTATCCACCCCTGAAGGTATAGAGCGTTGTCTTTTTTTGTTATTTTGTTTTTATGCCTTCAGGGTCAGAAGGGAAGGTGTAGCCAGGCGAGGGACTTAGAGAAATAGTTTGTCATAGCTAGCATGAACACCTTTCCTCCTGGAGCCTTGGGAAGCTTGCCTACTATATCCATTCCCCATCTCATAAATGGCTAAGAGGAGGATATAAGACGCAGAAGTTCTGTCGATCGATGAAGGATATTACTGTGTCTCTGGCAAGCATCACATTTCTTTGTGTATTCTACAGCATCCTTTTACATAGTAGGCCAATAATACCCTGTTCTAAGGATCCTTGAAAACAGTGCTCTGCCTCCAGTGTGATTCCCACAGTCTTCTTCGTGAAAATCCTTCAGGACTTCTTGTATCTCAAGATCCTCAATGCACCTTAGATAGGGTACTGCAAGATTTTTTATATAACATGTTATTTATAATGGTAAACTGGGATACTTTAATCCTGAATGCTCTTGGATTTTCCCCAATAGGGATTTCTCCATTCTGAATGTATTTCAGAATTGGAAGGATCCAGGATCCTGAATTCGACTGCATATCATCCACTGTGAACAACTGCAGCATCTTCCACTATTTCCATTTCTTCATTCTCCTCAATTGCAGGAGTTAGTACATGGATAATAGGTATCTTCACATCCTCAGGCATCTTCAATGAGGATCCAAGGTTGGCTAGAGCATCGGCTTCTGCATTCTCTTCCCTAGGTACCTGTGTTACACTGAAAAAAGCAAAAGAATATGCCAGTTTCCTGACTATTTCTAAATATTTGATTCGCCTTTAACAGCATAGGATCCATTATAATGATTATTAATCAATAAAGAATCTACAAATACTTGAAGATACCTGATCCTCGTATTTTTAGCTAGTTGCAAACCTGCTATCAAGGCTTCATATTCAGCCTCATTATTAGTGGTCTGAAACTCACACGCTATAGATTGGGGTATAATGTCCCCCTGTGGCGATTTTAGTATTAAGCCTAGTCCAGTTCCTTTGACATTCGAGGCTCCATCTGTGAAGAGTGTCCAAGGATCCTTGGTTTCCTCAAGTTGTACTACCTCCAATTCAGCTTCTCTTTGTAGATCACTACTGAAATCAGCCACAAATTCAGCCAAAGCTTGGGATTTAATAGCAGTTCTAGCCTCATACTTAATGTCATATGCACTAAGTTTAACAACCCATTTTTCCATTCTTCTCGACATCTATGGTTTCCTGAGAACATTCTTAATAGGAAAGTTAGTTTTAACAACAATAGTATGAGTTTCAAATAATGTCTTAGTTTGGTAGAATCCATGATTAAAGCAAGAATGAGTTTCTCTAAAAGAGAATACATGGCCTCAGCATCAAGTAGACTTTTACTTACATAGTATATCGGATGTTGTTGGCCTTCGTGATCCTTAACTAGGACCGCACTTACCGCTTTACCTGAAACAGCTAAGTATAACGATAAGAGTTCTCCATTTTCTAGTTTCGTCAAAGCCGGTGCTGAGGATAACTAATCCTTGAGGGCTTCCTCAGAATATCATAGAAATCCTTGCATCTTTTTGAGGATTTTGAAATGAATCTATTCAAGGCGGCAATCCTTCCCGTCAATCTTTGCACATCCTTGGCATTGGCTGGAGACTTGATGTTCACTAAAGCCTTGATCTGTTCTGGACTTGCTTCAATTCCTCTCTTGGTCACCATATATCCTAAAAACTTTCCAGCTTTAACCCCGAAATGGCATTTAGAGGGGTTTAGCTTCATGTTGTACTGGTCAAGGATATTGAATGCTTCTTTGAGATCCCTCAGGTGATCCTCTGCTTTCTTAGATTGAGCACCATATCATCTATGTATACTTCCATTGTGTGTCCAAGTTGTTCCTTGAACATCATATTCACCAGCCTTTGGTATGTAGCACCTGCATTTCTTAAACCAAAGGGCATAGCAATATAACAATATATGCCAGTGGGTGTCATGAATGTTATATCCTCTTGATCAGATGGTTCCATCTGAATTTGCTGAAATTCAGATGAAGCATCCATAAAAGTTAACAACTCATGACCCGCCATAGTATCCACCATGGAGTCAATGTGGGGTAAAGGGAAAGGATCCTTGGGACATGCCTTGTTCAAATCAGTAAAATCGAAACATACCCTCCACTTTCCATTTTTCTTTTGAACAACAACCACATTGGCTAACCATCTAGGATACTTGACTTCTCTTGTCATACCTGCCTTTAGTAACTTGTCTACCTCTTCTTGGATAATCGCATTTCTTTCAGGTGCAACTTTTCTCCTCTTTTGGTGAATTGGCATGAAAGACCTGTCAATACCAAGCTTATGAGTGATGACATCTTTTGAAATACCTGTCATATCTTCGTGCTTCCAGGCGAAGGTAGATTTTCTATGTTTCAAGAAGGATACTAGATCCTGCCCTATGCTCTCTTGGATCCCGGATCCTATATACACCTTGGATTCAGGATCCTCAAGATCTAAGAGTATATCCTTGACGTCCTGTTCTCTTGCCTCCATGACGTCTCTTGGAGGATACTTTAATTGCTATGTTTCCCTGGATTTGGAAGCCGGTTTCATCGAAGAAGTGTAGCAGTTCTTTACCTCCTGCTGATCTCTCTCTATCTTGACTATTCCCCATGGACTTGGGAGCTTGACACATTGGTCGTACGTTGATGGGATCGCCTTCATGTCGTGTATCCATGGCCTTCCAAGGATAACATTACAGCAAGATAAGCAATCTATTACACAAAATTTTTGGATAGAATTCACTCCCTCTATGTAAATTGGGAGTTTGATGTCCCCCGATGTATTCTTGGTTTCCCCACTGAATCCCACGAGCATTGATGATCTTGGAATCATCTCGGATTCAGGGATGTTCATATTTTTGAGGACATCCAACTAAATTATGTTCACTGAACTCCCTCCATCAATAAGGATCCTGCAAACAAAATGGTTAGAAATAAATAAAGTAATGACAAGACGATCATGATGAGGATCCTGTATGTCTACGCGATCATCCTCATCAAAGGATATCACTTTTTGCTGCGTTAGGGTAGATGTTCGGACTGGTCTTTCCTCATTTTCCATCTTTGTTTCCTTAGCATGCCTTTTAGCCGCTGAAAATGAGGTTCTACAGATATCAGAACCACCAGAAATAAAGTTAATGATCTGAGCATCCGATGGCGGGGGAGGAGCTCTTTCGAGAACTTTCTTAGTATCCTGAGTCCTTGAACGTTTCCTTCCCAGTAATTCCTTCAAATATCCTTTGCTAAGAAGATAGCCAATCTCCTTCCTTAACGCTATACACTCATCAGTAAGGTGGCCAAAATCCTCATGATAAGCGCACCATTTGGACTTGTCTTTATTGGTTGTGGCCTTCTCATTTTCCTAGGCCACTTGGCTTTATCACCTAGATTCTGCATAGCAAGGATTAGTTCATGACTATCAATAGAAAAACAATATTCAGATATAGGAGGGTAATCCTCATCATCTTCGTCTTGTTCAACTGCATGCACATTGTGGTTGTCATGTTTAGAGTATGACTTGGATCGATTATTCTTAAAGAATGATCTTTGCTTTTCCTATTTCGAGGATCCTGAGAGCCTTTCCTGGATCCTTTTGTCATCCTCTAAATGAATAAACCTCAATGTCATGTTCCTCATTTCATCTAATTTCCTGCAAGGTGTCATAACAAGATCATCATAGAATGAGGAATCCTTGAGCAATCCTATTTTGAATGCCTCCACAGCGGTGGCAATATCTAAATTACGGATCTCCAAGGATTCTCGACTAAACTTAGTGATGTAATCTCTTAATGATTCATCACGTCCCTGGGTTATTCTATATAGATCACTAGTTAATCGTTCAAAGGTTCTACTACATGAAAACTGGTTATTGAACAAATTAAATAGATTAGAAAATGAAGTAATTAGGTAAGGAGGAAGACTTAGCAGCCATTTTAAAGCTGATCCAGTGAGTGTGGATCCGAAGCCCTTGCAAAGGCAGGCTTCCTTTAATCTTTCTAGAATGGGATTGATCTCCATTCTTTCCTGGTATTGTGCCACATGCTCCTCCGGATCAGTTGTACCATCGTACAGCTTCATGTTGGGGGTTTGAAAGCGTTTTGGTATCTCAGCATTGCAGATAGGAGGTGCGAAATGAGACACCCTGTGGCTTCCATCTGGGATCTCAGAAATGGCTTAACCACTCCTAGGACACTGGATATCATATCCTTAAGCTTCTGGAGCTCCCTGGCTATGGTCTGATTGATACATGTATCCTGCATGAAACCATAGTTAGTACCAATAAAGTTATTGACATTGTTACCTCCTGATTGATTCGGAAACGGTATGGCAGAAGTATATCCAAAGGTAGATGTTTCTAGTGCAACAGTTGGACCAGATGAGACAATAGTCTGCATAGGAATGAAGTCTCCTATATGAACCTCATAGTTCCTGGATGGTTGGATCCCTAAGGATCCTTGATCCTAGAAGACGTTGGGTCCAGGATACGTGTGTGTTGAAGGTCTCGGAGGATACTCCATGGATCCTTGAACCTGAGGTGAGGATCCTTGATGCTGATATGTGGATTCCTGAGGCTGGAATGAGGATCCATAAGGCTGGTAATGAGATGCTTGTGGCTGCGTCATTGCCAACGGTCCATGCTGCAATCCTGAGGATCCTTGAGCATGTGTCATCGCCAGTGATCCCTGCTGGTAATTGGAGGATCCTTGCATCTGAATGTCGGATCCCCTGGAATACTGGATTGTTGATGCTTGAGAAGTGAAATCCAATGATCTGGGCATCAGTGGAGAGTATGGCCTTGGCCTTGGCCTTACTAAGTTATTGGGATCATTGGATCATTGAGAAGCTAAGATCTGGATTAGCGAAACGACTTAACGCGCCAGAAGGCCTTACGGACCACAAGGCCAAGGCCATACGGTCCGTAAGGAGGTGCCAGCAAGTAGAATCTTGGCAGCTTCCTGCTCTGCCATCTTGCACGCCATATGACACCTCTTAGCTACTCATAACACGTCCCTACACACTTGTTACTACCCCATAACTCCTCTCAACACCTGGCATCACCTCCTCACTTCACCATCACTATAAAAGGGGTCATGATTCATGAAACCCTTTGCTCATTTGCTTCATTTCTTCACAAATTGCTCTCTGGAGGTTCCGGGCCATCAAAGAGCTCTCTAATCAGCCACATTTTCGTGCTAGGACCTCTAGTAAGTGTTCTAACCTTCCTTGTTCAGTTTCATTAGGATTAAAGCCATATTAATATGCCAATTTTTGCTAAATGGTCCCTAAGAGCTCAAAAGCAAGATTTAAATATAAATGAGCTTATACATGAGGTATGAACTGATGTACTAAATTGTTAAACTTATGTTAAGGTTAACCTTCTGATTTAAAGTCCAAGAAATGTTTATTTCAAATAATTTACGCTTTTGGAGACGAAACTACCTTTTGATACATAAATTGCTATAAACATAACTTTGGCCTCAAAACTTTGTACCTACTGATGTAATATCATTATAGGATTATTTGGGATATTGATTCTGATTATAAAATGGGTTTATATATAAGTTCGTGTGTTAGGCTTCTAAATGATGAAATTGCCCTTTCGGCACTTAACATGTGATTTAAAAGGAGTTTTAAAGAACCAAATCTTTTATACACTGATATGTTATGTGAAATAACATATATTTATCATACAAAACAGATCCTAACATCAATTTCACATAAACACCGATTAAATCGTCATTTAGCGTCTTAATCACCGTTTCGGCGCATAGTATGGTTTAAAACAATATTTATGACCCGGGACTTGTTACCTACCGATTTCTAAACATATTTTATATATAATTACAGCAGGTATATGGTTTAAACTCAGATTCCCAAATAAGTTATCAAGGCTATGTGTGAAATGACCAAAATACCCTTTCGGGACATAGTTTGGTCTTAAACTTAACACCACACATAAGATTGATATCCTACTGATATAACATCATAATTAAGCTATTTTTACAATAAATTTATGACCATTACATCAGTTTGCTCATGAGATCTTTTAGAAGTCATAAAATGACTAAATTGCCCTTTTAAGACATAGTTTGATTTTAAAACCGTAACGGGCCAACATGTTGATAACTACTGATATTTTAACATATTTTAAATATAATGGCATATGGAACTTGTATAGGACTCATCCGGTTACCCGGTTTCGCTTATTTGTGTACGGTTCAGCCTACGTAACTAGTTTACGTAATATAACCGAAATGGGTTTAACCATATCAAATTATTCTCAAATTCTAGAATGTAAAATGGTAACCTATTATACAAGTCCTAGTACTTGTCGGGTCCAAATTACATTCTTTTCCGGTCATCGCTTAATCTAGCGTTTTCGTACCGTTATCTTTATTTTAAGTTAGCCGGTCTAAGTCAATGACTAAATAAAGACCCGCTAGCTAACTAATCGGTTATTAAAACCCTCCGTTCCATACTAGAGGCTTCTAGTAGAATTGTTCCCGAGCTAGTTATTTTGAATACGGCTGTGCTTTACTTATTTTCTTATTTATTAAAGATTTTGCAAGCCAGGTAAATACTTTGAACTTATTTTCCTTATACGGGCTTGGGATACGGTATAATAATACCGCATGGTTGGATATGGGATCAAAGACCAATGAGTCAGGAATTCAAATAATCCATTTTAATTCGTATTGCTTAATATTAAACATTTGGGGGTTAAAACGACCATGTCTTGGATATCCACGACTCATTTAATTGTAAATGGCCACGACCTAAGTACGGGATGTAGGCATACACCCGACAGATGCTAAAATAAAATTATAATCTATTAGGGATGTACCTATTAAAGGTATTAAAGTGGTGTGTCGATTAATCATGTCCCCGACATAGTTTTAGGGCTCTAAATGTATTATTAGCATGTATAACTGATAACATGAATATAATTTATCCCAAGTTATTTATTAAACAAAAGTACAATTGTGTACACTAAATGTTTTCAAAAGATTTTCAAAATGAGTCAGTTAATTGTATTTACTAGGTTTATCTGACGTATTTTCAAAAGACTAAGCGCAGGTGACATATGCACGTAAACAAGCTGGAAGTACTTGGAAGGCTTAAGAGGAAATTGCAACTCCTTTGCTTAGAAGGCCGTAGTCTGTTAAATTTCTTTTGTACTCACATTTCGATCAGCCTGTAGATCTATTTACAAGCGTTGTATTTATTTTTGAACTTTGAACATTCAAATGTTTGTAATAGTAATTATCCAGACTTCCGATGTGCTATTTTGTATTGTTTGGTAATGATGATATCAGCTTGCGTCACGATATTCCCCACCGGGCCCACCGGGTTACACGTGGAATTAGGGGTGTGATAGGTTGGTATCAGAGCCAACGTTCGAGTGAACTAAACACTAGCCTTTTGTGTTTAATCTCGAAAATACATATTAACACATATCTTTTAGACTTCCGAGTCTTGACTTTGACCTAGGCTTAATCATTTTCATCTTATTATTCTAACTTTGTATTTTCTTGTTTAACTTCTTTTTGAAGCAGGAATCATGCCACCCAAATTCAGACGCGGAGGCAAAGGCAAAAGTCCCATGAGGGGCGGACCTTCCATGGCAGGACCATCTTTTTGACCTTCCCTAGCTGGAGCATCTAATATACTCAATTTCAACCCTTACGAAGGGTCGGGTGATTCTTCTTCGTCGCCATGGGAAGCCTATCGACATTCCATATCCCATGAATATTTGCCACCCCAATCCCACTCTCAACATTCCCACCATTCACACCAATCACACCATTCCCATTCCCATTCCCATTCCCATTCTCACCATGAGTTCTTTAATTTTAACTTTGTCAACCCCGTTAACTAACCCTCACTAGAGACTCCTCCCGTCGACTCACCCACGCACATGGAGGAAGATTCAGATCCTGAGGAACTCCCAACAGGATCATATGGACACCAAATCGAGTTGTCCAGTGGGTCAAATTCCGTAGCGAGATCGCCTTACCGAGGTCTCGACGAGTACCGGCAATGGTGGGGAAATTATAAATTCTATTATACCCCTTCCTACCATGGCACTCCGTCCCACCATGAACCATCCCACATCCTCAAATCGAGGATGAACCTATGCAACAGGTGGATCAACCTCAACCACCACCTGAATCGTCACAACCACGTCAGAGGCATGGTGCACGCATGTCGGTGCGTGCTGGCCAAAGGTCGGGTTCGCTGCCACCTTTACCACCATCTTACCATATTATCCCTGAGGTTCCACAAATGGGTGGACCCTCAAACATATCACCAGTGGTGGAACCCCCACCACAACCAGCTATTGAGCCTCTGCCTCAACCACCACTACCACCACAGGGTTTTGCAAACCCAATACCTGCTTATGCAGGGCCATCTGGGTCTAACTCTTTCGACCCACCTGGCCTATATAATTACATCCACCATGGTCAAGAACAGGATCCATATTATGATGCAGTCATTCATAATAACCTTTATCCTCCCCCTTTCCCTAGTTACCCACCTCCTTATTCATCTTATGCTGCTACTGGGTATCCACCTTATGGATATCCGTATCCAGTTGCGCCTCAGCCGCAACCACCTTCACCTCAACCTCAACCACAAGTGTCACTTGAGGCCCTCAATGAGGCCTTAAATCGAGTAAAGGAAATGCAACAACAAGTGGAGAAATCAGAAAAGAGGACAACTAAATTTTTTAAGAAAATCTGCAAAGCTGTGAAGGGAAAGAAGAATGAGTAGTTTTGTATTTGTAATTATGTAATTTTAAATTCCAAAAAGTCCCTGCGAGGACATTGTTTTTTTTAAAGTTCCTATGTGAACTACTTTTGTCTTTCAAAGTCCTATATTTAGGCAACTGTGTAACGCTCTTTTTAGTAAGATTTTCTTCGTAATATATATATATCCAAATATCTTATCCAATCAATCATCATGATTTTATTCAAGTTTTATTGATCGGCTATATTATCCAAAGATCTATCAGCCAATGACTATGATCAATTAAATTGGCAAATGAAAATTTTGGAGGTAACTTCTGTCTAGAAAAGGTGAACAGTGTTCAACTTCCAAATTTATCATTTCTCTATGTTAACTCACAATGTGGAGTTAACCTTTAAATCCCCGTGATAAATATTGTCACATTAATCAATTGGGTAATGACAATGTTCACACCCTATCGCCCAAGTGATCTAAATAGAACCTGGTTAAAACGATCAAACACCCAATAGTAGTGTCAAGCCAATGTGCAATGATACACTTGTCCTTAGTAACAATAACAGTAGTGACGCTTGATACACTATCTGATAAATTTTGGACTATGTCCAATCCATAAATGCCTATAATGGTCCTTTGAGACCTAGGTAAAATATCACATCTTTTCGACTAAAATCTGTATGGTTAATAAACCATTTCATTAAAAAGGTGTACGCTGCAGCAACTAATCAAAAACTCATATTGGTATTAGAATCGAGCTGCAGCTATGGTGAACTCTAACGAGGTAAACAGTAAGCGCAATGACGACGACGCCAATGAGAATATCATTATTAGTAAGAATGACTTACAAGACCTTATCGGCACGTAAGTTGGCAAGGCTCTAAATGAAAGATCTGCACATCAACAGGAGTCGAGTGCTTCTCACTCCAAACATGTCTCCAAACCACTATCTCAGCATAGCCAGACAAAACCAAAGAAGAGTGAGGCACACTCTTCAAATGTGAAGAGTATAGCAAAACGTGAAGAGCATCATAAGAAGACACACTCCGACAATGATGGTTACTCCTACAAGTACTTTGTATCTTGTAGACCCGTGATTTTAACGGGGGGAAATGAGCTGTAGAATGTTTAAGGTGGTTAGACGAGATGGAGACGGTGGTGGATATCAGCGATTGCGCTGATAAAAACATTGTTAAGTATGTATCTCAATCGTTTAAGGGTGATGCCCTCATCTTGTGGAAAGCTTTAGTCCAGTCTATGGGCAAAGTTCATCTCTACAATCTAAGTTGGTCAAAATTTGTAGAGTTGGTGAAGGATACTTACTGCCCACCTCATGAGGTGGAGATAATTGAGTCAGATTTCTTGAATCTGACTATGAAAAACATGGACTATCGAAAGTTCGTCACTGACTAGAACTCTCTATCAAGACTTGTACCTTACCTAGTCACTGATGAACCCAAATGCATTGCGCATTTTATCAATGGGTTAGCTCCTGAAATAAGGAGTATTGTTAAAGCAGTGCAGCCTGGCACCTATAAGTCTGCTATGGAGTTATCCCTCTCCCTCACACAGGACTACATGAAACAAATGTCAGTTAAGACTGACAGCGATAGAAAGAGGAAGCGGGAGGATAACAGCTCCCATAGGTTTAATAAAAATGGTAAACATGGGCTCAACAAAGAAAATCAGAAGTCAAGTGACAAACCCACTTGTAAGACATGTGGGAAGCGACACCATGGACAGTGTCGCATAGAACAAATATCTGCAAAAAGACAGGGCATTGGTCAAACGAGTGCCGAACATAAAGGATGCTACTTGCTTTGGATATGGTGAGAAGGGCCACATCAAGACAAATTGCCCTAAAGCAAATGCCGAAGGAAAGGCCAAAACTGCCAAAGCAAAGAAAGGCACTGCTAGAGCCTTCCAAATGAATGCCAAGGAGGCAGTGAACGCTAATAATGTCATAACGGGTACGTTCCGTATCAACGACGCATTTGCTATAGTTCTTTTTTATTCGGGTGTGGATAAATCGTTTGTAGATCATAAATTTAGTAATCTATTAAACTTGCCCATAAGAACTCTAGACATAATTTATGAAGTAGAGCTCGCTGATGGAACTATAGAAACCGCTTTTTTCCATTCTCGATGGATGTTTCATATCCATCAAGAATCATTATATCCCTGTCTCTCTTTTACCCATGAAACTAGCGGGATTCGATGTAGTCTTAGGCATGGTCTGGTTGTCACATAACCAAGCTCGCATTGCCTGCGATAAGAAACTCATCGAAATCAAATCCCCGTCTGGTAAAATCCTTACCATTCATGGAGACAAACACTTTGGATTGCCTGATAAAGCAGTTTTGCTTAAGGCATCCAGATGTATGCAGAAGGGTTGTGTCATCTACATGGCACAAGTCACCATTGATGAACCCAAACCAAAAATTGAAGATATTCCTATCATTTCAGAATGCCCAGATGTGTTTCCAGAAGAATTGCCTGGCCTGCCTCCTGATAGGCAGGTAGAATTTCGAATTGACATCATACCCGGAGCAGCTCCCATAGCTAGAGCTCCACACCGTCTAGCACCTACTGAGATGAAAGAACTAAGAGCCCAATTGGACAAACTTTTAGAGAAAGGTTTTATTCAACCTAGTTCTTCACCTTGGGGAGCTCCTATTCTGTTTGTTAAAAAGAAGGACGGATCAATGCAGATGTGCTTTGATTACCGTGAACTCAATAAGATAACGATCAAGAATCGTTACCCCTTACCCAGGATCGATGATTTGTTTGATCAATTACAGGGGCAGGTTACTTCTCGAAGATTGATTTAAGATCGGGATATCACAAACTTAAAGTTAGAAATGAAGATGTCCTGAAGACTGCTTTCAGAACGAGATATGGACATTACGAATTTCTAGTGATGCCTTTTGGGCTCACTAATGCACCAGCAGCATTCATGGATCTCATGAATAGAGTCTGCAAACCATACTTAGATAAGTTTGTCATTGTCTTCATAGACGACATACTTATCTATTCTCGTAATCAATCTGATCACGAGAAACATTTAAGGTGCATTCTCGATGTGCTACGTCAAGAAAGCTATATGTAAAGTTTTCCAAATGTGAATTCTGGCTCCGTGAGGTTCAGTTCCTTGGTTATGTAGTGACTGAACGTGGTATCCAAGTGGATCCCGCAAAGACAGAAGCGATTATGAATTGGGAAGCACCAAAGACGCCTTCTAAGATACGTAGTTTCTTAGGACTGGCTGGTTATTATCGAAGGTTCATTGAGAACTTGTCACGAATAGCCGCTCCTTTAACAATCTTAACTCGTAAGAACGCTAAGTTCAACTGGGATCCAAAGCAGCAAGAATCTTTCGAAACTTTAAAGCACAAGTTAAGCAATGCCCCGATGTTAACTTTGCCAGAAGGCGTAGAAGAGTTTGTGGTTTACTGTGATGTATCGCACACTGGTATGGGATGTGTGCTTATGCAAAAAGGCAAAGTGATTGCCTACGCATCACGGCAATTAAAAATGCATGAGAGAAATTACACAATCCATGATTTGGAATTAGGTTCGGTGGTGTTTGCACTTAAATTATGGAGACATTATTTATATGGAACAAAGTGTATCATCTACACTGACCATAAAAGTCTTCAACATTTGTTCAATCAGAAGGATTTGAACATGAGACAACGTCGTTGGATGGAAACACTGAACGACTATGATTGTGAGATTCGATACCATCCAAGAAAGGCGAATGTAGTCGCTGATGCGCTTAGACGCAAGGAAAGAGTCAAACCTCTAAGGATCAATGCCAAGAGCATTGAATTAAAAATTTGTTTGAACGAAAAACTACTAAATGCACAAAAGCAAGCCATGTCAGAGGACAATATTGCTAAGGAAGGGTTAGGTGCAACTATTGATCAATTAGTACCTGGAAAGGATGGAATGTTCAGGCTAAATGATCATATCTGGGTTCCGATCTTTGGAGGACTCAGGGATATAATCCTCCAAGAAGCACATATTTCTAAATATTCGGTTCATCCTGGAAGCGTTAAAATGTATCAAGATCTGAAGCCAAGTTATTGGTGGATGGGTATGAATAAATCCATCGCCACTCATGTAGCAAAGTGTTTAACATGTTCTCAAATTAAGGCAGAACACCAGAAACCGTCAGGACTTCTACAACAACTTGAAATTCCAGTATGGAAATGGGAAATGGTAACGATGGATTTCATCACTAAGTTA
The DNA here is from genome assembly GCA_947069175.1 of Scalesia atractyloides. NCBI lineage: Eukaryota > Viridiplantae > Streptophyta > Magnoliopsida > Asterales > Asteraceae > Scalesia > Scalesia atractyloides. The sequence continues at coordinate 28,410,985 of CAMTDV010000010.1, forward strand.
CCAAAGACCAAGTGTGGCAATGACACTATTTGGGCTATTGTGGATAGATTAACCAAATCGGCTCACTTCCTACCAATTAAGGAAACATTCGGCTCCGATAAGCTGGCCAAGCTTTATATGGATGAGATTGTATCTTTACACGGTGTGCCGATATCCATTGTATCTGATAGAGATACAAGATACACATCTCACTTCTGGAAAAGTTTTCGACAATCTCTAGGCACGAAACTAAATTTTAGTACTGCTTACCATCCGCAGACTGACGGACAAAGTGAGGGTACCATTCAAACCTTGGAGGACATGCTGCGAGCATGTGTGATCGACTTAGGCAGAAGTTGGGATGATCACTTACCCCTAGTCGAGTTCTCTTATAACAATAGTTGTCACACAAGTATTAAGGCCGCTCCTTTTGAAGCCTTATACGGAAGAAAATGTAGAACACCTGTATGTTGGGCTGAAGTTGGAGAAGCCCAACTATCCGGACCAGAAATTGTTCTAGAAACCACGGATAAGAGTGTACAAATCCATGATCGACTTAAGGCAGCTCGTGATAGACAAAAGGGTTATGCCGACAGGAGGAGTAAACCTCTACAATTCCAAGTTGGGGACAAGGTTATGTTAAAGGTGTCACCTTTGAAAGGTTTAATGCGCTTTGAGAAAAAGGGCAAGTTAAGCCCGAGGTATATTGGACCATTCGAGATAATCGAATGTGTTGGATCTATAGCTTACAGGCTCAAGCTACCTGAGAAGCTCAATGGAATCCATGATGTTTTCCACATCAGCAACTTGAAGAAATGTCTAGCGGATGAGTCGCTAGCAATGCCTCACGAAGACATTTAGATTGATGAAAACTTGCGTTTCGTGAATAAACCAATTGCGATCGAAGATCGGCAAGTCAAAAAGCTTCAAAGAAAGCATGTTCCTATTGTTAAGGTTAAGTGGGACGCTCGTCGAGGTCCTGAATATACTTGGGAGGTCGAGTCCAAAATGCGACAAAAGTACCCTTATCTATTTGAATAAATCTCGAGGTCGAGATTTTTGTTAAGGGGGTGAAGATGTGACACCTCGAAAATTTCGTCTAATAAAATCCCGACACGTGTCCTGTCAATTTTTGGTTGCCACGTGTAGCCGAGAGGGACTAAAATGCCGTTATTTAATTTTAATAACCTCTGAACGAGCATCAGAAAAAGGCCGGGGACCAAAATTATAAATTCCCGAAATTCATGTTTTGAAGGGCGGTTACGGATTAAATGAAGCAAATGAGCAAAGGGTTTCATGAACCATGACCCCTTTTATAGTGATGGTGAAGTGAGGTGGTGATGCCCGGTGTTGGGAGGAGTTATGGGAAGAAGTGTGTAGGGACGTGTTATGAGCAGCTAAGAGGTGTCATATGGTGTGCAAGATGGCAGAGCAGAAGCTGCCAAGATTCTGCTCGCTGGCACCTCCTTAGACCGTATGGCCTTGGCCTTGCGGTCTGTAAGGCCTTCAGGCCCGTTGAACTTTTAAATGGTTACGGACCGTAACCATAAAGGCTTGCTTGTTTAGTTTTCTAACCTGCTCTCTGGAAGTTCCTGGCCACGAAATTAAATGGTTACGAACCGTAACCATAAAGGCTTGCTTGTTTAGTTTTCTAACCTGCTCTCTGGAGGTCATGGTTCATGAAACCCTTTGCTCATTTGCTTCATTTCGTGCTAGGACCTCTAGTAAGTTTTCTAACCTTCCTTGTTTAGTTTCATTAGGATTAAAGCCAATTCAAGGCGTTGACGTAAAAACGCTTTGACTTTAGGATAAAACCACAATGGCTCAGTCATTATATGCAACGAATGTGGTTACGTGACCATAATTATATAGGTATTAATCCCTCAAAAGGGTGCCTACTGATTACCACGTTTACTTGGTCAATTGTCGGGTCAAAGGAATGGTCAACAGAAAGTCAACGGGTCAGATTACAAATAAATTCGTATTCAATATGTAGAGGTCATAAAATGTGTTTTTAACACTCTAACAACTTCGTAAATATTATTAGAACATTTCTAAACATGTTCGGCCCGACAAATCCAAACCTTAAGTCGTTTCGTAACTGAAAGTCACGGTATTTGACTTCCGCTTTGACTCTCAGTTCTGACCCGATTTAGCGACATTAGATACTGAAGTTAAGTTGCATCGTGACCATAATATGTTGTAGTATAACCCTCTGAAGTTATATGACATGGTCACTTAGTAATTCGAGTGTTTATACAAGTTTCCGTTTAATATGACAATTTTTTGCTAAATGGTCCCTAAGAGCTTAAAAGCAAGATTTAAATATAAATGAGCTTATACATGAGGTATAAACTGATGTACTAAATTGTTAAACTTATGTTAAGGTTAACCTTCTGATTTAAAGTCCAAGAAATGTTTATTTCACATAATTTACGCTTTTGGCGACGAAACTACCTTTTGACACATAAATTGCTATAAACATAACTTTGGCCTCAAAACTTTGTACCTACTGATGTAATATCATTATTAGGATTATTTGGCATATTAATTCTTATTATAAACTGGGTTTACATATAAGTTCTGTATTAGGCTTCTAAATGACGAAATTGCCCTTTCGGCACTTAACATGTGATTTAAAAGGAGTTTTAAAGAACCAAATATTTTATACACTGATATGTTATGTTAAATAACATATATTTATCATACAAAACAGATCCTAACATCAGTTTCACATAAACACCGATTAAATCGTCATTTAGCATCTTAATCACCGTTTCGGCGCATAGTATGGTTTAAAACCCTTTTTATGACCCGGGACTTGTTACCTACTGATTTCTAAACATATTTTATATATAATTATAGTAGGTATATGGTTACATTCCCAAATAAGTTATCAAGGCTATGTATGAAATGACCAAAATACCCTTTCGGGACATAATTTGGTCTTAAACTTAACACCACACATAAGATTGATATCCTACTGATAGAACATCATAATTAAGCTATTTTTATAGTAAAGTTATGACCATTACATCAGTTTGCTCATGAGATCTTTTATAAGTCATAAAATGACCAAATTGCCCTTTTAAGGCATAGTTTGATTTTAAAACCGTAACGGGCCAACATGTTGATAACTTACTGATATTTTAACATATTTTAAACATAATGGCCTCTGGTTACCCGGTTTCGCTTATATGCGTACGGTTCAGCCTACGTAGGTAGTTTATGTAATCTAACCGAAACGGGTTTAACCAAATCAAATTATTCTCAAATTCCAGAATGTAAAATGGTAACCCATATTATACAAGTCCTAGTACTTGTTGGGTCCAAAATACATTCTTTTCCGATCATCGCTTAATCTAGCGTTTTCGTACCGTTATCTTTATTTTAAGTTAGCCGGTCTAAGTCAATGACTAAATAAAGACCCGCTAGCTAACTAATCGGTTATTAAAACCATTCGTTCCAGACTAGAGGCTTCCAGTAGAATTGTTCCCGAGCTAGTTATTTTGAATACGACTGTGCTTTGCTTATTTTCTTATTTATTAAAGATTTTGCAAAGCCAGGTAAATACTTTTAACTTATTTTCCCTTATACGGGCTTAGGATACGGTATAATAATACCGCAGGGTTGGATATGGGATCGAAGACCAATGAGTCAGGAATTCAAATAATCCATTTTAATTCGTATTGCTTAATATTAAACATTTGGGGGTTAAAACGAGCATGTCCTGGATATCCACGACTCATTTAATTGTAAATGGCCACAGCCTAAGCACGGGGTGTAGGCATACACCCGACAGATGCTAAAATAAAATTATAACCCATTAGGGGTGTACCTATTAAAGGTATTAAAGTGGTGTGTCGATTAATCATGTCCCCGACATAGTTTTCGGGCTCTAAATGTATTATAGCATGTAAAACTGATAACATGAATATAATTTATCCCAAGTTATTTATTAAACAAAAGTACCATTGTGTACACTAAATATTTTCAAAAGATTTTCAAAATGAGTCAGTTAATTGTATTTACCAGATTTATCTGATGTATTTTTAAAAGACTAAGCGCAGGTGACATATGCACGTAAACAGGCTGGAAGTACTTGGCAGGCTTAAGAGGAAATTGCAACTCCTTTGCTTAGTAGGCCGTTATCTGTTAAATTTCTTTTGTACTCACATTTCGATCCGCCTGTGGATCTATTTACAAGCGTTGTATTTATTTTTGAACTTTGAACATTCAAACGTTTGTAATAGTAATTATCCAGACTTCTGATGTGCTATTTTGTATTGTTTGGTAATGATGATATCAACTTGCGTCACGATATTCCCCACTGGGCCCACCGGGTTACACTTGGAATTAGGGGTGTGACATCCATGCAGCCATATGGCTGCTAGATCGTTTCAATCCTTGCTTGTTCATTGTTCGTATCATGCATATATTCTGTTGATTGTTAAGGCTAGTGAGGTTATGAAACCGAGATCCAAAGCTTCGGTCTCTTAGTGTTCGGTCATTTCGACCGTATGGATTGTGCCGAGCCTTGCCTCCTCCGACGACTTTATCGAAGACGGAACCTCCATTCTTCTTCCAGGACGATCCTTTTGCCTATGAATCTCCTGAGGGATTACACGCATTTTTCCCCTGGCGAATGCTCTTGCACGTTCCATCAGGACTTCCATTGTTTTCGGGAGATTTTCATGAAGTTTTTCAGCCAATTGGTTGTTCCGGATCCAATGGCAGAATCAGGAAACCCGGAGCTGATCCACCACCCTGCTGATCTGCATGCTTTCCCGATTGAAACGGTCGATGAAACTGAAGCACCACGCTGGCATGGACCACTGTTCTACTCTTGCCGCTGATCTGCATCTGGAAACCCTGGCCGCGCCAGTTAACGTTTGAGCGAACATGAAGCACCACGCTGGCATGGACCGCTGTTTTACTCTTGCCGCTCCATAAAAATCAAACATGTGATTGTCCGGATCAGTCGTTCCGTCATATTTTTTGACCTTGGAGGGCATTTTTAACTTCGAAGGAAACTTAGCATGAACGATTCTCTGGGAGATTTCAGACTTAGTAGTCATAGAGATAGGATGACAAGGCTTGGTGAGGTCCGTCTCTCCCGTGATAGCACTACGGAAGGGAATTTCAATCGCCCTTGGATGCACAGACCCAGAGTAATCGTATTGAGGACCGAGCTTATTTAAACCCGGTGGAGTGGATACGACTGCGGCATTTGTAACGACAGTTGTAACCGCTGGTTCAGACGTTTGACGCATAGCTTCAGTTTGAAAAAGGCTGGTTCGTAAACCGAGAATCTGTTCGTCACGAGCTTGCTAAAGCTTTAGGCGACGAAGGAGGTCAGGGTTCTTTTCCAAAAAAGAAGCATCGAATTCGACGGTTAACGGCGGTGGGACCAGGACAAAAGGCATGGTCGCGTTTGGGCCTTAACCCAAAGGAACTGTTGTTTGTGTTGAAACATTAGAAGATATTGTGTAAGTGTCGGACATGGTGTCTTGGATGTTAGATCCAGGAGCCGCCATAGATGAGTAATTTAACGTTCAAGAAACTCAACTGGTGAATGACTGTGAACGTAAAACGGATGGCAATTGAAGATACAAAAAACTAACCGGACACTGGGATGATTAGCCTTTGGACCTTGATAAAAGATTGGAACTAAACCTGCACACTGAACGAACCGTTAGGCTCGCCATATAGGAGATGGAGGGTCCCTCTGTGACCACCCTCCGTCGTGAGGATAAGTATTGATTTTGGAGAGAGAAAGTAGAGAGAGAAAGTAAGGACGAAGGATCTGACAGTATATACTTACATTGTACTTGGGGTATATATATATACTAGACAATTAGGACGTCACGTATGCCGATGGCCGGATGTTCTCATATGCGTCCTTAGGACGATACATCCGGCTTATTTTCATGTGGATGATACGTCCGGAGCTTCCGGAGATGGGCTCGGCTATCGGCCTTACCTCTTCACAAACTATGAGAAACGAAAAGAAAAAGGTAATGAACGAGAACCCAGATCCTTTTTTACCTTAGTGTGATTGAGGGTTCATATTCATCATTGGTAGAGCTGACCGGCGAAAGAAAAAAATGAAAGAAACCTAAAAGGAAATAGTGGATGTGAAATGTTTACAAAAGTTGAATTACTACTTCGAAAACATAAATGCAGTTTTGCAGGTGCCTTTTATGATTTTTGTATTTTATATTTTTATATTATATAAATCCTAGCTTAGTAGTAAATGTTTTTAACTTTTTATCTTACAAGAATATATATTCAATGACTTAAATATTATAATTACGATACTATTTTAAACACTTTATTTTTATATAAAACATAAATTTTTAATATTTTGTTTGAACTGTAACATATATTTTATATTATTTTTTACATTATCCGGTTCTTAAATTCGGTTTGACGGATTGAACCGGTTCGACCAATGAACCAGTTAGACGACAAGTTCAATGTCTGGTCCGGTCTTGTACACATTGGGTTTCACCTTTAGTGTTTCTCACAAGAAAATACAACAATGCCTCTCTAGGAGGATTAGAAGTTAGCAAAGTTTGGAGAATTAAGAATCTCCAATATTAAAGTAAGTCTCTTGCTTCGTTCTTACCTATTCTTAATCTATTCTTCGTGTTTTCATTCTTCCATTCTTATTTTTTATTTCAAACATTTTAGTTTAATCTTACTATGATGTTTCAAACGTTCTTAATCTTGTTTAAAATTATATCCAATGTTAATCCAACATCATACATCTCTGTTGTAGTAATCATCGATCAAACAATGGATTTAAAAACAAAAGACGACCATGGATTTAAAAATAAAAGACGACCATGCTTTCACCTTAACATTTATCGTCTTGTTCATTCCTTTATAACTTTAATATTCAAGTTATTTTAGATGATCCATGATTCTATATCATCAATCAATATGTAGAAGGATGGATCATAACAATTTTCAGACGTTAAACAAGATTATATGCAATTTTAAGAATTTCAAACCAATTGAGTCCAACTTTAAACCATCGTAACTTGTTCGATTCTGATCCAAATCATTGGGTTTTTTTTTCAAAATTAAGTCATCTAGTTAGTTTTAAATCGCACAAGCCTCGGTAAAAAAAATAATGAGTTTTCGACCTCCAAACAACCAATACAAAACAAGTACGCTGTTCAAATACAACTTTGGCCTTTCTTTTGGAAATCATAAACCATTAATAAATATGCAATCTTTTCATAAATAATTCATTAAAACCTGGATTTAAACATGGAAAATCCCTTCAAACTAATAATTCTTTAAAATCTTTAAAAAAGAGTCATGTGGCTAATATGAAATTAGGGGTTTGATGTCTAAACTTTCCAATAGTGTTTTCAACTTTCAACTCGTCTCCTTTCATTGATTTTCATTCCTCATATAATCTTTGATATTAAAGATACTTTACCGAACAACAACCAACTGTAGTAAAACTTACATGAAAATAACAATTTAGAGCATGAAAAAATGGTTCAGGCAACAAGTTCAAGTACATGTTTGTAAGGTGAGTTTCATAGCCCCCTTTCTACAACTTTTTCTTTGTGGTGAAATCATGCATACATTTACATAAACCTTATAATTTATATAAACAATTTCTTTATATTGGTAATGAATGAATGGCTCTTACATGTTACAATACTTCAATGATCACACGTGCAAAAGTCCCCTCAATACAACAATTTACACAACCATTAGCTTGCAAAGCCAATAGTAGTACGTGAATAGATCTATTGATTTGACAAACCCAAACAATACTCGAGTAAGGCATGCCTACCAACTGTGGGGTTCCAGGTAGGGAGTTGGATGTTCGAAATTTGACAAGTGACATCAACAGTTTGACGCCCCTTAGATACCTTCTTCCAAGCCCAAACTACACAACCCCTTCTTCCAAGCCAAAACACGTATTCTAAAAGTCCTAACATATAAGAGTTTAAGGGTATCGTTACACCAATCAAAGGATTGGTCTGTGAAATTGGCCTGATGTTGGCTTGGTGGAAGGAGTTTTGGTCTTGTGTGGTCGGGTCTAGATTTAGGCATGGCCCATTGGCCCAATGTAGCTGGTTGATAAGGGACGTACGATTTGTTTTCAAAATAAGAGAACTCAAAGTGGTCCAAGATTAATTATAAAGAAAAATCAAGAATCTTGGAAATATTCCACCATTGGATTGTAAAGTCATTGTTCTATTTCGTTATCTCATTTCCTTCATACATTCATTAACCTATTTGATGTAATAATAAACCAATACCTAACTTTCCCTGACGGCTATGTTTACTAAAGATTCTAATTAATGAATATAGAAATTTTAAAATTTTCAATAATTTGGTCCCCATTCTACACTAAAATGGTTTTATCTTTGCATGAACAAACCTAGCAAACGAGGCGTGCCCATTAATGTCATCTTCTAGCATCATGGTTCACAATGAAGCAACATCCCCAACGCACAATGAAACGAAAAGAAGTTGCAGTTATATGAATTTTTATTAACGATAAAATATGAGAACAAGAAGTTATTAATTTTGAAAAAGAAGTGGCAAACGAGTTTAGTTTGGTATCCGTATATCTAAATTGGTATGTCATAATTGACATCTTACTAGATTTTGAATCTAACCAATTGGCATTCGAATCCAATCTACTCGATTGACTCCATATCACCATTGTGTACTCCACTTGGTCATGTGTTTGCAATGTACATTAGGATTGCTAAAAATCCTTATTGCCAAACTTTCCATATTCAAATGCAAGTCACCCCCACATTTAAATGTAATTGGATAACATCCAAATTGGGTGATGAAAGGATCTCCCTTTCATTTCGAGTTTGAGAAAACTTCTCAATTACCATTTCTGCATACCCTAAAGGGTTTGTTTCTTTAATGACTCATCCCCCCACATTGCTTGCATTTTAATTAAGATTGAGTAATATCACTCTTGATGACTTTTTAGACCCGCGTGATAGGATAAAATTATCCATATCATTTTGTCCATGCAGTCGTCCAATTATATTACTCTACTTAGATTAATATTGCTCATAAGAGCTTCTGAGCTATACGAGTTCTTCACATATGAAACCGGATGGAATCATTACAAATGATCTATTTAGCCGGTCTTCCCAAGTTATCCCTTTGGACTAAAATGAAGTTATATTTATAGTTTTGTTTTAGCACAAAATTCGTTCTTATGTCATCACATATTTTGAATGTTTAAAGTTAATTTAATCTCCGTCGAGCATATAAATTAACAAATATTAGTCTAGCATGCTTTAGACCACAATACTCTAGCATGTGAACAGAAGATGCATCATTCTGATTCTTCACAGCCTTAAGAGATAATGCAGTATCTCTTTCAACATTCGTTTCTTAGTTTAGACACAATAATGAAATTTTATTTCACCATTCCAAAACCACCGGTTTTAGGAAGGTCTCAAAACCATAGTTAACTCCATCCATTAGGATCATAACTCGTTTGCCTTTTATCTCCAAGGCCTCACCATTGACCTCCTAAGGACTTAAACATAAGTCTTAATCCAAGTCACTTTGATGAACCATCTTTGTATAAAATCACTCTAGTCTTGAGATATGGTCAATTAGATTGACTCTCAACAACAAAGCATTCACGTATGCCTATAGTGATATATACATTTACGTTGTTGTTTTGTTAATACCATGTATTGGAATACTCTTCCAAATTGAGGATCAACCCTCCACATAGTTTAAACAACATTGATGGTTGTAGAAGCATCTACAAGCCCATCACTATTGTAAATATCCTTTAATAAATTGGCTAATTTATTAAAATCATTTACAATAATAACATATATTTCTTTCATATGTTATGTTATTTGAAAACTTACATGTGCATTTCCATGTTGATGCTCTCAACAATAGATGACATGTCTCGTTTTCGTGTGTTTCATCTCTAACCATTCACCGCGTTTCTCATGAAGTCGTTATGCGTTTGATGTTTGATTTGTGACTTATTACATAAGTCATGATCACAACCCGCTCGTTGTGTTCGTGTAAATTACTTTTTACACTTTGTATCAAACTGTGTATCCTTTTGACAAATTATTAGTAGTCCAAAAAAATATTTATCTTTTATTATATTTTTAATTCATTTGTTTATGTAAAATAAACCCAAATGGTAGTCCACCATTTTAAATAAAATAAAAGCAAACATATATAAAACGGATACACCAATTATATCAAATCTGAGAGTGTTATTAGCTTCAACACTTTCAACCAAAATAAACACAATTATATCGTTTCGTGTCATGTTTTGAGGTACTCCCTCAATGGAACACATATAACTTGTTTTATCTTGAAACTCTAAACTTGAATAATCAACAAGTTGTCCAAAAGTATAGAGTTGTTTACAATTAACTACTCGCAAGTAGTTGAGCAACTTATTATATCCATAACAACAGTGAGTTGTTTTTACCAAATAGTCTTTCCGAGACTATTATATGGTTTAAGACGAAATACTTTGCATGGAACCATCGAATCACTTATAAATCGCAAAAACATGTTTTATTTATTCAAAACATTTCTCGTTTTTGCAAGTGTTTTTAAAAAAATCAAACTAAGTATATTTATGTTTTAATTACAAATCAAGACAATAAACATTATAATAGTTTATTAAATAAAACAGTTTCAAACTCTCACGTTTGAAAATAAACGAATACACGTCGTTTTAATAATTAGTTTATCATATTCAAACCGTTTCTAAACCGCACTTAGATAATGAACCGATTACCAATCGTTTAAATGGGTGGTTTGTATGATAACCTATTCTAATACGCTAATTAGAATTTAAATGTTTAACAAACATTCAAAATATTCTATTTTTATAAAGTGAATCGTTTCTAACGCGCTCGTTAGAAATAAAACGAACACATTTATTCACTTTTGGTTTATTTAAATGAATGTTTTCTAACACGCTCGTTAGAATTAAAGATAAACGTTTTCTAACACGCTCGTTAGAAAAAAAAACATATAAAATGATTACAAATCATCTTAAATAGTTTATCGTAGTTAACCCGGTTCTAACCCGCTCGTTAGAAATTAACGATTGCAAATCGTTAAAATAGTTTGTTATAAGATAAACTAATTCTAATATGCCCATTAAATTTTAAATGTTTGACAAACATTCAAACTATTTGGTTTTCTATAAAGTAAACCATTTCTAATATGCTCGCTAAAAAATTAAACGGACACACTTATTGCCATAATCCGTTTTTGGTTTATATAAAATAAATGTTTTCTAACCCGCTTGTTAGAAATAAATAAATGCCAAAGTCGTTAAAAGTTTTCTAACATGCTCATTAAAAAAATATTAAAACTTATTATTTTATACAATAATTATTTTCTAATATGCTGATTAGAAAATATATATATATATATATTTCAAGACTTTTGAAACCAATATTATACATCTAACATTCTCCTGAGAGAATTTCCATCGTTCATACAAATTCTATAGGTTGACAAAAATTACCAATTTCTAATTCGCTCATTAGAAAATTTAGTATTCCAACCATTTGAAATACATATTAATTTTTGTATATAATTCGCATTATCTATACCCGAATAAAAACCATGAACTCTAAAACTTGAATGAAGACGTTCGGTTTGTAACACAGTATTCGGGTTAAAGATTGTACTCCAATCATAAAATTAGTCCGACTCGTTATACTAAATAAATATTTCCCAAAAAATATTTGCAAGGTTTTAGCAAAATCTCAATTAATATTTTAACTTTCGTTAACCTAAATCCTCGTAGAGAAGGGATTTAAGATTAAGGTAACAATCTTCACGAAAGTCTGTTTTAAGATTGTAGGAACTAGGTTCACTTTTTAATAAAATATATTACAAAAATATATAATAAATAATAACGAAACTCTCGTTATTCGTGGGAAATTCTACTAGTACAATACCTGTTACATGAACTAAATAAATTAACATAAAATATAATTTAATTGTACCAATCTTGATTCAAGTGGACTTCTTTGGAAAACTTCAACCGCACCTTCTTGTTTGAACCTTCGCTGCAAGACAAGCAAAAATCGTTGACAGTTTTGGTTAAGGATCGTGTTAGACACAGGGCCCTTAAAACAGATTCCGCGCCTCCTCTCAGACGGCCTGTTTCTAGGATACAACAACCGAAGTAGTAGTTGTACTGCCGGAGATGGCTCTCAAGCCCGAGATTCCACCAGGTATAATTTGGTGTTCTTCATTTTGAACGAAAATATCGAGTTGTGTAAAAAGACGATTTAGAGAATACTCTTCTCTAAATTTCCATGGAACTAAAGTAATTTCAATTGTGTGTATTTCTACCTATTTAGAATGAACCATTATGATCATACTTATACTCACACTATTTAAAGACTTATTCAAAACCATTAAAGTTGGTCAAAACACTGTCATATTCATTCATGACAGAATTAAACTTGTTCAAACCGTTAAGACATTAACTCTAGTGGTTGACCAATTTGATTAGCCGCTTGCGCAAGGCTATTATTCGACCGGTACTTCGTGTCGTGCCACCAGGAGTACGCGTACTCGTGCTATTCGAAAGCTGCAAGTCCCGCCTTCTAGACTTGCGTGAAAATTGCTCCTCTGTCATAGCCAATGACATACGCATAAGGAACTTGCCCATGTGTCTACGCCACTATGGTGCGCCATAAGCTGAGCTTCCACCCTCCATGTAGCTGACCACACGCTCATGGACAAAAATACAAAGGCATTGTGTGAATTGCAAAGCGCGCCACATTGCGCCCATAGCTCACGCCACGTGCGCACGCATGTGTGAGAAAGGGTGCGCCACACCCTTTAGGACCCCACTAGTTTTTGCCTTTTTAAGGAAACAATATACAAGGAGTGCTCCTCCTTATAAACCACTTCAAGTTTTGTCATCCCACATGTGTAGGACAAGTTGACAAAGCTTAATCCATTATTCTCATCTTTATTTGTTCCAAACATACAATTTCAAGCTTCGATATCTCATTCATCTTAGCTCCATTTTGGACATAGTTTGGTCCGTTATGAAGCTTTCACAACTTAGAACACAAATCCACAAAAAAATTATTTATACAACACATATATAAATATTATTATTGGTGTCCAAAATATTTAGTGAAAAAACTCATTTTCACTTAAATTTCCAATCTAAGTAGCTCAGAAGCTCTTATGAGCAATATTAATCTAAGTAGAGTAATATAATTGGACGACTGCATGGACAAAAAGATATGGATAATTTTATCCTATCACGCGGGACTAAAAAGTCATTAAGAGTGATATTACTCAATCTTAATTAAAATGCAAGCAATGTGGGGGGGGGGTGAGCCATTAAGAAACAAACCCTTTAGGTATGTAGAAATGGTAGTTGAGAAGTTTTCTCAAACTCGAAATGAAAGGGAGAACCTTTCATCACCCCATTTGGATGTTATCCAATTACACTTAAATGTGGGGGTGACTTGCATTATGGAAGGTTTGGCAATAAGGATTTTTAGCAATCCTAATTTACATTGCAAACACATGACCAAGTGGAGTATACAATGGTGATATGGAGTCAATTGAGTAGATTGGACTCGAATGCCAATTGGTTAGATTCAAAATCTAGTAAGATGTCAATTATGACATACCAAAGGCATGATGGAAACGTGTCTAGCCATGAATTGAGTTTCATGTCATTCTAAAGACAAGTTAAATAACTAGATCCAAGTTGAGATCACGAGTTATAAGTCTTACGAATCGACTAAAGGCAAAATTGACTAGCGAGTCAAGAACACGTTAGAACAACTAATCTCAATTATCATTGTTGATTTAGCGAAGTCAACAAATAATTTTGGATCCAACAACCGGTGGGTTGATAAGAGATCAAGTTGTGGAATAAGACTAATGCCATGGAAAAAGAGGGAAACCTAACCTAGTTGACTGGAGATCCCAAGATCTAGGTTCAATAGGACAACTTAATCATGTACCGAAGGGTAGTCACTGTGGGGGCAAAGCTAATATATATGTTCATATATGAGCTAGTATATATATTTATATCTCCCCCTAAACTACAAAAGGGTGTTTAAATACATCCTAGTCCATTCCTATAATATACAGTGACAATGTTGTGAGGTTAAGCATAAAATGTGGTTAAAACGATTCGTGTAAATCATAATAAACCATAATGCTTTTAATGATTTAAAGGGAAATCACCTATGTTGGAAAGAAGTGTGGTCACTTCGAATGGAATTATGGCAGAATTCCTAGAGCTCCCGCAGAACTAGGAAAGTGCTCCATGACCATTATTGGAGACAGATCATGAGGAGATGGCCCGGTTAGGGAAAGTATTGTGTGAACGTATATTGTCGTTTACACAAATGGGGGGGTTGTTCAAGGACATCACGTCTACAAAACCCTAGTAGGCTAAGTATGCTTCACAAAGGAAGGTTCAAAGGCTACACCTACCTATCCTGCAATACCCGACTGTCAAGTTTTCATCGGGAAATTTTGTGTGTTATAATCGATCTCCATTCATGTGGGTGATTGTTGGAAATTTAAGTGAAAATGAGTTTTTCATTAAATATTTTGGACACCAATAATAATATTTATATATGTGTTGTATAAATAATTATTTTGTGGATTTGTGTTCTACGTTGTGAAAGCTTCATAACGAACCAAACTATGTCCAAAATGGAGCTAAGATGAATGAGATATCGAAGCTTGAAGTTGTATGTATGGAACAAATAAAATGAGAAAAATGGATTAAGCTTTGTCAACTTGTCCCACATAGGTGGGATGACAAAACTTGAAGTGGTTTATAAGGAGGAGCACCTTGTATATTGTTTCCTTAAAAAGGCAAAAACTAGTGGGGCCCTAAAGGGTGTGGCACACCCTTTCTCACACATGCGTGCGCGCGTGGCGTGAGCTATAGGCGCAATGTGGCGCGCTTTGCACTTCGCACACTGCCTTTGTATTTTTGTCCATGAGCGTGTGGTCAGCTACATGGCGAGTGGCAGCTTAGCTTATGGCGCACCATAGTGGCGTAGACACATGGGGCAAGTTCCTTATGCGTATGTCATTGGCTACGGTGGAGGAGCAATTTGCGTGCAAGTCTAGAAGGCGCGGGACCTGTATCTTTCGAATAGCGCGAGTACGCGTACTCCTGGTGGCGCGACACGAAGTGCCGGTCGAACAGTAGCCTTGCGCAAGCGGCCAATCAAATTGGTCAACCACTAGAGTTAATGTCTAAACGGTTTCAATAAGTTTAATTCGGTCATGAATGAATATGACAGTTTTTAACTAACTACTAAAATCCATTTATTAAGACTTTAAACCTGGTTTTATTACAAGATTGATTATCTTGTTTATGACCAACTTTAATGGTTTTGAATAAGTCTTTCAATAGTGTGAGTATAAGTATGATGATAATGGTTCATTCTAAATAGGTAGAAATACACACTTGAAATTACTTTAGTTCCATGGAAATTTAGAGAATAGTATTCTCTAAATCGTCTTTTTACACAACTCAATATTTTCCTACAAAATGAAGAACACCAAATTATACCTGGTGGAATCTCGGGCTTGAGAGCCATCTCCAGCAGTACAACTACTGCTTCGGTTGTTGTATCCAGGAAACAGGCCGTCTGAGAGGAGGCGCGGAATCTGTTTTAAGGGCCCCGTGTCTAACACGATCCTCAACTAAAACCGTCAACGATTTTTGCTTGTCTTGCAGCGAAGGTTCAAACAAGAAGGTGCGGTTGAAGTTTTCCAAATATGTCGACTTAAATCAAGATTGGTACAATTAAATTGTATTTATGTTAATTTATTCAGTTCATGTAACCGGTATTGTACTAGTAGAATTTCCCATGAATAACGAAAGTCTTGTTATTATTTATTACATATTTTTGTAATATATATTATTAAAAAGTAAACTAGTTCCTATGAATATGAATTGAAGTTTACTGTAATAATAATGGCATTAGAAGTTATAATCATGGTACTAGAATTAGAAATTTCATTAAAGTGAAACATAGAGATATAAAAGAATAAATTTAGAAATTGATTCCAACTAATTGAGCCAACCAAACTAGCTAGGTTCCATCAAAGAAACATGACTTTTACCCAACTTTTGCTTTGTGTATATGTAATTAAAAAATAAAAAAAAATTAAGGAAAAGGTTTCTTTTTTGTAAACGGCCCATGTGGGTTGGGGGGCCCAATAAAAATTATAAAAATAGACTCCTTGCCCCATGGAAATTTTGCTTTACTTTCTTAATTGCATGTACACACATTTCAACTATAAAAATGTATAGATTATTGGGTTAAGGCCTCATCAAATAGTAAAAATTTTATCCACTTTGAATTTTTTTTATTAAACAGTAACTCACGGTCTCAGAAATCTTATTCTTACTTTTAATCTTGTTCATCTGAACTAGAACTCTCAATCTTATGAAATTAATATTTTCTTACCATCTTGATACCATTAGACCACAAACCATTTAATAAGTATTACGTTCAACCTTTTAATTATAATAAGATACTTAATGTCATTATTTTCTTTTAGGTTTTCTTCTAACCTATCCACGTAAGCGTGTATAAAATTAAAAAAAACTATTATTTTAACCCATGACAAATCCTTGAGTCGAATTTGACTACTAACCTTGTTGATGTTCGTACGATGTTCAATAATCTTACATGTTAAAAGAAAAGCAACATAGACTGGCTTTGTATCATTTAGCTACTTTCAGTAAACTATAATTTGTGAATCATCAAATCTTTATGAAAAAGACTAACTATATGAGTTAGTTATCATGATTTACAAAGTCTAAGAGAGTTTTATCTTCACCATGTACAGCATTATATGGTTTTAAACATCTTTATCATATATAGAAACAAATAAATGATAGCCTTGAAAGGCTTGGGGAAGGGATGCCCAAGATGTGTGTATTTGGTGAAACAAATTGTCAATGTTGATGAGTTGTATAAAGTAGGAGGAATTGAAGGGTAGTTGAGTAATTTACTTTTATATCGTATATATGTGTATATATATTATGACCCAAAAGGAGCCCTATGAGGAATCCCCTTTCTTCTCCTAGTGGAAGAAGTTGAAGGAGGTGTAAGCGGGTAGATGTCTTGTTGTGAGCCTTCACGCAATTCTTCTTCCCCTATTCTTGTTGATGATGATGATATCTCCTCAAACATAAAGCTTGTGTTTCCATTTCTTTTTATTCCTACAACCTTTTTATTTACAAATAAAAAATAAATAAACTTCAAATAAAAGTAATGTGAATATATATACAGATATATATTTCTATGTGACAAAAATAATAACATCTCTGGTATGATATACAAAAAGAAAAGCTAAGAACTCTAAAACAATAAGAACCATTAGGGTAACAAGATAAGTATGAGTTAAAACATATCTATATAATATAATATAATACAATACAATATTAATAAGTTATAAAATTTTAGATTTTCCATCTCATGATGGTGATTGGCATTATGTTATCATTAATGTAGGTTGTGAATAAATAGTGATAGAAAAATGATGATATAGACGCATGTGATTCATTGGGTAAAGGACTAATAAAATGAAATAATATTAACATTATTATTTGTAAAATTCAGATATTGTTAAGAATTAAGATGTCCAGAAATAAAATTATCTGAATTAATTTATTGAAATTTGAAACATAACATTGTAACATAATGAATTAGTTTTGGTGGATGATGGGTTGGTTTTTAACATGTAAATGATGAGGTCATGGTACATGCCAATTCATATGGGTGAGTTGTATTGTCAACAATGTGAAGCAAAGGCGACAATTAAAGTTAATTAGGTATTAAATATATGGATTTAATTAGGTATTAAATATATGGATAATAAATGAAGGAGGGAGATGATGCTAACCTTACAGCCAAGTGAGCAAAACCGAAGTGCATCCAAGAGGCTCCTTCCACAGATTTCACAAATGTGAGAAACCGCTTTTCCAGATTTAGGCTGAGGCCTTTCGTTTAGAAACAATACTCTTGCACTGTTTATCACGTATGTTTGCACTCCACCGATGTTCAACGCTTTTTCGATCTCTGAAACTCTCACCACATCGTGATACGACGATCTCCGGATCTGCAGTTTCATTATCAAATCCTCCTTGGTCATGTTCTGAATTAATTATACCATTAACATGTCCGTCCGTCCGGGTTATTCTTGATTTTTGTTAATAAATACATTGCAGTTTTTTCTATATCAAAAAATGTATGTTACAAGTTATAAACCTACCTGAATGACTTGATGATCCTTATGGCGTGAAGATCGACAATAGAAGCAGAAAGCATCGCAATTGCAATCCAAGCAATACATATTGCATTCACTTCTGGCGGCGGCTCCGTGCGTCTGGCACACCGAGAAGAATGCCGTCCCAAGAAGCTTCTCTAGCCATGGCGGCACCTGTTGCTGCTGCATTGCATTCACCAATATAACACACACACACAAAATAAACAAAAACACAAAATCTATAGCATTAAATTTACCATTGCAAATAATGTGCAGCCTTGGGAATTGAACTCCAGAAGAATGTGCAGAGAGAATTCTTGAGAGAGAGAAAGCTTGTACAGAGAAAAAGGAAGGTAGAGAGAGAGAGAGAATTTTGAGCTTAGAATTCATCAACATAATAACGCCTGAGCTTAGGGACAAAACTAGCTAGCATTGTTAAAAAGGAATAAATATTATTCTGGTCCTAATACTACACTTAAAAGCACGTTCGGTCCCTGTAATATCATTTTCAACCTTTTGCCCCTAGAACTCCATATTTCTTTAATAATTCTCTATAGTTAGCAAACACTTTGATAACCGTTCGGCTGGAAGTTCAATAAATGAAAGGACATGAACAACAAATTCGTTCGTTTAGTTAGAAAACAAACATGAATAAATGCTACATTCGTTCATTATGTTTATGAATGTTCGGTAATATGTTCGTTTGTATTCGTTAATTCATTAGTGTTTTTTAGTTTTTATATGGTATTTTAATACTTTAAAGTTCCGACAAATAAAATATTTAATAAGTATATATATATTATGTTCATGAATGTTTCTTTTTGTTCGCTTTTTTCATTTGTGCTCATGAAAGTTAGTTTGTGTTCATGAATGTTTGTTGCCTACAGGTAACAAACGAACATGAATATATTCGTTTCTATAACGAATGAACACGAACATAAAATCTAGTTCGGTAATTATTCATGAACAATTCGTGAACACATATATTTTCTTAACAAATAAACACGAACAAGACCTTGTTCATGTTTGCTCGGTTTATTTGCAGCCCTAGTTCTAGCTATTTAAGTTAAACATATTGATGATCTATACTTGACATCGGGTGGTTACAAATTCAAGGTCACCTCTAGTTTGGGTCTCTGTTAGAGTTCATTGATAAACCTGCTCGGGTCTAATTTTTATTTATTAACTTTGAATAGCTGGTGAGTGATGTACTAAAAGTAGTTTAATAATTATTGCCTAAATTAACCTAATCAAGAAATTAAGTTAAACTCTAGATTCTTTAAAACTCGACTAAACTACTAACCGGCAAGTAAAAATCCATCGACTCTAATAAAGCTAAGTAAGTCCAAAAAATCGAACCCACGAGACTCTTTTGATTACATAAATTAGACTCACTAGACCTGATGACTGACACGACTAATTGTTTTTATATTTTGAGAGGGGGTTTTCTAATATCCTAAAATTGTAATTAATTGGACTTGGACGCAAATTGGACTTGGTTTTCTAATATCCTAAAATACTACCTAAGACGAACGAACTAAGACGCAAATTGGACTTGGATTTTACTCAGACGATGATAAAACGACTACCTAGGTTGGAATCCTATATACTATTAGTTATCTTTTTTACCGGACACAAACTATTATGGAACCGGGATCGTTAAGTGCTAAACCTACCTAGAAACCATACAGGACCATCGACCCTTCTCGAGAAGACACCTATGGAACTCTAATAGGCTGTTAAAACACCGGTTTATCTAGACTCCCTCACGGTTATCTAACTATTCTAGAAAAGTACCTTTAATTGAAAAACTACCTCATGATGTGAAAGTCAAAGGTAACTTGGACTCTTGATTCGACTCGATAAGCAGGAATTAGTAAGGCAACTAAGTCGGACTGCCCCCAAAGGACCTAAACCTAGCAATTCACCAGTCTAAACCTATCATTAACCTCGCACCTCACGGTTATTAAGATTAGTAGCACACCTAGACCTACTTTATTTATGAATATCGCTTCTGGTGTATTGGCCAATTAACCATAAAAATTTAAAGCACAAGTGGTTAAGATCTGACACGAACCTATTATATGAAAGAGATTCAATTAGGCACATGTGAAACAACAGACATTCATCAAACAAGTAAAAGCATGCATGTACAACGAATCAACAAAACCAAGTCTCTTACTTTTCAACGACGTATAACACATTTAAAAACACTTCCGTTTGGACCCTCATTTAAAACTAAACTGAAGGTCAAGACTGAATGATCTGCAAAGATCCGTAGTTTTGACCATTTTCCAGGTTCCAAACAGAAAAACTTTCTAGGGAAGGTTGTAGATCACATTCTAATATTAGTTGACTGGAATTTTTTTAATTTTTCGACATCGTTTAGTATTTTTAAAACATTAAACAAAGACAACACTGAAGGCTGTCAAAACTTATACTTTCCAAAAACCAAACAAATTACATCTTATTAAGTGTATTTAAACCATACCCATCCACGAACTTCATCGCAACAAAACCTTAACAAACAATCCTTATTACTAGGAATTACTCATAATCTTTGTAAATATCAAGAATTCACAAAACTCATCACCAAGATGTAACACCCCAAATCGCGTACAATAACACGCGGCGGAAACACTTAGGGAGTCATGTTACAAATTGTTTCACAACACATGGTACTTAAAGTTTTGTTTTATTGAATTATTGAATTACAATGTCTTGGAATAACGGAAATAAAATACAATCAATTCGTCTTTCAAGTTTTAAAGTCACTAAGGCCCCAATCCATCCTATATGTAGCATGCGGCGACAATCAACACATAAATAAACCTGAAACATATGTGAAAATAGGTACGTCAGCATAAAAATGCCTGTGAGTAACCATAGGTTTTGTGTGTGTCAAATTCATGGCTTTGTATTTATATTGGAAAACCTCGTCCAACTTCGAGATACGACAAGTATGAACCATGAAATCGAAAGTATTTGATATTGCAATATAATTAATCAACTTAACAAGTTGATATAAGGAAAAGAAAACCTTGTAGCCATGAATCTTGACCGAAAACTTTTCTTTTGTAAAACCGAGTAATAAGTCGATTTAAAAGAAAACATTGTATGGTTTATATCTTTAAGTGAAAATCATTGTGCGTCATTGTTCAAAAGCCATTTGTCCTTGTTATAAACCAATCGTCCGTGTTATAAACCATTGTACGTGTTATAAACCATTGTACGTGTCATAAACCATCGTCCGTGTCATAAACCATTGTTCGTGTCATAATCTATTGTACGTGTCATAAACCATTGTCCGTGTTTTAATTGTGAAAACTTTTGGTCGTTCTTTAATGAACACATTCAAGCCTGTATTTACTATACCCCAAGGGTATCTTTAATAGACCCTAAAAGATCTCTTTAACAAGACTAACAAATCAACAAATGATTTGTCAATCAGAAACAGTTTCTGTCGCTTCCCAAACTACCTACCAAATTCTAGTGAATAGTCTAGTAACGAGATTGTCAATCCTGTGGTACCATAACTTATTACTGGTCAGCTTCGGCCAAAGTTAATGAATGTCATTCGTGTTATGGATAACACACCAACAAGTTCATTCACATTATTGAAATCATATTGTTTATATAAACCATCGACTTTGTATGAAAACTTGAAAACAGTTTAGCACATATGAATCGCCCCAAAACATTTAGAAAACGTAAAAGAAGGGAGCTATGTACTCACTTGGGATTGTGTATAAGCCTTGTATGAATGTGTGAACAAAGCCCAAAGATCAAGGAATCAAGTGTGTCCTAATGAGTCGGATAACATGTAAATAAGTCGGGACATTAAACGGGAGATCGGGTAGAATGAAGTCTTACAAACCAATCGAGTGTTGGAACTCATATGATATGGTTTAATAAGCTTAGCATTCTGATTTAGAATGGATCCTAAGTGCTTTTGACCCGTTACGACCCGTTAAGGTAGTTTATGCTACTTTATCGTGTCATTTGCGTAAATATGCGTTCAGATGGTTAGATATGTCCTATGATAAATCTTATATGCCAAAACATGTTTAATAATCTTGTAACATCAGTTTATATGTCAAAAATTTGATCACATATGCTTAAAATTGATTTATGCGCAAAAAGGGCGTTTTGGTCATTATTAAGGACATAACTAGAGACTTATCATAACACTAACCAAACGACGTGACCATAAGGTATAACCTCAGTAGGTTATTCCCTATACAACTATGGTCACAAATATGTGTTTGGTCGGATCCTAAGATCGACCAAACTGGTCGGATTCGAAAGTCAAAGTTGTGGTCAAGACCGCCTAACTTACGACCCTAAATAAGCACTAAACTAGAAGTGATGAGTTAGACATGTCAAAACGTGTCTAACTAAGTTATAAAACTGATTTGGTATCAAAAGTTAGTGTTTTGATACCCGAATAGTTCTGTCGTAAAATGCACATGATGCGCATTTTTGACCGAAACTTTGACTCGTCACTTCGACTACTAAACGTGGTAATCATAGGTATGATCGCTAGGGATCATAACCTTCATGATTACGATCACGTTGCAAAGTTCAATTGAAATTTGACTTTCGAAAGTTAAACAGAAAGTCAAACTGTTTGACTTTCGACTCAAAATAGCCAAAATAATGAACAAGACTAAGGAAGAACACTTACTTGTGCTCAATAGGAAGCCTCAAAAGGGAAGCAAACTCTAATTTAGAGCAGATGGGAGAAGAAGAAGGAAAGGAGCAAGTTGGAATGAATGAATTCATGGCTATTTATAGTGTTTAAAGGTTCACAAGATCATCACAAGTGTCCAATGAGGTGTAATGATCTTTGGAGAGTGTTAACACTTGTCAAATGCAGGTAGAAGGTGGCAATTTCGTGAACTTGGGATCCGAGGCTTTGCACAAGAAGCTGCCAAGTTACTGCACATTTTCTTTTGTCTAGAACCTATATACGGACCTCATCCACATATGGATACGGTCCGCATCCACCTTCTGGGGTAGAAGTTTGAAAATTGGCAGAAATGGCCCTTGAACTTGTTTTGTCGCGTTTTGGCACTTCTAACACCCGTTAACCTCATTTTTAAGCTCTATGAGGAATTTAAAGCATATGTAACTCGAATTATGCTAAAAAATGTGATGGATTTCGGTTCATTCGGTTGTACGGTTGCGTTTTTTGCTTAATTACGACGAACGCTTTTACGAACGCAAAAATGACCGAAATTTTGCAACGATTGGTATTTTTGCATTCTTATCAATAAAATACAATATTTTATTGACTAAAAATTTTTTTGGATGCATAAACATGGTTCGTATTCAAAATACGAAGATGGGCACAATTTCGCAGTTTGGCGGAAATAGTCCCTGAGCTTGAACAAGTATGTTTTTGCAATACCGAACCCTTCAAAACTTATTTCTAAGTTATGTAAAGAGTATTTAGGGTATGTTTAGATTATTTCATTGTTCCGGAGTGTATGTCATATTAAACTGATTACATTTACGTAATAGTTTACGTATAACTTCCAGATAACCTTTGAGAACTCGAAACTGTACATGGACTTAAATGTGGGAATGTCACATGTAATTATACAATTTCCGGGAATGAAATGCAAGATTTCATTGGATTCAAAATCATTTGGAATTGTATGATGGTTGTAAAGGCACAAATGTCACACAAGACATGAAGGTGAGTACATAGTTGTGACATTTGTGAAAAAATCCCGGTAAACTTTGACCGGTACAAGTCCGCGGTAATCGGGTGTATCATGATACTGGTTGGGATTATGTGTGATGATGTGAGTTTTTGAAACTCAGGACGAAACTAGGGACACCATAATTGGTCCCAAAATTTTAAGTGTGCTTAGAACAATAATTGTGCGAAAACCCTAAACACATGCATGACTTGTGTGCTATGTTAAACGATATCTGTTATGTCTCGGAGGAATCCGAGAGCATGTCATGGTTAACATGACACTATTAAGGGCCAACGGTGTGAGGTTGGTGTCCTTAGCTTGTAAAAACATGTTAAACGGGAGCTTTCCGTTTAAACAACGCATTAAACATTTGACGATGACTATTAGGCCGTTGGTAGCGCTATTTAAGATTCTGAGTTCACAAAATATCTAAGTTATGTGCCATAGACCATGCCATAGGACTTGAAGCAAATCGGAGCTCGGGCGCGCAAAACGAGGCAGCTTCCCGGTTAGGGACCTTCGTTTTGAGAGCAACGAAAGACAACCAAACATGCAAGGATCGGTCAATCAAGCTTAAAAACACTTAAACTACCCTAATACGAGGCTTTTATGATTAAAACATAACCAGGTTCGGATTTGAAGACGGTTATGCACGGTTTTTAAAACCGAGTCTTTTGACAACTAAAACGCAAAAAACGGAGTCCGTTTCGCAAATCGGGACGCGTATGGGACCCGAAAACGAACCTAAACGCAAACCGAAGATATACATCATCTTTTTGCACGTAAAACGAAGCACGAAAAAGCGATAGGTGGGGTAGGGGCACCCTATTTGAACCCCCCCCCCCCCCACATTATTAGATAAAGGTTTTTTTCTTTTTCATTATTTTCTTCATTGTTCCATCAAAACCTGCACATCTTCTTCAAGAAAACAACTAATCTTCCATCAAATTCATCAAAATCAAAGGTATTTTACAAGTTTCTTATAGTTTTGATGATGATTTCTTGATTAAACATGATCTAGACTAAGAAAAACCCTTTTTAATCCATGTTTTTGGATGATTTAAACATGGTTCTTGGCTAAACAAGAACACACCAGGGATTCCCTGATGTTATATGATAGCCAAGATCACAAAACTTCGGCTTTCAATATCCTAATCGACCAAAAAGCGATTAACCAAGTTAGTAACCGAAAAACAATGAAACAAGGCTTGATTGACATGGGTTATGGCATGTTTGGATTGTTCTTGGTATATAGGTACTGCATATGGCTCACACATACTTCTAGACTCAAGAAAAACGCTCGGAATCGACGGAATCGCTAGGTATATCGCCTGAAACTCGAATCTAGCATAGGCAGAATATTGTTTGCTCTATAACTTGGTCCGTGATGCTTGGATTGAGCTGAAACTTGGTATGGTGATGTAGGGTATTGACAGGAGTGTTCACGTAAAATTTTAGAATTTTTGGAATGTTCTATGAGTTTTGGTGAATTTTGGACTATTTTACGGAAAGAAATTCAAAAAAATACCAAAACGAATCAGTAAATTACCAAAATTTTTAGAAACACTAAGGGACATATAGGGAATGTTCTGGGAAGTTTGATAGTCCACTGAATGAATTTTGGTTTGGGTTAAAAATCCACGTTTTTGAGAGTTTTCGGTAGCCGAAACGCATTGAAACGAATCGGAAAAATCCCAAATTTTTGCAGGGAGTTTTTGGACATATAAGGAGTTTACTGGAATATTTTGAGAATTTTAAGACATTGGATGATAAACGATGTAAATTATTCGGTTAAATATTGTTTTACAAATAAATTATTTAAGTTATAAAAATAACTTTATAAATTCCCAGAATATTTTTCCTTAAATCTATATATTGTTAAAGATTTCTTCAAAAATTTCCAGAATTTTATAAAATATGTAGATTAAATTGGAGTTTTCGGCTTTTAAAACGCTTCTTTTAACTTATTTCGGCAGTTTACCGGACAACGAACCTGCCGGAACTGGGGACGGACCGAACCTTATTGTGACTATAAGTGGGACACCGGTGGTATTCTGGGAAGTTCCAGGGTAAGCTGGACACTTTGGGTGTGTTCCACCACCGTTCGGGAGAATCCCCGACGTTCGAAAACGGAAACTCAAATTCGGGAGGCCTAGATCCTCCAAACGTTCGGATTTCCTTAATAAATACTTAATATTTTCTAAATGACAATGTATTGGCACTTCTAGATCTTAGTTCCGTTATCCGAACACATAGAACAACCGACTTTGGCTGGCACGCGAACCGGTGCCTGGGAGCCAAACGTAAAACTGATCCTACCCTAACATCCATCACCACACCAGGATACAAGATGTACAATATGGCGTGAAAATACCCACCCGGGCCCAAGTTATAGGCGTTACCGACTTAGCGACTGACATTGGTAATTACTTGCATGATGACTGTTAGAGCCGAACGAGCTTGCATATACTCCTATTGCTACCTGTGATACTGCTATCTTGTGAGTTTCACTCCCCCACTTTTAAACTATTTTATTGTTTTCTGGGGTGACTTGCATGTTACAAACTGTGTTAATTGCACCAACTTGTGATGATGTGAATTACCTAACACACGAACTACCCCACTACAAGTGATTAACGTAAGCCGTGGATAGTACTATTGATTTGACAAACCCCAGTTGCAATAATCGGAGTGTGTGACGGCAAACCGTCAACTGCACGCGTCCTAAACTTGGTTATGTTGTTAGGCATAACTGCTATGGGCGATGAACTACACGTGACGCAGTTGGTGGACCGGGGGTGTCTGCGTGACACGGCCCGGCGGACTGAGGTGTCTGTGGTGACACGGCCCTAGGCATACCGAAGTGTCTGTGGTGACACGGTGCGATTAAAACAGTCAAGGTTTCACTTGTACACACGTGAAATTCCATCTACGATCCGTGACTTGTGCAATTAAACTTGTTAAAGCATTTTGCTACGAAACAACCAAACCAGTGGAACTCAGCGGCTCGTTTAGCTGACCCTATTTACAACTAACATGCATTTCAGGTAACGTGAGACTAAGGTGATCTGGATATGTGATTCAAGACGTGTTTATAGACAGATACTGATATAGACGCATGCGGCTTAGAAGATTATGTAGTTCATGGGAACACGCAGTTGTAACATACGTGTAGTATGTAATCAACATTTTGGTAATTAATAAAATGTGGTGTCTTTATAAACAATGCGCTTGTACCAGAGGTGTCTGTTGCATCCCGTGTTTTCTTCCGCTGCAGATTGGGGTTGACAGAAGATGGTATCAGAGCCATTTGTTATAGAGAATTAAGTGCCTTTAAGGAAACCTAGACTATAACTACAGGCTCGGACTTTAGTGGACATCATGGGTAAAAATTAACCTCAACTAAAAGTACTTAGCGAACACTGTAAAGTATCCTATTGGCGAGTACCAGGATGGCCTTGTGGGGCAAGTGGGTTATTATGGTCCGGAACGTAATAACAGACTTGCTCATACAAGGCAGGTGCTGGGAAAGCCGCGGTAATAAAAGCACTTAAATACGTGGAGTGATACATACGTGTACCAAGGTGATAGTGTGTGGATGTTTGGGCGTGAATTGATACATGAATTGGGATCGGGGGATGATACGTACTACATATGCCTTCGGGGTAGGCAGAAAACTGGCATTACAGTCCGTTCCACATTCCTACTGCTCCTATAACTAATACCCACTAGAATTGGATTTTTATCACTCATACAGTTGTTACATATACGTTATGATGTGAGAACTCAAGTCTTTATTATGATACGATTCCACCAACTCTATCTATAACAATGATTATATACCAGAGTGATACTTTAAAAAGAACAAATATACACAAAGAACGCGCGGGTTGTTCTGATAAACTGGGAGGACGTGTAGGGATCCTTACTCCAGTTCTCGTTGATTCACATCTGATTGCTATACAATCGCAGAATTTAAACATCTTACGAAGCTTTCTCATCCTTGAATCAACAATTCATTTGATTGTCCGCGGGATGCCTCTTCTGCTTACGATATTGGTTTTAGCCTTCACATCATGTGATATTATGATATTTAGTGGTACTCCTTAACACATGTCCCGATATATGTTATGTGTGAGTTTGATGATCTCCGGGTTATGGAGATGGCATGGAATGCGTGAATAAGTTACCCTTCCCGTTGTCATTCGATTCCATTGGGTATAAAATTTTGTGATGATACAGATTCCTTTGAAACGCTTTGCGTTGTGGAACCTCGTTTTGTGTGACCGTCGGTTACATTGTGTTCTTTACGATTAATGATTGTTTCGGATTTCAGTTGGTTATTCGCGGAAAGTAATAGGAGGCCCGAATATCTCGATGAACGGAACATTGATCATGTATATGGGTGTGGTGGATACGCTACGGTACTTCCTATATATAAACACCCGGCTACATTATCAAGTACCGTTACTCAGGGCAGACGGGCTTCATGTTGCGATCTGTTCGGTTATGTTTTGGGTGATGCAGTGTTGAGTCTTCGACCCTATTTGATGCGATAAATGATGCCACAATTGTCGTAACTACGATATTTATACACATGTGCGGTGATTTTAAATAAAAGATAGTTTGGGTCGCCAAATAACAACCTATGGTTAACCCTGGGGAAGGTTTTTTTTTTAATACATAGTACGACTTTCTAGGGGTACTACACCCTGGTAGTACTCTGTACCTAACACTTTGGGTATAGCCGGTGATAACTTACCCACCTCAATTTACCTTATGTTTGCTTCATGAAAGGTAACAATGTTTTTGTCTCTGATAAGACAATTCAGCATAATTTATTTCCTTTGGCGGGATTTTTGCTAGAACGTACAGTCATATATTCGAAATCATTACGTTACGACAAACAAACTATACTTATGTCGCCGACCGTCGTCTACGAAGCTATTCGGTTAAAACATATATTTCCTTTACTGCATGTTATTCGCTAGTGATACAATCTCTAATTCTTAGTAAGGACACGTAATTAGCATTGGTATTGATAACCCAAGGAAATTTAGGGGTAACACATAAATGGAGAAACTTGTCTGATATAATCAAAGTTCAGCAAGGAGTTGTGTGGATGCGGATCTGATTGTAATAAGACTCGTGGAGGCGAAAACATTTTTGTCCATATTCCTCGTAACCGTTAATACTTCGTATTAACCAAACACTCATATGTAGGCGGTTATTTATAAATATACAACATTATCCGCTGTCCAACCCAAGTGTCAATATAGTAAATCCCGGTTGGGGGTGACGTAACCCCAGTGCGAAGTAAGAATACTATAATCATAAAATGATCCGAGTTATTTTTTCAAATAAATTCAATTCTCCTTACTAACACTGATGGAAAGCGTTAAGGTCCAGCACATGTAATTACTAATTTGATACACCATATCCTTTTAATCAATGCTCAGCCATCCTGCGTTACGTTAAGCCTGCTATGGAATTACGGTAGGTATTTCGGTAATAGAACCAAGTGGCATACGACTTTGAATCCTATCGATTTAGTTCAAATTAATACCAGGTAAATCCCCAATAATTCAAAATAATAATGAATGAGCGATACGAAGGACCCGTAACGAAGCTACTTCTTAATACATATTTAATAAACAGAAGGACACCAAGTGAATTTCTAGTCGGAGGATTATTTCATATAAATATATATATATATATATGTATATATATATATATTCGAAGGACTGTATTTAAAGGAATCATATAAAATTTTTATATATTAAACGATCCTTTGTTTTAAGCTCGCATAACTTAGTAAAACGGTTCCAGTAAAAGATGAGGTCGCAATTGAGTAGTATTCGAGTATGGTAATCTGATGACTAACTTATGTGACCACTCTTATCTAAACCAGCAGACTCTAGACCACCGGTCCTTCTGGTCCTTTTTTGGTAATATTTTTGCGACGACCATACTAGGTATTCATCTCGATAATGGTCGCAGGAGTAGTCGGCAGAATATTATCATTCCTAACCAGGGAGACAAAACAACCATGAAAAGGAATGGTACTGTGGAACCCGAACGCAAGGGAATGACGCCCAAGCTCCATAGACACGGGGTCATGACGTGAATTCTTTCACTTTCCGTACCCCTAAGATACTAAGTCTTGCATCAATATCACCCAAATGAGGGCGGTGCATTCATTCTAGAAATCGCATAAGGGGATACATGGTTCTTTGATTCCTTTCGAATAAGGCTCTTCACGTCACGATACCATACTCTCGTAACCAAAAGTTATACGTTAGACGGTGTTGTTTGTCCTCGTGAGTATACGAGGAGTAAATTCTTTAGATTAGGGGAACATTGTTGAAACACCCCTCGTCTTCCTTCGACAGGTTGGTACCTTCAATTGAGTTTCATTTTAACCGATCTAAATGAGTAATCGCGAAATACGATGTTACCGAGAAACCCGATTTTTCGAGTCACGAAAATTCTTATGCTACCTAAAGAAACAAGAACGAGAGAAATTTCAAGTATGCTACTATATATATATATATATATATATATATATATATATATATATATATATATATATATATATATATATATATACGTGTGTGTGTGTGTATTGTACCACCTAATTCCAAGAATTAAGAACTACACCACATGAAGTAACACGGTCAAAACCAAACTCTCATGGAAAAGGAATGATCATGAGTCGTCCGAATGTCGTAATTGGTGTCTTTTGCGCGCTGAACCAACCTGGGGAAAGCTAAACCATAAATCCAGTAGTCCCGATCCTTCCAGATGAAAGGACTAGTGAATCTTCCAAATACGTCCCTCGGATATCATGTCCATCCAGAGGGGGAATTCCTTTGATAAGCACATATTATATGCCTAAAATAAGAATAAAACTTCGACGCTACAACTAATTCTCTTCAAAATTGGAAAGTTATGTAACATATGATACGAATTATAGATACCTCGATGTACAATACCAAGTCAAATCAAACGACCAAAGTATAAATCGGTGCTTGGCTGGATGCACTGACTGGCTGTGAACTGGCATTAATAACCTCTACTCGCGGATATGAGACTAATGGATTCAGTGGGCAACTGTCCCTATCGGAACTAGGGTAACTATGGATTCGGGCTTTAGCCCATGGTTTCATAAAACCACACGATTTAACCAATCTAAACCAAGATAGTTTGAGTGAGTGAACTCGACGAAACCCTCACGTTTAATCGATGATGTAGATGGCGGAGGTGCCAAGATAGAAAGCATCCTACTTTTCAATACTCATATACGGTGCAGATCATACCAGGTCCAAGTGGGACTTGAAAAACCACGAGACCGAGACAGTCAAGTGGTGATAAACCATCTTGTGAATTGTGTCACCTCACCTAGATAAGGATGAAAAGTACACAATTGGTACCCCCTTAAACGGAACATTTATTTCATTAACATAAACTATAAGGTACAAACGTTGGAGATTTAATCAATACAACATTTTATCAGACTAAATACCAACTGGTTCACAAAAGTTCACTAGAATGGGAAATGATTACTTCTCGTTGTTTCCATCAACGTTATGTAACACCTCGTAAATACCCGTCCTGTAAAATTCCAACACATGTCCCGCTGATCCTCGATTGCCACGTGTTGACCGAGAGGGACTGAAAGTGTCGTTATGTTAATTTATACCTCTGAACGACGAGTACTTGAAGTCAAGGGACCAAACATGAAGAAATGCCAAATTTCAATTTTCTGGAAGGCGGTTACGGACCGCAACCATATATGGTTACAGTCCGTAATCATTCAAAAGATCCGGGCGCCAGATAGCCTTACGGACCGCAAGGCTTTATGCTATACGGTCCGTAAGTGGATGCCAGGGAGCAGAAACATGGCAGTTTGCTGCTCTTCCACATTTTCCTTGAATTTGCCACTCTTAGCTACTTGAGACACATTTGTAGACACTTCTTGGCACCTTATAACTCCTGCTAACACCTGGAAGGACCTGGGTCTTGATCCTTAAGTATAAATAAGAGTGATCTCAACTCCATTCCTTGCTCACTTCTTCTTTATCATCCTTGTTTCTCCTCTGGAAGTTCCTAGACTTATAGGAGCTTCCCAAGTCAGTTATCTTCGTGCTAGGACATTGTGTAAGTGTCCTTAACTCCCCTCTTTAAGTTTTATTAGGCTTTGAGCCAAAGTCAAAGCGTTGACGTAAAAACGCTTTGACTTTCGGCTAAGACCATTGCGGTTCAGCCAATGTTCATAACGAACATGGCTACGTGATCGTAATTAGGTAGGTGTTAATCCCTCAAGAGGGAACCTCTTGATTACCACGTTTACTTGGTCAATTGACGGGTCAAAGTTATATTAATGAAAAGTCAAACGGGTCAGTTTTCGAATAAATTCATATCTAGCAATGTAGGTGCTATAAAATCTGTTTCAACACTTTAATAACTTGGTAATAAATATTAGAACATGTATAAACATGTTCGGCCCGTCAAGTCTAGGTCTAAGGTCGGTTCGTAACCGAAAGTCGCAAAAGTTGACTTCTGCTTTGGCTTTCGGTTCTGACCCGATTTAGCAACCTTAGCTACTGAAATTAGGTTGCATTGTGACCATGATATACTGTACTACAACCCTCTGGAGTTATATGACATGGTTACTTAGTAATCCGAGTGTTTATGCAAGTTTCCATATAATATGCCGAATTTTGCTAAAAGGTCCCTAAGAGCTTAATAAACAAAGTTTAAACATACATAAGCGTAAAAATGAGTTATAAACTGATGTACTAAGTTATTGAACTTGTGTTGAGGCCAACTTTCTGAATTAAAATCCAAGAATGGTTATTTCGCATAGTTTACGCATTTTGTGACCAAATTACCCTTAAACACGTTAATTGCTTTAAACATAATTTTGTCCTCAAAAACCCTTTACCTACTGATGTAATATCATTATTAGGATTAATTGGGATATCTATTCAGAGTATAAACCGAATTTATACACAAGTCCATGTATTAAGTCCTTAAATGACGATATTGCCCTTACGGCACCTAAAATGGACTTTTATCATTTTAAGGAACAAAACCTATTACTTACCGATGTATTATATCATATAACATATTTTCATCATACAAACCTATTCATAACATCAGTTTCACTCAAATGCCATTTAAATCGTCATTTAGCGACTTAATCGCCGTTTCGGCGAATAATATGGTTTAAAACCATATTAGGGCATCAAGACTTGATACCTACTGATTTCAAAACTCATTTTAAACATATTTACAGTAGGTACATAATCTAAACTCAGATTCCCAAATAACTTGTCAAATGATGTGTGAAATGACCAAAATGTCCTTTCGAAGCATAGATTGGTCTTAAACCCAAAACCACACGCATACATGATATCCTACTGATATAACATCATAATTAAACTTTTTTTACAGTAAGTTTATGACCATTACATCAGTATGCTCATAAGGTCTTTTATAAGCCGTAAAATGACCAAAATGCCCTTTTAAGGCATAAATTGATTTTAAAACCGTAACAAACCAACATGTTGATAACTTACTGATGTTACAACATGTTTAAAGTATAATGGAATATGGAACTTGTATAGGACTCACCCGGTTACCCGGTTTTGCTTATATGCGTACGGTTTGGCCTGTGTAACTAGTTACGTAATTTAACCAAAACAGGTTTAACCTCATTATTTTATTTTCAAAATCCAGAATGTAACATGTTTACCCATATTAAACAAGTCTCTACACTTTTCGGGTTTAAACTACATTCTATTCCGGTCATCGCTTAATCTCGCGTTTAGTACCGTTATTATCTTTAAGCTACCCGGTTCGAGTCTACAAAGTAGATGTGACCCGTTAGCATTCTAATTGGTTATAAACACCATCATTTCCATACTAAGGGCCTCCCGGTAGATTGTCAATTAAGCTTACTTTTGATTGTTCGACTGAGTTAGTAATTTATTGAAGAATTAGCTCAGGTAAATACTTTTTAACTTATTTTCCCTATACGGGCTTGGGATACGGTATAATAATGCCGCTTGGTCGGGTATGGGATCATGTTATCAGATTGTGATTTACTAAATCTTCATAACCCGTTTTATTCTGTATTGTTTGATAACTTAAACATTGGGGGTTAATTCGACCGTGTCCGGGATATCCTTGGCTCATTTAAGTTACTAATGGCCACGACCTTAAGCGCGGGGTGTAGGCATACACCTGACAAATGCTAATGCTAATAAAATATTGAATCCCATTGGTGGATTATTTAAGTGGCATGTCGGTTAATCAGGTTATTCGGTTTCTACACCGGACCCTACATGTATTGACAAACATGTAAAACTGTAAACAAGGTCATTTTGAACTATCCCAAGTTATTTATAAAACGTGCAATGTGCACCTAAAACCATTTTTGGAAATATTTTCAAAATGAGTCGGTGTTTAGTATTTACCATGAAAACTGACGTATTTTCAAAAGATCAAATTACAGGTGGCAACACGCAATAGATCGGGAGCTGCGCTATAGTGACAATAGAGGATTTTGCAAGTCCCTAGGTTGCTTAAAGTCTGTTGAACAAATACTTTGTATATATTTATTTCGATCCGCCTGTGGATCTTTCTTTACAAGCCTTGTAATTTGTATTCGAACTTTGAACACTCGGTTTGTAATAGTAATTTAAATCCAAGACTTCCGCTGTGTTGTGTTTGTTTGGATGGTTATGATGTTATCAACTACGTCACGATATTCCCCAACCGGGCCCACCGGGTACACATGGAATTAGGGGTGTGACAGGTTAGTATCAGAGCCAACGTTCGAGTGAATTAAACACTAGCCTTTTGTGTTTAATCTCTAAAATACACAATAGCACATTCCTTAGACTTCCGTGTCTAGGCTTTGACCTAAGGTACTCATTTCATTATTAAGATATAATTATTGTTTTGCGTTGTTTTAACTTTTTATTAAAGCAGAAAACATGCCACCAAAATTTAGGTGCGGAGGCAAAGGCAAGGGTCCCATGAGGGGCGGACCCTCTATGACAGTGCCATCTTTCATACCACCTTTCAGACCCTCTCTAGCTGGAGCAGCTGGTGCGCATGATCACAACCCTTACCAAGGATCTGGAGACTCTTCGCCTCCATTTGAACCATATAGACATTCCATCTCACATGAATATTCTCCACCCCAATCACACTCCTAACATTCTTACCATTCTCACCATTCCCACCAATCACACCATTCTCATTCCCATTCTCACCAAGAGTTCTTTAACTTTAACTTTGTCAATCCAGTTAACCAACCCTCACCTGAAACCCCTCCAGTCGACTCGCCAACACATATGGAGGAGGATTCCGATCCGGAGGAATTTCCCCAAACCGGATCATATGGTCATCCAATTGAGCTGTCTTGTGGCTCAAACTCTTTGGCGGAATCTCTGTTTCGAGGTCCTTATGATTATGAACAAAGATGGGCACAATATGTGTTCGTCAACACACCCTCCTACCACAACACTCCCCAACATCAGGCCCCTTCATCCCATCCTCACCAAGAGGATGTAGATATGCAACATGTGGATCAACCTCAGCCACCACTTGAGTCATCATCACAACCAAGCCGAAGGCGTGGTGCATGCATGTCGGTGCGTGCTGGTCAAAGGTCGGGCTTGCTACCACCTTTGCCACCATCTTACCCTATAATCCCCAAGGACCCACAAATGGGTGGGTCCTCAAACACATCGCCAGTGGTGGAACCCCCACCACAACTAGCTGTTGAGCCCCTGCCTCAACCACCACTACCACCGCAAGATTTTGCTAACCCAATACCTGCGTATGAAGGGCCGTCTGGGTTTAACTCTGCCGACCCTCCTGGCCTGTATAACTACATCCACCATGGTCTAGAGCAAGATCCTTATTATGATGCAGTCATTCATAATAGCCTTTATCATCCCTCTTACCCTAATTACCCACCTCCTTACTCATCTTATGCTGCTACTGGGTATCCACCTTATGGATATCCGTATTCAGTTGCGCCTCAGCCGCAACCACATCCACCTCAGCCTCAACCCCAACCGCAATTACCTCTCGAGGCTATTTATGAGGCCTTAGATCAGGTCAGGGAAATGCGACAACAAGTTAAGAAGTCAGAGAAGAAAACAACCAAATTTATCAAGAGACTCTATAAGGCTGTGAAAGGAAGGAAGGATGAGTAGTTTTGTATTTTCTTTTATCTAATTTTAAAATTCCAAAAAGTCCCTGCGAGGACATTGTTATTTCTTTAAACCCCTGCGTGGGTATGTTTTTCTTATAATTGTCCCTGCGTGGACAAGATTTTGTATTAAGACCTCCTTAGAGGCAAAATATGTAATCCTTATCGTTTTAAGTGTTTTGGAATTCTACTTTAATGTACATTCTTGTTACTCCCTTTGTTCGTTCGAGCGTCTCGATTTTATTTCGATTTTATCGCTCCGCCATAAATTCCAAAAGATGGTTTACACATGCCAAGTGATTAAGTCACATTAATTGGCAAAATAAATGGTAGTTAAGATGGTCTAATCTTCTACCATGATAGTTAAGGAAGATTATCCCTTCTATCGAGAGGTAGTAACTATGTTTAAACCTCTAAGCCCCTATGGTCAAAGTGATCGTGGCTAACCTATTAAACCATTTTAAGACATCATTCTATGTTAATATTCAAGTAATATTAACACTCCTGACAGCGTGCATCAAAATATTTGAACTTTGATTCAAACATAATAAGTCTAAACGATCCTTGTGATCAAGACGAATGTCATCATTAAGATGATAAAATTTCTAACACCCACTAGAGGTGTATTACCTACGGGTTATAATATAACATCCATTGGTGATGTAGAGCTAACGGGCCATCTATATACTTTGTCCATTAGTGACAGTGTCAGCTGTAGTTCTTGACTCTCTGTTCAAATCTTGTTAGTCTTCGTAGCAAAGTCCTTTTGTGCCACATTTTCCGTCCTTGTGACAAGCTCACGAGCTATCTTAAATTGTCAATATGAAAATAACAGATGCGACATTATGATCTACTGTCTAAAAATCATGGACTATGCCCGATCTTAAAATACCTATGATGGTCCTTTTGAGGCCTAGGTTATATACATTTTATTTAGATAAAAAGTCTGAATGGTTTAGCCATACCATGACTAACATATAAAATACCTATTTCGGTATATAGCATAAAGAATCTAGAATGGCTCACTCTAACGGTGCAAGCAGTCACCACAACAAAGACAGTTGAGACAAAGCAAATATAGTAATTAACGAAGACGACTTCCAGGCTCGCATCGATGCAGCGGTAAGTAAGGCTATGGAAAAGGACTTTGAGAAATATAATAGGTCGAGTGCTTCGCACTCTAAGTCTATATCAAAACCCCTCTCAAAACCTCTAGCATCCGATAAGAAAGAAGGTTCTGTACATTCCTCAAGCGTGAGGAATGAAGCTAAGAAAAAGGAAATCCATGACAAAACCAATACTCCCACAGACGGCTGTTCATATAAGTACTTTGTCTGGTGCAAGCCACGAGAATTCAACGGAGAGAAGGGGGCTATTGAGACCCTAAGATGGCTTGATGAGATTGAAACCGTGGTGGATATCAGTGGTTGTGCTGATAAAGACATTGTAAAGTTTGTGTCACAATCTTTTAAGGGTAGCGCCCTGATATGGTGGAAAGCCTTAATGCAATATTCGGGAAAAGTACACTTATATAATTTGGGATGGTCCTAATTTGTGGACCTAGTCAAGGACACATATTGCCCACCGCAGAGGTGGAAAGATTGAAATGGATTTTCTTGCTCTAACAATGAATAATCTCGATTGTCGAAAGTTTGTTACCGACTTCGACTCGTACTCCATCCTGGTACCATATCTAGTCACTCCAGTACCTAAGCGCGCGCTTTATTATTGCTTTAGCTCCAGAGATCAGGAGTTTGGTTAAGGCTGTTCAGCCTAATACTTATAAATCTGCTGTGGAACTAGCTCTTTCCCTCACTCAGGATTATGTGAGGAGAATGTCGGCTCGAATGGAAGTTGAGGGAAAAAGAAAAAGGGAGGACGACAACTCCCAAAGGTTTAAAAAGAAAGGAAAGTTTGGATCCCACAAGAATCAGAATAAGTCTGAGGACAGACCTGAATGCAAGATTTGCAAGAAACGACACGGTGGACAATGTCGATTTGATCAACAAGCTAAACCTTGTGGCATTTGTAAGAAGATGGAGACAAAACCCTGGACTGCAGGGATATCAAGGATGCTACTTGCTTCAAATGTGGTGAAAAAGGCCACATAAAGACTAACTGCTCCAAGAATACGAAGGATGATAATGCAAAGTCTGGTGGAGCTAAGAAAAGAAATTCTCGGGCCTTTCAGATGAACGCCCGAGTGGCTGTCAATGATAACAACGTCATAACAGGTACTTTTGTAACACCTCTTGTTTTACGTGTAATGTTTTTCCGACACGTGTCCTGGTAATCCTTGTACGCCGTGTGCTTTATCAGGAGGACCAAAGTGAAGGTCTGGATAGGTTCACCGAAGAACACAAACTTTGCGTTTAATCCGGTTTAACATGCGGAATCCGTTAAACCGAACCGTAATCGTGACACCGAATCGTAAATAATCAACGTTTATTTCAATCAAACGATAACCGGACAGAGTTTCGACGCTAACGTTACAAAATCACTCGATCTAGATTGGAACTGTATGATGAACTTGTTGGAGCTCTTGCACGAAGTTGTTGTCAGTTGTTGATCTCTGGAGCTTGTTGATATTTATAGTTGGATTGCATGCACTTCGACTGAAGTGATGTTGTACATGCAAAGTATCAACTTTTGATTTCACAATTTGCATGATCATGATGATGTCATACTTGTGATGTCATCACATTAATGTGATGACATCATGCCCGATCACATCTGCTCTTTTCGTGTCGTGTCGTACCGAGTCCTAACCTGTACTAAACAATCCTAACACAACCTAGCGAAACCTCTGTCCGGTATAGTACAGACTCAAGACATTAGACATTACATGTACAATTAGATTTCTATCTATGACCACACGGATAATGCACTAACAGTCTCCCCCTTAGTCTTGAACTGCTTTGGATAACATCTTCAAGTGAAACTGTAATCTCCCCCTTGAATGATGCTCCGAATCTCTAAGATTTGACGCTTAAGAACAACCACACTTATTCACACACAAACAGTTTCTCAACAGTCTCGTTGGTCCGGCTCACATTCAACATTATCAGGATTCCATGGAAGACTTTGAAAGAAAATCTTTTTGGATTTTTAATATAGAATGCAGAAATGTAAACAAACTGAAATGTAATATTTACAGTTTATATTTTTGTGAGATAACGTTCTAGAGGATCATATCAGTTTTACTGAGACATATCGGCTGCACCGTTGATCTAGATGAAACACTCAGTTTAAACAATTCACGTGGATTGTCGGTATTGTCGTCCACTTAAACTCAATCTAGAAACTTTCGTAATGCTTACTGATACGTTAAGGTACATTAATTTGCAATAAGATCTTATGGACCCCACGATCTCAGCATATCCCCTCATCATGTAATACACTGAGTCAAGTAATGCTTTAAACTTTCATCAACTGTGATATGTGTGAAAATAACGCATAATGTTTAAACATTAACAATCAGGTCGATCTTTCGATACGCAGAGAAAGTCCAATGTTTAAACAAATTTAGAAATAAAAAACAAGTTGAAATTGTTTAGATCTAAACCACCAGTTCGATATTCACATATACACAAAGGTGATCCAAGATTTAAACGAAACACCAAGTAAAATAAAGCAGAAACGTTTAGGCACTAACATCCAGTTCGATACTTTCGTATACATAGAGGATGTCCAATGCTTAAACAAAATAAAGAAATAAAACAAGTTTAAATATTTTGAAAATGAAAACTCATTCACAGTAACTTTTTAGTAAGTTGTGAAAGTTCACAAACTGACTGGTTTTTATGCTTTGCAACATTCAGCGATTACCGAGTAGGTACACAGTCACGAAAGACAAAACTAAGTACTGTGCTTTCAATCATGTTTCCCACTAGAACTAAGCTTTTCTATTTAAGTTTGTATCGTTTTCGCAAAGCTACTAGTCTAGCTGAGTCTACCGACACATCTTTAGTGAGTTTGTTTAACCATTTTAAACAATACATATCTTTAGCATGCATTGATAGTCCACTGATGTACTATCATTTCATATTTTTGCACAAGAAATATCATTTTTCATTTTTCAATGTTTTTGACATTTTGAGATTTTCTGTTGTTTTTGGCTTTTTGAAAATTTTTATCTATCTAAAATGATTTTGAAATGATGTTTTTCAATTTTACAGAAATTTTTTATTTTGACAATTTTAAAATTTTTTCTCCCCCTAAAATTGAAAACATCATTTCGAAATCGAAAATAAGAATCTTCCATTTTAACCATTTAATGACTTTTTACGAATGTGAACATGAGACTACCATTTTGTTTGTGTGGAATGTCACTCCTGTCTCTTTGCATGAAGAACCACTGCTTCTAAAATGACGTTTTGCTTGAAGCTTGGTTATCCTGTACATTCAAACAAATTTAATCAGTTTTGAATTGGAACCAAATCCATTTTGGATTTAGGTTTACCAAATTCATTAACATCTGAAGTAAACAAACAAATATTGGAATTTCACATTTTCAGTAGATTGTAGTTCAGTTTCTTGAAATTTTTCTTTTAGTTTTAAAAATATTTCATTTTTATCATCGGTATAATCATCACAATCTTCAATTATGACTTCGTCATAATTTGCGACATTGTCACTTATTGGAATTTCAACTGAAGAAGTATCTTTATTTTGATTGATCGGTTTTGGAATTATGTGATCTAGCAATAACGAAGAATTAACAAAACCTTTCAATTTCTTTTCTAAAATTTCAATTTTATTTTTAGCAATCTCAATATCATTTTCAAGTTAAGTTTTCCTCTCAAGATGAGAATTTATTGCTATTTGGTTTTCAAAAATATTATTATTCAAAACTAATTTTTCATTTTCTAAATTTTTTATTTTTTTTTTGAAATTCTTTTTCATTTTCTTTTAAATTTTTATTTACCAATGTCAAACTCTCTAAATTGTCTAGGAGTTTGGCATTGACTGATCTAGATTTGTCACATTTTGAGCACATTGGTTCAGAACACGAAGCCTCATTTGTAGTCATGACGGATTCTTCGATTTCAATGTTCTTCACCTTTATTGCTTCACTGACTTTTTGCTTCATTGCCTTTTTCTTTTCAATTTCTGGTTCGTGTTCTTTAATCTTTAATTCATCTAGATCTAACCATCTGAACTATGGAAATCTAATCATCCCACTCAGAAGATAGAGATTCTGCAAACTTTGATATCTTCTCAGCATCTGATACCCAGACCCAAATCCTCATTTCTGAAACTAAATCACAATACCGTTTTATCAACTCATCCAGTGTTTCATCTTTCATAATCATGAAAGTTTCAAATAAGTGTTTCATAATACTTTTGTATTGTTGACTACCTTCCGGAGTTGACACGGTGATATCGTATTTCACCCTAAAATCTTCCCAATCCATTTTTTTAAATTTGTTAACCCACTAAGCTTTGAACTTGTTAAAATTTGTGTTCTTTTAACCAAATAGTCAAACTCAAAAATTGATTCAAAACACTTTGTAACCCAGAATTTCAAAAATCACGGTCCAAACTGTACTCAAAAGATCTGGTCCACTTAGCTAAACTTGGTTCAAATTGAAACCCAAAATTTAGCCCAATACAACCTTTTGATCTTCAAAAACTTCGACCCAAATTCAAAATTTTGTTTAATACAAGCCCAAATATTAAAAACCAACAATTTAATTCAAACAATTTCAGCCCAATATCAAATCACTACAGGATGATTAGCCCACAAAGCCCAAAACCTTTACAAACTTTAAAACTTCAGTTCACATGTCAATGTTTGGCAAAACATCTCTCAAAATTTAGAACTGACAAAATATGAGCTATCAAAATCCTTTCTCAAAAATCCATATGAAACGTCACTTTCATATTACATTTACTCTCAAAACAACACATTATTTTTTATTATTTTTAATTTGTCATTTTTTCAAAACCCTTATATAGTTTCATGAACCATCACTGTTAGTTTATTTCAAAAACAATAATAATAATAATAATAATAATAATAATAATAATAATAATAATAATAATAATAATAATAATAATAATAATAATAATCTTGTTTGGAATTTAGACCTGACGCTGATTCCCAAGGAATTATTTATGTCAAAACCCTAGTTATTTAATATCCCGCTATCAGTTTTACTTTTACCAGCCGTGAATCCAAAAACACTCTAATACTCTTTCTCAACAAAATCACCCGTCACTTGCAACCTTTCACTCTAATTCTTTATCAGTTGCTTAGTTTATCAATTTCTCAGATCTGATTTTTTCTGCGTTTTTACGAGAGAAACATCAACAACTCAGCTCCTCTTCTTCGATATAACTATCACGATACAGTTTGTTTGTTGTTAGACCAACAGATCAAATTCTGCTTAACACTTTAACAATCAAACATCATCTTTTCTTCGATGAACAACAACATCATTCAGATCTAAATATGATATGCAGAATTTCAAGTTGATTCAAATCTAGATTCAAGACTCGTCGCAAATACACACCTGTTATTTTGAACCCAGATTCACGATCACAACAAAATAACACTTCTTCCAAATCGTTCAACACAGATTCAGAACCGAAAAAAACAACTTCAAACCGATTCAGATCTAGTCGCACAACAAATGATCATCACCACATCATTCATGTTCAAGGAACAACAAATTACAATCTGTAATCACAACTCGGAAATAAGATCTGATGTGCGCATGAACTATTATCTTTATCTTAGTTCAAAAATTTTATAATTAGCGCACAACAACCCATAAAAATAGATTTTGAACGATTTTCAGAATTCGATAACCTGCAATCTCAATTCAAAAAACATTTTTCGTTGAGTTTATTCAGTTTAAACAGTTCTGAAATCGATGTAACAAAGACCGAAACTTATAAACTCGAACTGAAAGTCTTTGAAATCACACCGAAAACTAATCGATTCAGTCTGAAACTTGATCGAATCAATCCAAAACTGTAAAAACTTTAACCGAAACTCATCACATCAGTCTGAAATTGATGCAAAACTGTTTGAAACATATTAACGACACACGAAAATCAACTGAAACTTGATCGAATACACCGAAACTCAACTGAAACAATCCGATTTCGCCGAAACTTGTCCGATTCAATCAACGCTTACACGCAAAGCTTACCGAGGTTCTGATACCAATTGAAGGTCCGGATCGGTTCACCGAAGAACACAAACTCTGCGTTTAATCCAGTTTAACGTGCGGAATCCATTAAACCGAACCGTAATCATGACAACGAATCGTAAATAATCAACATTTATTACGTTCTAATCGACAACCGGACAGAGTTTCGACGCCTACGTTACAAAAACGACTCGATCTAGATCAGAACCGTATGATGAACTTGTTGGAGCTCTTGCACGAAGTTGTTGTCAGTTGTTGATCTCTGGAGCTTGTTGATATTTTATGTTGGATTGCATGCACTTCGACCGAAGTGATGTTGTACATGCAAAGTATTAACTTATAATTTCACAATTTGCATGATCATGAGGATGTGATACTTGTGATGACATCATGCCCGATCACACCTGCTCTTTTCGTGTCGTGTCGTACCGAGTCCTAACCTGTATTAATCAATCCTAACATAACCTAGCGAAACCTCTGTTCGGTATATTAGAGACTCAAGACATTAGACATTACATGTACAATTAGATTTCTATCTATGACCACACGGATAATGCACTAACACAAAGTCGTGGAAACGCTCGATTATAATCCTCATATGCCTCGGAATAAAGTTGAGGGGCTAAACTTATCAAAAAGGAAAATTTTGAAATTTTTTAAAGGGCCTTGCTGACCGCAAGGCTATTGCTATCTGTGGAAATTTTGACCTATATCCTGTAACATATTTTGACCTTATATGTTGCGACCAGGATACTGATCCAGGATATTGGTAACATCTTGTGGGGGTATCCTATTCGCTACTAACGTTTTTCTTTAGCTGCAAGGTAGCAATGGATATGGAGGCTTGGTCTCCCTGAAGACTCACTCAAGACAGTTAGTAGATGAACGTTGGAAGCTGGAGAAGGAGTCCACAACGGTCATAAGGGAATATTCGCAGCATCCATAGAATGTATGATAGTTAGTTATTTTTGTTTACTATATATAGGGAAGCTGGATCAGCGGTAAGAGACACAATTTTCGTACACTTTTACCCTCTAGTTGCAGCAACAATCACAAACACTCACAACACTTACACAATTCGATCATTGTAACACTTAGAGCTGATCCAAGCAGTATCCCGAAGTTGTATTCTGATGTTTGATCAATAAGAAGAACAAGACAGCTGGCGATTGTCAGCTCCCGAGGTTTTATGCTGGCGATCTAGATTGATCAAGGGCTTTCCTCGTACATCCTGTGTCAATTTCTACTTTCATTGCATTTACATG
Organism: Scalesia atractyloides; assembly: GCA_947069175.1. NCBI lineage: Eukaryota > Viridiplantae > Streptophyta > Magnoliopsida > Asterales > Asteraceae > Scalesia > Scalesia atractyloides. Next base: position 28,455,650 of record CAMTDV010000010.1, read on the forward strand.
TTATTTAGATATAGTTCATTATCCTGAGACTATATCCTGAAACTGTTTTCATAATCAACCAACTTAGCATATTCTCACAAATTACAATAGCACGCTACCTCACATACTTAATTTGATCACTTAATTGCTTCGGTAATTTTTGACTAAAACAATTTGGCGCCCACCGTGGGGCAAGTGGTGCTATTTTTAATCAAAACTGTTCTAAGATCACTAATCAGTTCTTTATTCTCTAATCTTTTTGCAAGATTACTTTTGATGGCTTCTCAGTCAGGTTAGAGCTCTTCTTCGGTGCCCGCATCAATCTCTGCTGTAACTGGTTCATTGCCTCTTCCTCCTCCACCAGTCCAGACTTCTCAGAGAAGGAGTGAAAGCCAAACAGCTCGAGACACCACTGCTCCTCAAAATGCTTCCAAATTCGGAGTCTCAGGAAGAACTCCGATTTTTGCTTCTAATGATGAAATCTTATCTTTGTTTGGTAATATTCAGGATCAAATGAAGAAGCAACAGGAAACTAACCAGCACCTGATGAAGGAAATACAACTCTTGAAGTCTAACTCCAAGAGACCCGCGGATTACATTGTTACCCCTTTGCAGCCCAGGATATTGAACTTTAATTCAGCAGCATATACTGAGGATAATCAGGGCAACGTCGTACCAAGTCACTCCCGGAGCAATATCCCAGAAGTCCCCTTATCCACCAGGATATCGACTGTCAGGGATCCAGGATATGCTCCAGGATATGGCCACAATCGCCAAGCTGGTAACTTTGTCCATTAATACTAATATACCGAGTGCTAACAACTTCGAATCTTCGCAGGATACAAGTGCAACATCGGCATTATCCAGAGAACTCCAGAAATTGAAGGATATGATATCAAGTGTGCCTGGGGTAGTGCAACCAATACCGAAAGTATCCCAGGATAGTCACAACATATCCCGCTTTGCTCGTCATATTTGTGATGCTGAAATCCCCAAGAGATTCCAAACTCCCAACATGAAGCTTTACGATGGCACGACGGATCATGAAGAACATATTGCTCAATACAGGGAAAGGGTGGAAGTAAACCCCATCCCACCGGACCATAAGGAAGCATGCTTATGCAAAGGCTTCGGTTCCACTTTGACAAGATCGGCCTTGAAATGGCTTCTAAATGTTCCACCTTATCCATTACGTCTTTTGCACATTTAGTTAACTTATTTAATAGTCAATTTTCTTGTAGCAGGTGCTTTAAGAAACTAACAAGTGACCAATACAGGATCACACAGGGACCATAAGAACCCCTAAGGGATTATGTTAACAAATTCAGTAGGGAATCCCTGGATATCCCGAGTCTTGATGTTGCTACGGCAGTGCAAGCATTCAAGATGGGATTACAGAAGGATTCCCAATTTTATCAGGATCTTGTGATGAATCCTTGAAGGAATCTGGACGAAGCTCGAAATAGAGCTCTGAGATATATCAGGCTTGAAGATTACAAGAAAATGCAAGTGAGGATGGATACATCCTCAACATAAGAACCAACGAATAGGAAGTCGGAATCCTCATATAAACCATACCGCTCTAAGCCATATGCTAAAAATGACAAAAAAATAGTGAATGTTGTTGAGGACGAAGACGCTGAAGAATATCCTGAATTGTCACAATATTGTTTTTTAGTAAATATCCCTAAACTAATATATGCCATGCATGGACTAGGGGATAAAGCAAGGTGGCCAAGAAAGAACCAACAGAAGGCTGATTGGAAGGATAAGTCCATGTGGTGTGCCTTCCATGAAGATTTTGGACATATAACAGAAGACTGCATAGCCTGAGGAAGGAGATAAGCTACTTGCTGAGCAAAGGCTACTTAAAAGATCTTCTTGGCAGAAAGAAGAATAAAGGTTAGGATACTGAAAAGGATCCTGAACGAGCAGCATCACCTCCTCCGGACGCCAAGATAATTAACTTCATATCCGGAGGAACCGATATATGTGGAAACTCATATTCAGCAGCCAAGAGACATGCCAAAGAGGCTAAGGCAGAAAGAGGAGATAAGCCGACGAGGATGTCAACACATACAACTGACAAAGTGATAACATTTGATAGTGATGATCGGGATAGCATTCAGGATCCTCATCATGATGGTCTGGTAATCACTTTGTATATTGCTAATCATTTTGTACGCAAGATATTAGTGGACAATGGCAGCTCGGTTAACATCATTCAACTAGAGACCCTGAAGAGGATGAACATCCCAGAAATGGAGATTAACTCGAAGTCCACTGTGCTTGTAGGATTTAGTGGAGAAGCAAAGAACACTGTTGGAGAGATAAAGCTGCCTGTATACGTTGAAGGAGTGAATTCAATGCAACGGTTTTGTGTCATGGATTCATTATCCTGCTACAATATTATATTGGGCAGGCCATGAATTCATGATATGAAAGTTATACCTTCCACCTATCATCAGTGTGTTAAGATCCCTACTCCTTGGGGGGTAGTCAAAGTGGAAAGCGATCAACATGAGGCGAAGGAATGCTACTCCTCTTCAATGAAGGCGTCAACAAAATCCAGAGCAGGATAGCAATTAAAGATACAAGCCCAGGATATCGTGGAAACTTCGGAGCAGGATGTTAAGAAAGTTATCATGGATCAGGATAATCCAGATATCTCGGTGCTTGTAGGAACCAATATCCTTCAGGATATTGAGAATCAGCTTACTAACATTTTGAAATGCAGGATGTCCACGTTTGCATGGAAACACGAAGACATGACAAGTATATCGAAAGATATTATAACTCACAAACTTGGAATTGACAAATCTTTCAGGCCCATTCAACAAAAGAGAAGGAAATTCGCTCCTGAAAGGAACGCGATTATACAAGAGGAGGTTGAAAGGTTATTGAAGTCCAAGATGATTAGGGAAGTTAAATTTCCTAAGTGGCTAGCAAACGTGGTGGTGGTCCAAAAGAAGAATGGGAAGTGGAGAGTTTGTGTAGATTACACAGACCTCAATAAAGCCTATCCTAGAGACCCGTTCCAATTATCTCATATAGAGTCGATGGTAGATGCAACTGCCGGTCATGAAATGCTGACCTTTATGGATGCATCCTCAGGATTTCAGCAAATTCAAATGGAGCCATCTAATCAGGAAGATACAACATTCATGACACCCATCGGTATATACTGTTATACTGCCATGCCTTTTGGTTTAAAAAATGCAGGTGCAACATACCAGAGGCTAGTTAATATGATGTTCAAAGACAAACTGGGGGACATAATGGAGGTGTATATTGACGATATGGTGGTAAAATCCAAGAAAACCGAGGATCATCTCCAGGATCTTGAATGTGCTTTCAATATCCTGGACCAGTATAATATGAAGCTGAATCCTGCTAAGTGTCACTTCGGAGTGGGGGCAGGAAAATTTCTAGGATATATGGTGGCCAAAAGGGGAATAGAAGCAAGCCTAGAACAGATTAAAGCTATCCTAGATCTCAAATCACCATCCAACATGAAGGATGTGCAGAGATTAACAGGACGGGTAGCAGCGTTGAATAGGTTCATATCAAGATCCTCGGAAAATGCAAGGAATTTTACGATATCGTGAAGAAGAACAAAAAAAATTGAGTGGAGAGAAAGGCACGAAGTTGCTCTAAAAGAACTGAAGCAATATCTTTCAAGTGCACCCCTATTGATGAAGCCCGAGGATGGTGAACCCTTGTCCCTATACCTTGCAGTATCAGGAAACACAGTAAGTGCTATCCTGGTAAAGGATCATGAAGGTCAGCAGTATCCTGTTTATTATGTTAGTAAAAGTTTGTTAGACGCTGAAACTAGATATTCACACTTAGAAAAATTGATATTAACTCTAGTCATGGCATCAACCAAGCTTAGACATTATTTTAAAATGCATAGGATACAAGTTAAAACCAATTATCCTGTTAAAAATGTACTTAGGAAACCTGAAATGTCTGGTAGGATGGCTAAGTTGTCCGTAAAACTAAGTGCATACGATTTAGTATATGAACCTAGAAATGCTATAAAGTCTCTGGCTTTAGCAGACTTTGTGGCTGCTTTTTGTAGTGACATCTAAAATCAAGCTGATCTAGAAGTACAACAACTAGGTGAGAATTCAAGATCTTGGATATTGTATACTGATGGTGCATCTAATGTAAGCGGTGTAGGATTAGGGATACTACTAAAATCGCCACAGGGGGACATATTACCCTAGGCTATTAGATGTGAATTTCCTGCTACTAATAATGAAGCTGAGTATGAAGCTCTGATAGCATGATTAGAATTGGCTAGGAATATGAATGTTAAATGTTTGCAGGTGTATATTGATTCCCTGTTGATTACTAACCATTTCAATGGATCTTATGCAGTCAAAGGTGAAAAGTTAGCTGAATATCTTGAAATTGTTAAGAAATTAGCAGGGTATTTCGAAAATTTTACACTTGTACAGGTACCAAGAGAAGACAATGCTAAAGCAAATGCTCTAGCAAATTTAGGATCTACTGTCAGGATACCGGAAGGAACTCAGATACCAATACTACATATCCTGTATCCCGCTATGAAACTTTTCAAGTCTCAAGATAAGGAAGTAGTAACTATCCAGGGTCCTGGTGATGGATATCCTGAGGAAAATCCTGAATACTGTATAACTCCAATTGTGAAGTACCTTGAAGAAGGAGATATCCCAAAGGATGAGAATCCCAAAGCTTTCAGAATGAAGGTATCCCGTTTTATTATTATAAACGATGTCTTGTATAAGAAATCCCTTGCAGGTCCGTATCTAAGGTGCTTGGAAGATCCTAAAACCAAGGAGGTACTTCAGGATATACATGAAGGAGACTGTGGCAACCATACTGGGGGCAGATCTTTATTCTCAAAAGTGTTGAGAACAGGATATTATTGGCCGACCATGAGAAAGGATGTTGCGAAGTATGTTCGAAAATGTGATGCATGCCAAAGACACAACAATATACTACATCAGCCTGCTGAACCATTATATCCCATCATATCCCCGTGGCCATTTATGAAGTGGAGAATGGATATAGTGGGGAAACTACCTAAGGCTCCGAGAGGAAAGGTTTTCATGCTGGCAATGACGGATTATTTTTCCAAGTATGTTGAAGCGGAAGCCTTTGTCCAAGTAAGGGATCAAGAAGTGGTATCTTTCATCAAGAGGAATATCCTGACAAGATTCGGGATACCGGCCGAGATAATTTGTGACAATGGCTCTCAATTCATCAGCAAAAGAACTACTGATTTTTGCAAAAAGTTGGGGAATAAAGATGATCACATCAACGGTACATCCTTAGGCTAATGGACAGGCAGAATCCTCAAACAAGATAATTGTCAATAATCTGAAGAAGAGATTAACTGCTAAAAAAGGAAAGGGCAGAAGAATTACCATTTTTCTTATGGGCTGATAGAACAACTGTGAAGAATGCTACTGGGCAAACCCCATTTTCTTTGGTGTTTGGGGCAGAATCAGTGATTCCAACAGAGATGGTAATACCCACAGCTAGGTCAAGCCTACGGGATCCTGAAGCGAATCCTCAAGTCTTATGTCAAGGGTTGGACACTTTTGATGAAACAAGGGATGCGGCAAAGCTTAGGATGGCAGCATACCAACAAAGGATAGCCAAGTCGTACAACAAGAATTTAAGAACCAGAAGATTCCAAGTTAGAGATTGGGTATTGAGAAAAGCGTTTCATAATACGACTAATCCTGCTGATGGGAAGTTAGCTCCAAAATGGGATGGGCCATACGAGATTGAGTCAGAATCAGGAAAAGGAGCATACCGGCTCAAGACCATGAAGGGAGATATGATACCAACATCCTGGAATGCTATCATCTTAAGGCTTATTTCAAGTGAGTTTAGAATTTGATTTCTAACTCAAGACGGTATAAATTCTATATCTTTTAAATATGTGTTTTTAATTTAAGTTATTATTCTTTGAAACCCAATACTGACTTAAGCATCGGAGGGGTGTTAGCCAAGCTAACACTCACCTTAGTTTAAAGGGGTTTTGTAGGATATGCTTCAAGATACTTGCTCAAGATGGATCGAAAGATTAGAGGATTGGCCCCCTCTCTCACGTTTAAGGGATTCAGATCCCTTCACAGGTTTAAAGGTATTCAACTTTCTTCTAGATTTGGTTTAAACACCCCGCCTGGAGCTCAAGTATCCAGGTATAGTTCAAGATGGCGGGACCAGTTCATGTAAAAGTGACTGACAATTTCGTTATTGCTTGCTATATCCTTGATCCTTACGGTATATGAGGATTGATCACCCTCTCTCGCGAAAGGGTATTTTCATACTCTCTAAGGTTTAAAGGTTTTCACCTTTCTAAGTGTTGGAGTTTATACACTCCCGCCTGTAGCGCATGAAAAACAAGGGTTTACCCCAGGATACTTAGGGTTTATCCCCAGGATACTAAGGGTTTATCCCCAGAAAAACTAAAGTTTTTAACAAAATTATGACAAATCATGACTATACACATTCTTTTGTGAATAAAAAGCTCCGAAGCTTAATCACCAAGTGAAAGTATACTTAAGTATGTCTTATGCTGATGCAATATCCTGCGCAGACAGGGGACATCCATGCTGGGGACATCGCAAAGGATTCAAAGGATGGAATCGAAAGTTTTTGCCTAAGTGCTCTTGGTATGATTTCTTATTTATCGACTTTTAGAGATCTTATTTGAATAACTTAAGTTTTCTATAAAGATTATATTCAACCAAGTTTTTGTCTAACAGTTTTCCATTAAAGATGACATAAACTTATCAGTATCCTGAGCAGGATATTTGATCAGGATGTTTTAAAACATATCTTTCAAAATAAAATATAACAACAACAGATAAAGCAGAAAGGTTAGTTTACTATTCACAAACTAAAATGTTCCATTCTTGGCTTCGTCTTAAACCAAGACCCATCCACCAAGAAAGTGATAAGTTCTAAAGCATATAAACATTGATGACCAAAGGCTTCGTCCTGAAACTCAGGATTCCTCCACCTCAGGTCATCACAAATACTAATGTTTAAAGTGCAGGAAATATAAATTGTTCAAGTGCAGGAAAAGTAAAATTGTTTAGGGGATTACAGACCATTCAAATTAAAAAAGTGGGCTCCGACCTAAGCAATAATATCCATCATCGCCCACTAAACCGCCCTCTCACGGGGCAGCACCTTCAACCATAGCTTCACCATCTCCACCGACACCTGCGTCAACTTCAACCCCAGGATCCTTGCCAGCCTCGCCACCTGTCTCTACTGCCACCTCAGCTGCCTTGGAAGAAGCTCAAACTTCGGGTTTGGCAGGATACCCCACGGGGTTCCCACCAAGATCCTTTAGCTTTGCCTCCCAAGCATCAACATTCCAAGTTGGACATTCGAAGCCCGCAGCCTTGGCTTCATAAGCCATCTTTAGCCTGGCTTGGAGGAGGGAAATCACAACAGAACTTTTAAGGTCTTCCCGATAGGAGTTCATATCCTGCTCATGTTGGAGTTGAGCGGCATCCATCTTGGCCTGGGCATCCGGATTAGCCTTATTAACAGCGGCCTGAGCTTCCTGGGTTATAGCTTTGTATTTGTACTCATAATGCTGAGACTTGGTGGCGGCTATCTTCCCTTGATCCACAATGGTGGCCTCAACCTTCTTTAACCGGGCTTCCAGCATCTTGGCGGTCCCACATGCATCCTCATAGAGATTTGTCAGGCGTTCAAGGCCCTACAATCCAGAATACAGGTATCAACATACATAATTTGATCAGGATATCATATAAGCATATGTGTGCAGGATACAGGATAAGGATACGTACCTGGTTAAGGAAGGAGGTCATGAATCCACTAAATTCAAGGAACCCATGGTTCTCCTAGAGGAAAGCTTCAGGAGTAGCAGGGGAGTCTGCCTCTTTTCTCTTGCAAGAACTAGAAGCGCGTGGCTTTATTGCAGGAGAAGGCTTAGTTAGGCATAATCGTTCCCTTGGAACTAGTTGCAGGCTTGGATACAGTGGATGGTTTGCTGGATTCCTTCTTCACTTGGACGCGGCCAGAGTAACTGTCGAGTTCTTCGAGATCAAAAACTTGAGGCATTTTGACTGGGTTTGCATAAAAGGGAGAATTCTTAATCTTAACTTTAATTTCATAATTACGTAACTATGTACAAAAATATATAGTCTTTACCGGACATGTTGGATGAAGAGTATTGACTTGAACTTGGATGATGAGATGAGAAGCTTCTGTCACTTTCAGGTAACTTGTAAATGGCTATGACTCTCTCTTCAGACTCTGCAGTAGAAGGAGCTAGTTCCTTGAAATTCGCTACATGGAAGAAACGAGGATGTCAGTTTGGGATATAACCTCAAGATATATTTAGGGATAATCTAAAACCCTAAATCCTACTAATAGTCAACTACTTCACCGGAAGGCTGTCCCCTTCGGCGATGGAGTCACATGTAACCAAGAAAAATTTACGTTTCCATTCATCCACGTTTTTTGTTACTTTAAGGATGAGGGGGTTGTTAGAAGTGGAAAAGAGCAAGAACAGGCTGTTGCCATGGGAACGAAGACGGTAGGCTATGGGGATGTCCTCAATACAGAGATCACGAAAGTGGAGGGTTTTGATTTGACTGAGTGTCATCAACACTCTCCAAACCATGGGCATTGTTTGAGCAAAGCTAAGACCAGTTTTACGAAAAAATTGCATTATGAACTCGGGGAAAGGATACCGGAGACCGAGAGAGAAAGGGTATGCCGAGAAGCAGATCCACTCCTTGGACGACACGTCTGATCGAAGGGTTCGGTCAAACGGACGGATCACCGCTCCCGTCGGGGAAGGCGCCGGAGGCCCTAAGTGCAGTGATGTCTACATTATCAAAGGAGCATATGTCCTTCTCGAGGTTCTTGAGCAGGTTTTGGATGGTAAAAGGGGAGGAAGATTTGTCGGATTGAGATCGGGTTCTTGTAGCCATCAAAAGAGAAGACAGATGGAATTTTAGAGAGAAAGGAAGAGACTATACCTGGAAATTCTGAGAAGGATGGCTGGTTTTGAAACAAAAGAATGAGAAGATATAGGCTGGAGATAGGATGTAATGAGTAAATTTCGCCTCGGGAGTTACAAGTTGTCTTATCAACATCTACATCCCATTAAGTGCCTCGATTTGCGTAAGGAAAAATACACCCACGTGGGTTCCAGGATCCCAACAGCTATATTTTTGGGGATAATTGTTATGGGTGGAAATTCTGACCTATATCCTGAAAACATATTTTGACCATATATGCTGCGACCAGGATACTGATCCAGGATATTGGTAACATCCTGTGGGGGTATCCTACTCGCTACTAACGTTTTTCTTTAGCTACAAGGTAGCAATGGATATGAGGGCTTGGTCTCCCTGAAGACTCACTCAAGGCAGTTAGTAGATGAACGTTGGAAGCTGGAGAAGGAGTCCACAACGGTCACAAGGGAATATTAGCAGCATCCCTAAAATGTAGGATAGTGATTTTTGTTTACTATATATGGGAAGCTGGATCAGCAGTAAGAGACACAATTTTCGTACACTTTTAACCTCTAGTTGCAGCAGCAATCACAAACACTCACAACACTTACACAATTAGATCATTGTAACACTTAGATCTGATCCAAGTAGTATCCCGAAGTTGTATCCTGCTGTTTGATCAACAAAAAGAACAAGGCAGCTGGCGATTATCAGCTCCCGAGGTTTTATGCTAGAGATCTTGATTGATTAAGGGCTTTCCTCGCACATCCTGTGTCAATTTCTACTTTTATTGCATTTACATGTTATTTAGATATAGTTCATTATCCTGAGACTATATCCTGAAACTGTTTTCATAATCAACCAACTTAGCATATTCTCACAAATCACAATAGCACGCTACCCTACATACTAAGTTTGATCACTTGATTGCTTCGGTAATTTTTGACCAAAACAGCTATAGCCATACGGTCCGCATGGTCTGTGAAAAAACCATGGGCGCCTGAGGTCCTTACGGACCGTAAGGTATAGCGCATACGGTCCGCAAGGACCTGCCAGCGAGTAGAATTGTGGGAACTAAGTTCTGCCACCTCTTGTCGCATTTAACACCCTTCTTGCATGCTTGCCACCACTTAGAACATTGGTGTACGTCCATGAACACCTGGCAACACTCCTGGAACCCCTTGGCCATTAAAAGATGCCATTTTTGTGAGTTGCAACAACGTTCATTCCACTTTAAATCACAAAATTCATCTAGGGGAGTTTCAGGCATCTTCCAAGCATTCATTTATGATCTTAGCAACCCTTGGACCCTATGTAAGTGTTTCAATTCGTGTTAAGTTCATTTGTTAAGGTTTAAAGCTTAGAACAAAGTTTCGTCGTAAAATCGCCTTGACTTTGATCTAAATCTATGATAGTCCAGCCGTTGGTCTTAACGAAAGTGGCTATGTGATGGTAATAAGGTAGGTTTTAATCCCTAAAAAGGGCACCTCCTGATTACCACAAATTCTTGATCAATTGACGAGTCAACGTAAAAGCCAACAAAAGTCAACTGGTCAGATTTTATAAAAATGCATAACATGTTATAAAATATGTTTTGATGCATAACAACTTAAAATATAAGTATTAAAACATATATAAATTGATTTGACTCATCAAGACTCGGTCTAGATTCGGTTTGCAACCGAAAGTCGCAATATTTGACTTTCCTTTGACTTTTGGTTCTGACCCGATTTAGCCATTTTGGCTACTGACTTTAGGTCATTTTAGGACCATATTCAAGTATAGTATAACCCCTTAAAGTTATACTACTTGATTCTTTAAGAATCTGAGTTTACATACAAGTTCCCCAAAATTACATAAACTTTTGCAAAAAAGGTCCTTCTTGTACAAATCAAGGTTTTTAACACCCATGCATGTAAACATATGATACAAACTGATTCATAAATATAACTTGAGTATTTTGATGTCAAGGATCTGACCGAGAATCTAGTTTTGTTAAAAGACGTAAAGTGTGCTTTTAAATGGCTAAAATGCCCTTTTTGGCATTTAAGAAAGATTAAACATGGTTTTATCACCAAGATGAAATACTTACTGATGTAATATGATATGTAGGACATATTGGGATATTTATTCAGATTACAAACTGAATAAAAGTCTAAGATTCGTTAAATGCCGATAATGACCAATTTACCCTTTTACGCATAAAATGATTTAAACCAAGATTTTTGTAACCAAATCTTTTATCTACTGATATAACATGTTAAATAAAATATATTAGCTAAATAAAATAGGCCATAACCTCGGTTTACCTCAAACGTTGGATTTAACGACATTTATCGACTTTTACGCCTTTTCTGCGCATAGTATGATTTAAAACCATAATTATGAGCTAAGACTTGATACCTACTGATTTATAAACTCATTTTCAATATTTTTACAGTAAGTACAAGTCCCAAACTCAGAATCCCAATTATAACTTCAAAGCTATGTATAAAATTACCAAATTGCCCCTACGCGACATAGTTTGGTTTAAAACTATCAAAAAAAATAGACTTGATATCCTACAGATATAACATCATAAAATATACTATATTACTGAATAATTATGATCTTGACAACAGTTATGTTTTAAAACCCTTTCTAAGTTATAAAATGACCAAATTGCCCTCTTGAAGCGTAAATCAATTTAAAACCAAAACGTGCATACATATTGATATCCTACTGATATCATATCATATTTTAAACATATTTTTCATATGGAACTTGTATATGACTCTTCGGTTACCCAGTTTCGCTTATACGCTTACGTGACTAGTTTACGTAAAATAACCTAAACGGATGTAACTTTGTCACCTTCCTATCAAAAATCCATAATGTTATTGGTACACCCATATTAAACAAGTTTTAATACTTGTCGGGTCAAATTAACCTTCTATTCCGGTCACCGCTTAATCTAGCGCATCATACCGTATTCATTTTAACGTAAGACTAGCCGGTTCAAGTCTAAGACTTAACTAAGGACCGGTTAGCATTCTAATTTGGTTAATAACGCCATCATTCAAGACTAAATGCCTTCCGGTAAATTGTGCCTGTACTTATCTTGGAATTTGCGGCCAAGTTTTGGACTTCTCGAAGACTTCGCTCAGGTAAATACTTTTAACCTATTTTCCCTATACGGGCTTGGGATACAGTATATTATTACCGCTTGGTCGGGTATGGAAGTTATGTTTTATCCACTGGTGATAATTAATTAAATTGCATAACCCAGTTTTGATCTGTTTTGTTTGAAACTAAAACATTGGGGGTGGGCTTGACCGTGTCTGGGATATCCTTGGGTCACTAAAGTGATAGTGGCCACGACTTAAGCAAGGTGTAGGCATACACCTGTAATTGCTATTATTAATTAATGTCTGCTTTCTGTGTTAAAGTTCAGTAGTGGCGTGTCAGTCGATCATGTCTCGGTTTTTGTACTGGGCCCCATATGTAAAAGACAAACATGTAAATCTGTATACAAGGTCTTTTGTACTATCCCGAGTTATTTATGAAAATGTGCCTTGTGCACCTAAAACCATTTTCAAAAGGATTTTCAAAATTTGTCGGCTTATTGTATTTACCAGTGTAAACTGACTTATTTTCAAAAGATTAAAGTTACAGGTACAAGCACAAAATAGGCCGGAAGTTGCGGGGCATTTACGCTAAGGAGTTACGACCACATAAGTTGTGCCTGTAGAGTCTGTTATCATTTTGTGTATGTTTATTTCCGATCCGCCTGTGGATCTTATTACAAGCCTTGTGTATATTTATATTTCGAATACTTGGACACTTTTGGTTTGTAATAGTTATATTTATACTCCAAGCCTTCCATTGTGTTGCTCTGTGTTGTAATTGGTTATGATGATATCAACTGTACGTCACGATACTCCCCACCGGGCCCACCAGAATACACGTGGAAAACGGGGTGTGACAGGTTGGTATCAGAGCAAACGTTTGAGGGAATTCAACACTAGTCTTTAGTGTTTGATCTTAAACGACACAGTTAGACTCTCGAGTCTAGGCTATGACCTAGGATTATTCATTACCTTAATTTGATATTGTTATTCTGCTTTGTTTTGTGTTTTGACTTATTTTTGAAGCAGGACAATGTCGCCTAAGTTTTCACGAGGAGCAAAAGGAAATGGATTAATGAGGAGTGGATCCTCAAAGCAAGGGCCTTCCAACGCCCCCGTTTACAACCCTTATGAAGGATCGGATGACTCTTCGTCACCATGGAACCTTACCCTCAGTTACCTCATGAGTACTCACCACCTTCTGACTCACACCATAGCCAACAACCCCAAAATTCACACCATTCCCAACACTCCAACCACTCTCAACACTCCTAATCATATCAAGGAGAACTTAACCCCCACTTCTACCTACGAGCACCCTCTGAAACCCCTCTTGAAGACTCCCGTGAACTAATGCAGGAAGACTCTGACCCGGAGATCCCACAAACAGGGTCGACGGGGCATCCGATTGAAATATCCAGTTGATCAAACTCATACGTTGGAACCCCACAATCTACCCAAATAACTTTATGGGAAAATGGGGACAATATGTCTTCTATAACACCCCATCCTACCACAGCAAGCCCTCCTACCATACTCCTCAAACGGAGATGCCTCCGCCTGAGGAAATGCAAGTGCAACCGGTGGAGCAACCGCAACCACCACCTGTACCCAACCACCTAGAAAGCGAGGGGCGCATGTCAGTGCGCCTAGGACCAAGAGTAGGGTCACTCTCACCTAACCCTTACCCTACTATCCCAGAGGACCCACAAATGGGTGGACCCTCTCATACTTCACCATTCGTGGAACACCTTCCACAACCAACTGTTGAGCCTTTGCCTCAACCACCACAATCCACTGTTGGGCCTTCAACCCAACTACCACCATTGCCTCAGGGTTTTGAAAACCCAATTCCTACCTATCCAGATCCGTCTGGATACCATCACATTGACACCTCCAACTGGCCCAATTACATTCATGATGCACCTTCCAATGATCCATACTTGGAGGCAGCTGCGTTTAACGCTCTTTATCCTAACCCTTATCAACTTCCACCTCACCAAGCTAGTGGATATCCTTATCATGGGTACCATCCTTCTGGTGCACCTCCACCCTATGTATACCAACATCCGGGTGCGCTGCAGCCACAACCTCCACCCCAACCTCAACCATAGCCACAACAACCACATGTACTGGAAGTTGTGAATGAAGCAATAAAAAGGATGGAAGAACTACAGCAGCAGACGGTCAAATCCAGAAGGAAGACAAGCAAGCTGTTAAAAGGGCTTATAAGAACGATTAAGGGAAAGAAAGATTAAAAATTTTCACCTTTATCACCGCGTAATTTCATTTAAAGAAGTCCCTGTGAGGACATTTCATTTAATGTAGTCCATGCGTGGACATTTTAATTATTTCAAGTATAGTCCATGCGAGGACAATTTTCCTTTATTTAAAGTCCTATTTATGGACACTATTGTATCGCACTTTTATTGTTAATAGAATTTTGGAATTTTAATTTATGTGTTCATTTGCACCAGCTGTTCAAACGATCGTCTCGATTTTAATTCAAAATTTATGATCTGCGAAATATTCCAAAAGATCCTCTTGATGATTTACACCCGCCAAGTGATTAGGTCACATGAATTGGAAAAACGGTAGTTATATGGTCATCTACCATGATAGTTAAGGTTGAGACTTCCCTTCTATCCAGGGGTGGTGAACTACGTTCTAAACCCCCTAGTCTGCCTGATCTGGACTAGTTATTTAAATCATTTCAAGAATTTTATTCTAAACGTTAATATATTCAATATATTAACCTCCTGGTAAGTGTGACTTGAGGAACCACACGAACCGTCAAAGTAATGGACTACGTCCAAACCTACACCATCTATTTTGATCATGATCAATTATCAGTGCGATGATTATTTTACTTATAACCCATTAGTGGTGTAATGCTTACGAGCTATATTCATGTCCATTAGTGACAAACGACAGCTGTAGTCTGTGACTCCCTGTCTCGAGGTAGTAAAACTACGATCGAACCTCGAAGCTTCGCAATCCTTTTATAATCTAGCATTATATAATTCAAGTCGTAACGACAAGCCAATTGTGCTACTCGTATTTTGTCCTTTGTGGCAGGCCGATTGTGTCATGTTATTCACCCCCATAAACTTTACAAGTTGCATGATTTAATTATACCATACCCCACATTATAATACAAGTCATCAGGCGTATGACTAATTAAAACTTATATTATTATTATAGTTCCATCGGACAAGATGGTAGATTCTAATGAAGTGAATAGTCAAAGAAAGGATGATGACGTGAATGAGAACATCGTTATAACAAAAGGAGATCTTCAAGCACTTATTGCCACAGAAGTTGAAAAGGCAATAAAGAATCACGCTGAAAAGTCGTTAGAGTCGAGTGCTTCGCACTCTAAACATTCGTCTAAGCATACCTCCAAGCATACCACCAAGCAATTCTCAAAACCTCCTTCAGAAAAGAAGAAACACTCGGAGCACTCCTCAAATGTGAGGAGAGAGAAGGAGGAATACCAGAAAAAGACTAAATTCTCAAAGGAAGGTTGCTCGTATAAGTACTTTGTGTCTTGCAAACACGAGACTTCACTGGAGAGAAAGAAGCAGTAGAAACTCTGAGATGGTTGGATGAGATTGAGACAGTTGTAGAAATTAGTGGATGCGCTGAAAAGGATGTCGTGAAGTATGTTGCACAATCATTCAAAGGTGATGCTCTTATATGGTGGAAGTCAATGATTCAATCATCTGGGAAGGTTATTTGTATAATCTGAGTTGGGAGAAGTTTATAGAGTTGATAAAAGAAACCTACTGTCCACCTCACAAGGTCGAAAAGATTGAAACATATTTTCTGCGGCTACAGATGAAGAATTTGGACAGTAGGAAGTATTTATCTGACTACAACTCCATGTCAAGATTGGTACCTTACCTAATCACCCTTGAATCAAAATGCATCGCGCGTTTTATTAGTGGTTTAGAACCAGAAATAAAGGGGAACGTCAGGGCTTCAAGGCCATAAACATTCAGATCCACAGCAGAGCTAGGTTTGACGCTTACTCAGGACTTGAAAAGGCAGCGATCCATCAAGTCTGAAGCAGAGGGAAAAAGGAAGAGAGAGGATGACCGGAATCATCGATCAAACAAAAGTCGAAGGTTTGGAACCAACAAGAATCATCAGAGGTCTGATGATAGTCCCAAGTGTAAGAAATGCAATCGACGACACTTTGGATCATGTCGGGATGACTCTTAGTCCAAACCCTGTGGTATTTTTAAGAAGATGGGGCACAAGGCCCTAAATTGCAAAGATTTAAAGGAAGCCATGTGTTACTACTATGATGAGAAAAGGCACACAAAACCCAATTGCCCTAAGTATAAGAACGACGGCGCTGCTAGGGACAAGGGAACGAAGAAAGGAAGGGCCCATGTTTTCCAGATGAAAGCTAAGGAGGCCGTGAAGGACGACAATGTGATAACAGGTACGTTCCTTATCAATGATGTTTATGCTAGAATTCTTTTTGATTCAGGGGGCGATAAATCTTTTGTAGATCATAAGTTTAGTGCCTTATTAAACTTTCCTATAAGAACTCTAGACGTAACCTATGACGTAGAACTCGCTGATGGAACAATTGAGACCGCTTCTACGATTCTAGATGGATGCTCCATATCCATCAAGGATCATTCCATTCCTGTTTCACTTCTTCCAATGAAATTGGCGGGATTCGATGTAGTTCTTGGTATGGATTGGTTGTCTAGTAACCAATCCCATATTGCCTCTAACAAGAAACTCATCGAGATCAAATCCCCAACTGAAGATGCACTCACTATACAAGGAGACCGGTATTATGGATTGTCGGAAAAAAGCATCGCTACTCAAAGCATCGAAGTGTTTGAAGAAAGGTTGTATCATTTATATGGCACAAGTAACTATTGAAGAGCCTGAGCCAAAGATAGAAGAGCTGCCCGTTATCTATGAATTTACAGATGATTTCCCTGAAGACTTGCCTGGTCTGCCTCCCGACAGACAAGTGGAGTTTAGAATTGATATCATACCGGGAGCCGCTCTTGTTGCAAGAGCTCCATACCGATTGGCACCTACAAAAATGAAGTAATTACGAACCCAACTGGATGAACTATTGGAAAAGGGTTTTATAAAACCTAGTTCATCACCTTGGGGAGCTCCAATCTTGTTTGTAAAGAAGAAAGATGGATCAATGCGAATGTGCATAGACTACCGTGAGCTGAATAAGTTAACCATCAAGAACCGCTACCCATTGCCCAGGATCGACGATTTATTTGACCAACTTCAGGGAGCGAGTTACTTTTCAATAATTGATCTGAGGTCAGGTTATCATCAGCTTATGGTTAGAACAGAAGATGTTCTGAAAATAGCATTTAGGACCAAGTATGGTCATTATGAGTTTTTAGTGATGCCTTTTGGGCTCACGAATGCACCTACGGCTTTTATGGATTTAATGAATAGGGTTTGCAAACCGTACTTGGATAAGTTTGTCATTGTCTTCATAGACGACATTCTTATCTATTCTCGCAGTCAGGCTGACCACGAGAAGCATTTGAGGTGTATTCTAGAATTGCTGAGACAAAAGAAACTCTACGAAAAGTTTTCAAAGTGTGAGTTTGTTGCGTGAAGTTCAATAAACGTGGAATTCAAGTAGACCCCGCTAAGGTCGAGGCCATTATGAACTGGAAAGCTCCTAAGACCCCATCAGAGATACGTAGCTTTTTTGGATTGGCTGGTTACTACCGAAGATTTATTGAAAATTTTTCAAGGATAGCTACTCCATTGACCACACTAACCCGCAAGGATATTAAATTCATTTGGGGACCGAAGCAGCCGGAAGCTTTTGAAATTTTAAAGCAGAAACTAATTAATGCTCCTGTGCTAACCTTACCTGAAGGAATTGAAGACTTTGTGGTCTATTGTGATGCATCGCACACAGGGATGTGGTGCGTGCTTATGCAACGAGGTAAAGTGATCGCCTATGCCTCACGACAGCTGAAAGGTTCATGAAAGGAACTTTACCACACATGATCTGGAGTTAGGCGCCGTGGTGTTTGCGCCAAGTTATGGAGGCATTATCTTTACGGAACGAAGTGTATTATATACACTGATCATAAAAGTCTCCAACATTCTATTCAACCAGAAAGATTTGAACATGCGACAACGACGATGGATGGAAACACTTAACGATTATGATTGCGAGATTCGCTATCACCCAGGCAAGGCAAATGTGGTTGCCGATGCCTTAAGTCGCAAGGAAAGGGTTAAACCCATTCGGGTTAATGCCAAAAGTATGGAAGTAAGAAATAGCTTGAATGAGAAAATCTTGCAAGCTCAGCAGCAAGCCTTGTTAGAGGTAAATCTTCCAAATGAAGAGTTAGGAAAATTTTTGGAACAACTCACGCCGGGAAATGACGGAATCCTTAGATTCTGTGGATGAATTTGGATTCCAATCTTTGGAGGAATTAGGGATTTGATTCTCCAAGAAGCACATAGTTCAAAATACTCTGTTCACCCGGGTAGTGATAAGATGTACAAGTATTTGAGGCCCAACTATTGGTGGGCAGGGCTGAAGAAATCCATAGCTACTTACGTAGCTAAATGCTTAATGTGTTCGTTAGTTAAGGCCGAACATCAGAAACCGTCGGGACTACTGCAGCCGCTAGAGATCCCCATGTGGAAATGGGAATGCGTAACTATGGATTTCATTACCAAGTTACCAAAGACAAATCGCGGAAATGACAAGATACGGGTTATTGTGGTTAGGTTGACCAAGTTGGCTCATTTTCTACCCATTAAGGAAACTTATAGTTCCGATACATTGGCAAAACTTTATGTGGATGAGATCGTATCCTTACACAGCGTGCCGGTATCCATTGTGTCTAATAGAGACACAATGTATACTTCACATTTTTGGAAAAGCTTCCAAGAAGCCTTAGGCACGCGACTAAACTTTAGTACGACATATCACCCGCAAACGGATGGACAAAGTGAACGTACTATAAAAACATTGGAAGACATGTTGCGCGCATGTGTAATCGACCTAGGAGGAAGTTGGAACAAACACTTGCCTCTAGTCGAATTCTCCTATAATAATAGTTATCACGCAAGCATTCAGGCCGCTCCATTCGAGGCCCTATACGGGAGAAAATGTATAACGCCCGTTTGCTAGGCTGAAGTTGAGGAAGCCAACTAACGGGACCAGAAATTGTCCTAGAGACGACGGACAAAATTTTACAAATTCATGACCGTCTTAAGGCTGCCAAGGATCGACAACAGAGTTATGCAGATAAGAGGCGTAAACCTCTTCAGTTCCGGGTAGGGGACAAAGTTTTATTAAAGGTATCGCCTTGGAAAGGCGTAACGCTTTTGGAAAGAAAGGGCAAGTTAAGCCCAAGATACATCGGACCGTTTGAGATTATCGAACGTATTGGATCTGTGGCATATAAGTTGAAATTGCAAGAAAAACTCAGTGGAATCCTTGATATATTCCACATCTCCAATTTGAAGAAGTGTCTAGCGGATGAATCGTTGGCCATGCCACACGAAGATGTGATAGATAAAAACCTGCGGTTCATTGAGAAACCCATGGCGATTGAAGATCGACAGTTAAGAAGTCGTAAGAAGCGTGTACCAATCGTAAAAGTTAAATGGACGCTCGTCGAGGTCCTGAATACACTTGGGAAGTGGAGTCCGTTATGCGACAAAACCCATATATATTTAATTAAAAATCTCGAGGTCGAGATTTATTTTAAGGGGGTAAGGATGTAACACCTCGTTTTTTACGTCCATTGTTTTTCCGACACGTGTCCCAGTAATCCTTATACGCCGTGTGCTTAATCAGAAGGGACCAAAGTCGTTGAAATGCTCGATTATAATCCTCATATGCCTTGGAATAAAGTTGAGGGGCTAAACTTATCAAAAAGGAAAATTTTGAAATTTTTTAAAGCCATACGGTCCACATGGTCTGTGAAAAACCATGGGCGCCTGAGGTCCTTACGGACCGTAAGGCATAGCCCATACGGTCCGCAAGGACCTGCCAGCGAGCAGAAATGTGGCAGAACTCAATTCTGCCACCTCTTGTCGAATTTAACACCCTTCTTGCATGCTTGCCACGACTTGGAACATTGGTGTACGTGCATGAACACCTGGCAAAACTCCTGGAACCCCTTGGCCATTAAAAGATGCCATTTTTGTGAGTTGCAACAACCTTCATTCCACTTTAACTATGATACCCATGATGAAACCAGGTACACCTTAATTGGTCCTAAACTTAAAGCATGATTAAAACTATAATTGTGCGTAAACCTTGTGAAATTTCATGACTTGTGTGTTGTGCGAAACAATATATGTTATATCTCGGAGGAATCTGAGAACACGTCATGGTTGACATGACAATACTAAGGACCAACGATGCGAGTTGGCGTTCAAGCCTTGAACAACGTGTTAAACGGAGACTTGACGTTTAAAGGCGCATTAGACCTTTGACGTTGATTATTAGATTATCGGTAGCATCATTTAAGATTCTGAGTTCCAGGAACAACTTAATTTTGTGCCATAGACTGTGACATAAGGTTTGAAAATAATCAAAGCCCGGGCACGCAAAACGAAGCAGCTCCCGGTTGGGGAAACGCATTCGTTCCGGGCATAACATAAGGCAACCGAATGTGCAAGGAACGATCGATCAAGCTTAAAAACACTTAAACGAACGTCAAACGAGACTTTTATGATTAAAACATAACCATGCTCGGATTTCGAGACGGTTATGCTCAGTTTTTAAAACCGAGTCTTTTGACACTAAGAACGCGCAAAACGGAGCCTTTTTCGCAAATCGGAGACGCGTCCGGGAACCGGAAACGGAAGATAAACATCACCTTTTAACACGCTGACCGAAGCACAAGGTGTCCCCTTGGGACCCACCTCCAAACCGCCAACCCCCCCCCCATGTATATATATATTTTTTATTTTTCATTTTATAATTCATTTTCTCACAAAAATCCTTTCAATTCTCCAAAAACTGCTCTAAAGATCTTTAATTCAGCTGAGTCCTTCACTAATCTTCACTAAATCAAAGGTATTAACCTTGATACTTATGATTCTAAGTCCGTTTCTTCGATTAAACGCAATTTCTAGCCAAAAAACGCCTTTTAATCCAAGATTTTTGAAGGTTTCAACATGTTTATGGGCTGAATAAGAAGACCTTGGTATTTACCTGTTGTTATATGGCAGCCATGATGTAGGACCGATCCTTGATGCTAAGGAAGCTAAATTTGATATCTAACGTCCATAATAGCGGAAATATTACCTCGTGTTTACCAATAGACAAGAATTAATCAGTTTTACATCAGTTTTATTGATCAAACGTCAAGAGTACAAACTGACAAAGCTTCGCCTCCAAAATGCCAAAGTTACAAATGAGAGAGGCAAGCTAGCTATTTATAGAGTTACAAGTTCGCCTGAGATAGGAGTAAGTTCGCCCGAACTTGCCTTAGCAAGTTCGCCCGAACTTGACTCAACATGCATCATTTGAGCGAACTTGCCTCTTTAATACATTGATACTACTTTAGCTAGCCTATTCAGCTCTATTCTATACAGACTCGATATAAGACTAAGACATAGACATTTTGCACCAACAGACTCCCCCTTGGATATCGTCTTCGTCTTGTATCAGTCTCCAAAACTCTGTCTTCATAATATACTTTAACGCACACCACCGAAGAAGTTCTTAAACTTACTTCTTTCGTCGCTCTTGCTTAGGATTCGGCGTCTGATCTATAGGAGGCACCTTATTCATATACTGAAATCTTCTAACACTTGCCTTCCTAGTTTTCTCATGAATAGCTTCGAGACGCTTCTCCTCTTTCAAAAATTCAACTCTTTCTAAATCCCTCCAATTTGTTTGCCACATTTTCCCTGAATTAACTTCGTGCGCATAGCAAACATTTACCACTTTTTGATACTGCATCGCTTGTACCTTTTCACGTTCTTCAAATACGATCTTGCTGAAGAAAAGGCATTTGATATCTTCTCTTGAGCAGTTAACCAACCAAATAGGATCAAGAATCCTGATTGTCCTCCATAAACCCCTCATACCCTGATAACCAAGTATTTCAACTCTTTCCTTCGTAATATCCAAATGTTCTTCAAACTTTACAACAATAACAGCTTCACAAGTAGATGGATCTATCTGCCACCACTTGAACAATGGATAGAAGTTCTGCTCAATTGGCATCAGTAGCATGTTTCTCATTGCCCTTGGTCGCTTCATTATCAAAGTAATGTCTTTCTCCCCTGTTTTCTTGTTAGTCTTGATTCGGCGACCTGGAATGAATGGTTTCCAATATCTGGATCCTTTCACTGCTTTGAACTATATCAACTTCCATAACAACTGATCAATGTACTTCATCTGATATGTAACATTCACAGTCTGAACCAGCTCGTCCACATCCCAATACGGTAATGTCTTGAAATCAGCAAGGTATTTGAAGTATTGCACTCCAAATTCTCTTTTGATTGCATATACGTTAAGTTCCTTGAACCAACCCCAACTCAAAATATCTCCCAAAGAAACGTCTTTGTCTCTGGTAAAGAATGCTAGAGGACGTCTAAACTTACGTTTGCGTGACATTTCTTTAAACCAAGACTTCTTTGCTTGAGCAATTTCTTCTTTTGTCATAGGCTTTGGGACTTTTCCTTCTTGTAAAGATTCTTCAATCTTTTCTTTCAGCATATCTTCGTCAAGTTGCTTGTACATCTCCTCAAATGTAGGAAAACTTTCAGAATTAGACCGACGTACTTCGCAGTTTGATCTGTCTCATCATTAGAAGGCTCATCTTCAACAATTACTCTATTATACTCATCAAGCTTCAAATCTTCTAACATACTGATAATCATTCGGCTCAAAGGTGTTAACATTCAACACGTCTTCTCCGAAATCAAACTCTAGATCTTCAGCATCAACTTCAACTAACTTTTCTAGATCTTCCTTTGTATAGTTGTGCACATACTCGCCTTCCTCCATGTTATGCTCTAACATCAACAATAAAGGCTTAGAAGGTACTACAGCAACTGGCTTTACAAATCTTTCAACGTTAGACGAATCAACCTCATCAGTTGGTCCTTTCTGACCTGACTCCCTCTCACTTTTATCATTCATTCTGTTTTATTCGTCATCCATAAGCGAACAGAAATCAAATTCACTTGAGACTTTAGCTTCAGTAATTTTCAGACCAATATCACCCTGATCATCATCATCGTCATCGTCAGCAACATTCCAATCCTCATACTCAGAATCATCCTTCTCATCATCTTCCTTATCCTCTTTATCTGCTTCTTCATCGTCCTTATCTTCAGAAGTAATGATAGGATCAGAGGGTTTGACAGATTCGTCAACCTTTGAAATCTCAGACTCAGAAGCTATAACAACATTTTCTTCAACCGATCTCTCTGCAGCTTCAGAAGACTTAGGAGTTTCACCTTCAACCCCTTTTCCTTTTCCACTCACAGCTTAACTCTTTCTCAGATCGTTCTTTAGCTTCTTGCTGATCCAGACGATCATATTCTTTGATGAAATCAATCCCCAGAGAGTTAGATAAAACTTTCTGCATCCTGGAAAATCTTCGATCATTTAGCGCTTAGATTGATTTTAGATCTTCAATCTTAGTTAGAAGCTTTTCATTAGCATCCTGCAAACTCTCGATCAAAGCTTTAAAGAATTCTCGCTCATTTTCCAAAACTTTCACTTTGTCATCCAGCAATTCCTTTTCAACTGCACTTTGATTCATCTTTTGAATAAGCTCTGCCTTTTCCTCCTCATTCTTTGCCATTTTTTCTTCTAACACCTTTACACGCTTTTCCAGAAGTTCAACATTTGTCTATGGAAATAAATTGTTTAGATCTTACAGACTAATCGGATCATTATGCATATCACCAAACAGATTAGGCCCTGAAGATTTTGGTGTTGACTTTGGAGTAGCAGCCTTTGGTGTAGATTTCCTTGGTGTAGAACTTTCAAGATTTGAAGTCGTTGGAGCAACCGGTGATTGAATAACAAGAACTTCCAATAAACCAGACACAGGAGGTTCTTGTGTAGCTCCTGGCCTTTCAGCTTCACTTGAAACAATAACAGGAGGTTCTAGTGTAGAAGGTTCTTGTGTGGCTTCTTTCTCCTGTGCGAAAGAAGGTTCTTGTGTAACTTCTGCGTTTGTCTGAGGAGACCCTGTAGTCTTCTTTGAAATTTCTGTTGCTGAAGACTTTGTACGCTTAGCCTTTTTCTTTGGTCTTTCCTCATCAGAATCTTTCTCAAGATTTGGATCGAAATCAGCATCCATTTCTTTCTCTTTTTCTCCTGCTATTTCTGCTGCTGTCTTTACAGTTTCTTTTACTGGTTCTACATCAGAATCATCATCATGTTCTGATGTAGCAGATATAACATCATCTTGCATAGCTTTCTCTGTTTCTTGACTTTCAATAATAACTGCTGCGCTTGAACCTGCTTCGGCTTAAACGTTCTCTGGTTCATCTTCATCAACAAGCATAGTATCAACTTTCTTTGCAGCTCGTTTCTTCTTTGGCTTTTCAACCTCAGCTTTTAAGAACCATTCACTTCGTGACTTTGGTTTAAAATCTTTAAACTATTCTTTCTCTGCATTTAGTTCTTTCTCATCTCCACTGCCGTCTTTTCTCCATTTGTTTTCTGCTGGAGCCACATAATTCTCATCTTTAATAGCCCCGAATACCGGTTTAGCAACAGGTGCTGAGGCTTGCTTTTGGAACTTTAAGAGCTTCTTCACTGTTGTCTCTTCAAGATGACTTAGATATAACACATCGTTCAGATCTCGTGCAATATTCGTGTACTTCTCATCTATCAGCATCTGTACAAATCTCGGATAAAGACACAATCTTGAATCCTCCATATTCTTGGACATGTGTGTAAATACAAGCTTCGAATAGTTGAACGGCTTCTTCAAAATATGTGTCGTTGCCATACAGGCCAAATAATCTTGCACGTCGTCAAGACCCGCCTTTCGGTAACTAAATGTATGAATGATCGCATGCATAAGGAGCTTGTAGGAGTTAGGCACTTCCCCTTTCTTTAACGTTGGCTTGTTTACGCTCTCCTTGTATCCCATTCGAAAGAAACAACCACGAACCATCTTTTCATCGAGAAATATCGGATCATCTTTATCATCATTGAACTGCAGGATCCGTCAAATATCGTCTTCATTCACAGTAATCTCCTTTACTTCATTCCCAACTTGCACTAATGAAATAATCATCTTCTGATCATCACTAAGCTTCGCATTCGTCCAGAAATGGTACATATGAGATCTGTATGAAACTGTGCGCTCATGATAGCTCGATGAATAGGGCTTTCCTTCAAAAACTTCAAAAACTTCAAAATACTTTCGTATTCCTTCAAAGATGGACATAGTGTCTTTTCGAACACAATACAAGTGTTGTGCGACTTAGAAAACTCTATTGCAATCACTCTCGCTGGTTCCTGAGCCTGAAAAACGACGCAAAACAATTAGCACGCTTATCGAGAAAAGATTTCAAATTTTTTCTAACACATTCATCAAGTTCGGGCGAACTTGACAAAATGTTAAAACATTTTGTTGATGCCAAGTTCGCCCGAACATGTATCAACCACATGTTCAATATAACTTTTCTAAGTTCGGGTTAACTCATGTCACACCCTCAATTTCCACTTGCGGAGTTTTACCGCGAGACGTGTGATCAAACCAGAATCTGAGACACTAGTAATATCGAACGACTCTATATGATTTATTTAAACGTTTTCCAAAAACATTTGTTTAACAATTCATAGTCATTTTCAAATTATCTTAGTTTCAAAGTTTAGCGGAAGCATTAGTTTCAAAGTTTAGCGGAAGCATTAGAGTAAAGTAAAGTAACGGGCGCCAACATAAACGTCAAAACCAAAAATCCCAAACAATATTCGTAAATAAGACTCGTTAAAATGTCTTGATCAAATGCAAGTGAGTGCACCTACCGCTCCTAGCGTCCTGAGAAACATGTAAAGAAACAAGTGTCAACATTAAAGAAGAGTGAGTTCACAGGTTTTTATAAGTTTACAAGTTCGGTTAAAAGTTTGTTTTGCCCTGTTATCCCTAACCCGGGATAACGATATAGTTCCATTATTCCTAACCCGGAATAATAATGTTGGTTCGTAATTAAGTTCAATGTTAACATGTAGGTAGCGAGCCTAAAGTTACGTCACATAAGAGTTTGCGATCGAAGCTGACTGTTGTTGCCTCAGTGTTGCCAGGTCTATCACTGACCATGGCGAAAGTTAGGCTAAATTAATCACCCGTTGACCATACCCGGTCGGCTAGCGTGACTAGCTCGGGTGGGGCTTGTCGGGCCCAGTAGTACTACTTATAATTTCCCCACTATCTAACCCAATACTAACGATCCGAGAGTTGGTTGAGGACTTCCGTGATAAAGCTACTTAGTGACCATAACATACATTAACATTAACTTAGTTACAGAATAGTTAACGACATTAATTCCGCATAACGTAAAAGATAGAGTTATAGAGTGTATACATGTTTCTCCCCCTGTTGTTTAAAACCGGATAAAATAGGGGCCGTGAACTCACCTTAAATTGCTCGGTTAGAATAACACAAAAGAAGAAAATGATGGAACCGCTAATCGCGTCCGAACATGCCAACCGATTTAAAGTTAGTGTGTGAACACACTGATACAAAACCCTACGCATAACTAACACACAGTACGGCACACGTAATAACCAATTCGAAAACACAATCATGCATGCAATGTATCATCATACCAAAATAATGATCAAACCAACTTATCATAAACACAGATTAACTCATACAACACTTTGGTACACACAAACGTAAGTTATCATGTTTCAGCTTGTACGCTCATAACAGGGCTGTTTTCGAGGATTTTTATAAAATAGTTCCAACGTTCCAAAAATTCCAATTTTTTTACAGGAGGTGTCAAATAAATGACCACTTAAAAATAGCAAACGAACTCAGAAAAATATGAATCCAGCGCCATTAGAAGAGTTTTTCAAAAATACACGTTTTAGGCTTCAGAAAATCCACTTTTCGATAAATAATGATCAGGTTACAGCCAATTGAAGTTGGCTGTAAATGTCATTCAGCAAACTGTTTTCGACTTTAATCGCATTAGAACATGCTTAAACGATCATGACGCTTAATAATAATGATTAACAACAGGTTTATTTGTCAAACATCATCATGTATATCAATATTCATGCAAACCCTAATTATATAACATGATCTTTATCGCTAAAACCCAGCTTATGATTTTAGTATTCAACATAACATCACAATCGCAAAGATTCGCACAATCATCCGAACTAATCATAAATCACAACACTTTTCATACTAATAAAATCCTACCATTACACATAATCATGATCAAGATTACACAAACCCTAATGTGAATCTCAAAACAATTAAACCCTAACCTTGAAACGATGATGATTAGCGAACCGGGACAAGATTGGAATCAATCCGGAAGTTGTAGGGTTTTGCGATCGTGAGAAGGGGGGGCTGTCGTCGCCTTCCTCTAGGTGCTAAGGTTTTGTTTTTTTTTAACAAACAATCCATGCATACATATATATAGATATAACAAGGGAAAAGAAGGGGAGGGGGTGCGGCCGCAATGGGGGGGGACGGTTTGGGTTAAGTGGCTTGGGCCTCAAGTTTAGGTTATTTCCTTGGGCCGCAAGGAGGTGAGGTCGACACGTTTCGCGCTCAGATTGGTTTGGCTATTTATTTATTATATTTTTTTTAACTAATAATCGCGAAATCAAAGCGTGATATAATAATCTACAAAATCTACAAACGTCTAATAACACATAGTACGTAATTCACCCAATAGATTCACAAAGTTAGCGTAGTCATTGCGACCGTGTAATTGAATTCTCCGAATTAAATCAGCGTAGGAATGAATAACCGTGAAGTAGCGTTTAAGATACCTGAAAAGTCGAGATGTCACATTATCCCCATGTTGAAAGAATTTTCGTCCCGAAAATTGAGTAAACGCGGTTTAGAATGCAACGAACAAAGATTCAGTTTGTTAGCAATGGTACAAGTAATTCCCAGGTTGTCACATCATCCCCATGTTGAAAGAATTTCGTCCCGAAATTTAGTTGGCGGTAACGTCAGATTGCTGCTCAGCTGCAAAAAGGTGTGGGTGTTTGCTTTTCATTTGGTCCTCTCTTTCCCACGTGAACTCCGGTCCACGCCTAGAGTCCCAACGAACCTTGACAATTGGTATCTTGCTGTGCCTTTGAGTCTTAATCTCACGATCCATGATCTCGATAGGTTGTTCCACAAAATGCAGTTGCTCATCCACTTGAATCTCATCCAATGGAATGACTAGGGTCTCATCTGATAAGCACTTCTTCAGATTGGACACATGAAAAACATTGTGAACTCCACTGAGTTCGGCAGGAAGGTCTAACTGATAAGCTACGGGCCCGATACGCTTCGAAATCACAAAAGGGCCTACGTACCGTGGGTTTCGTTTGCCTCGTTTCCCAAAACGGATTACACCCTTCCAGGGTGACACCTTCAGTAGGACGCGGTCGCCTACTTGAAATTCGAGCGATTTGCGTCGTTGATCAGCGTAACTTTTCTGTCGATCTCGTGCCGCTGCCATGCGGTTTCTGATTTGCACAATCTTTTCAGTAGCCTCAAGTATCAACTCAGGACCTGTGAGTTGACTGTCACCGACTTCTACCCAACAGACCGGTGATCTACATTTGCGACTGTATAATGCTTCAAACGGTTCCGCTTGAATACTCGTATGGTAACTGTTGTTATACGAGAATTCCACTAAAGGCAGATGGATTTCCCAACTGTTCCCGAAGTCTACCACACATACCCTAAGCATGTCTTCCAAGGTCTGAATGGTCCTTTCACTTTGACCATCCGTCTGAGGGTGATAAGTTGTGCTCATATCTAAGCGTGTGCCCAACGCTTTCTGAAGTGACTGCCAAAAGTTGGACGTGAAACGAGTATCTCTGTCTGAGATGATGGATGTTGGCACCCCGTGCCGAAAAACTACTTCCTTAATGTAGATGCGAGTCAAAACTTATCCATCTTATATGTTTCTTTGATCGCTAGGAAGTGTGCAGACTTAGTTAGACGATCCACGATTACCCAGATGGTATCGCAGCCACCCGGAGTTCGCGGGAGTTTAGTGATAAAGTCCATCGAGATTGTTGAAGTAACCCTGATGGCTTCTGGTATTCCACCTTGACTTTCGCACAAGTCAAACACTTGCTCAAGTAGGTGGCTATATCCGCTTTCATGTTGGGCCACCAGTACGCGGCTTTAAGGTCTTGATACATTTTATCTGAACCAGGATGGACAGAGTATCGGGATTTGTGAGCTTCATCCGTAACTAGCTTCCTGAGGTCTCCGTAGAGAGGTACCCATATACGATTCGTGAAATACCGGGCACCATTGGGTTTCACTTCCCAATCGCGTTCCATCTTTCCAACAGATTCGGCCTTGATGTTTTCTTCCTTAACTGCTTCTAGCTGCGCGTCGTGTATCTGTTCGGGTAACCCAGAATGAATTGTGAACTGTAGTGCTCGTACCCGACGAGGTTTCAAGTTCTCCTTCCAACTGAGGGCATCAGCTACCACGTTAGCTTTACCCGGGTGATACCGAATAGCACATTCATAATCGGTCAGGAGTTCGACCCAGTGACGTTGTCGCATGTTCAACTCCTTCTGGTCAAAGATATGCTGGAGGCTCTTGTGATCCGTGTAGATTGTGCACTTTGTTCCATATAGATAGTGTCTCTAAATCTTAAGTGCAAACACAACTGCTCCCAATTCCAGGTCATGTGTTGTGTAGTTTTTCTCGTGAACCTTCAATTGTCGGGATGCATACGCGATGACCTTATCACATTGCATGAGTACACATCCCAATCCTAAATGGAAGCGTCACAATATACCACAAATCATCTGTCCCTTCTTGCAAGGACAAAATGGGTGCACTACAAAGTTTCTGCTTCAGCAATTGAAATGCTGCTTCCTGCTTGTCACCCCCAGCATACTTGGTGCCCTTCTGGGTGAGAGTGGTAAGCGGCTGTGCGATCTTGGAAAATCCCTCGATGAAACGTCTGTAATTGGCGGATCTATGTCGGTGTCCTGGGTGCTTCCCAGTTCTTGATAGCATCGATCTTGGCGGGATCAACGTGTATACCCTTTTCATTCACGATATGCCCGAGGAACTGAACTTCCCGAATCCAGAAATCACACTTCGAAAACTTGGCATATAGTTTCGCCTGTTGAAGTAGTTCCAGCAATAATCGTAGATGCTCAGCATGTTCTTCTTCACCCTTAGAGTAGACGAGTATATCATCGATGAACACGATGACAAACTTGTCGAGATACGGCTTACACACGCGGTTCATGAGGTCCATGAACACCGCGGGTGCGTTGGTGAGGCCGAAGGGCATGACCAAGAACTCATAATGGTCATACCGAGTACGGAATGCCGTCTTGGAGATATCCTCCTCCCTGACGCGTAACTGGTGATAACCAGACCGTAGATCGATCTTGGAGTAGTAGCTTGACCCTTGAAGCTGGTCGAAGAGATCGTCGATGCGAGGTAATGGGTATCGGTTCTTGACGGTAACCTTATTGAGTTCCCTGTAGTCGATGCACATGCGGAAGGTCCCGTCCTTTTTCTTGACAAAAAGGACCGGAGCTCCCCATGGCGAAGTACTGGGTCGGATAAATCCTTTTTCCAACAATTCCTGAAGTTGGGTAGACAGCTCTTGCAGCTCTGCTGGAGCTAGGCGGTACGGGGCCTTGGCGATAGGAGCCGTATGGTTCGCCAATTCGATTTCAAACTCCACTTGTCGATGTGGTAGAAGACCAGGTAACTCCTCTGGAAACACATCAGAAAAATCACGGACGACGGGGATATCTTCAATCCGCTTCTCGTCCTTAGGCTGCTCGGTGACCAGTGCGAGCAAAGCGAATGAGTTCTTTCTCCGAAGATACTTCTGAGCTTGCATGTAAGAGATGATGTTTGTGACGGCGCCTGCCTTCTCGCCTTGCACCATCAAGACTTCGTCGTTAGAGAGCGGAATACGGATAGCTTTCTCGAAACAAAGAACTTCAGCTCGGACGTCGGATAGCCAGTCCATTCCGGCTACCACGTCAAAACTACCCAGGGTAGTTGTCATCAGATTAATGGTAAAGGTGTGACCCGCGAGTTTAAGTTGACAGCCGGTTACTAAATGGGTCACATCTACAGATTTACCATCGGCTAGTTCTATGACGTAAAGGGTCTCTAGGGGTTTAGGCGTGAGATTTAGGTTCTTCCTAAAAGACTCAGATATAAAACTCTTATCCGCACATGTATCAAAAAGTACAGTAGCAAAATGATCGTTAAGGGGAAACTTACCGGTGACCACATTCGAGTCGTTTCTGGCCTCTCCGCGGCCCAGCGTGAATGCACGACCTTTCGCACCTCCTGTGCCACCATTGCCAATGTTGCCATTGTTATTATTGTTGTTGTTGCTGTTATTCCCACCATTGTTGTTGTTGCGAAGCTGCGGGCAGTCTCGCTTGAAATCGGCAATGCTACCGCACTGATAGCATCCCCGGTTATTACCTTGCTGTTGACCCTGGTGCTGATTCTGATTTTGTCGAGACATGATTTCCCCGCGACAATCCTTTGCCGCGTGTCCCGCTTTGCCACATCGTTGGCAGCGATTTCCGGCGCAAGGGCCATGATGATGGAGGTTACAACGATTACATTGCGGCTTTCGACCCGCATAGCCGCTTGAGTTCTGGGTGTTGTTGGCAGGCTGATTATTGTGACCCCGATTGTTGTTGAAATTGTTGCACCGCTTCTGGTTTCCTTGTTGTGGCTGGGCTGACGAAGACTATCGAGCAGGTGAGTCTTCAAATTTTCTTTTGTTATCAGGGACAACTTCGGTTGCACCCCGAGGTGGCAACTTCCTTTGCTCCACCGCCTTATCGGTGAGTTTATGCGCCAGCCTAATCGCTTGATGCTCCGTCGTAGGGTTGCTAGACATTACCATGCCCTGGATCTCAGGGACCAGACCCCCAAGATAAAAATCAAGTCGTTTTTCGATGGTGTTAGCCAGATCGGGACATAGGAACACCAGATCATGATGTTTGGCCGTGTACGCTTCAATTTCAGACCCTACCATCTTGTGGTTCCATAACGCTTGCTCCAACTGCTGAACTCTGTCCCGCGGAGAGTATTCCTCCTTGATTAGGGCCTTAAACTCGGTCCAGGCCATTGCGTTCACCGCAACAAGTCCACTCGTTTGGACTTGTGCGTTCCACCAGGTTAATGCCCCATCTTCTAACGTTGAGGCAGCATACTTGACCTTATTGGCCTCAAGGCAATTGCACATCTCGAACACCGATTCAGACTTTTCAATCCAACGGACCAGGTCCTATGGGTCCTTCCACACCCGTGAACTTGCTCGGTTTTGCATCAAGGAACATCTTGTAGGGGTTAAGCCCCCCTCCTGAAGACAGAGGATAGGTAGTCAGCGAGAAAGTCTACTAGCCCAACTATTAGATTTTCCCATGAAAATTTAATAATGGTTACCAGCTGGTGGGTTTTGAACACCTGCCAGAGCAGCATTCACGTGTTCTTGGATTAAAGCGGCCAATTCTTCAGTTGACATGTTGAGATTTCCGCGACGACCGGTTTCCATTTCAGATCTTCGCAAGACAACACAAACACACACCGATAAGTATATATCCAATATAGTTATCATATTCCACACTTCAATAATCACACAAGTTATGTCAACCCGACAATTTAAACAATCAAAAGGAACATTCAATTAAATAAATTGCAATGTCTCACAAAATACCAACCAAACATCTCAGTTTAATTATAAAATTTCAAGTTCAAACATAAGTGGAAACAAACAAACTAAAGGCAACGAAATTTGGATTGGCGAGACGAGTTAGTCATCTACGTCTCCATCTCCCAAGTCGCTATCGTTGCTCTCATCTTCTGCGGCGTTTTCAGCTTCAACAGACGGGTCCTGTTCCGGCTCTTCTTCCTCCGGATCCTCCTCCGGGTCTTCCTCTGGATCATTCTCTGGGTCTTCCTCTGGATCCTCCTCTTCTTCCTCTACCGGCGCTGGAGGGGCCGGTGCTGGTGCGGGTACTGGGACAGGTGGTGCTTGGTTCTACTCCAGTTCTTGAATCCTCCAACTGGACTCAATAACTCTGTCTTCGAGCCAGTCAGACCTCAGCTGCTCAGCACGAAGTTCCTTAGCTAAAATGTTTCGAACTCTCTTATTCTCATATTGCTCTTCCTCGAGCTTTCCAGTTTTACCAGTTAGTTGACGTATCATCCATCCTTGTGCTTTGATAGTCTCCTGCATTCTCTCTAGCTGTTCCTGTTGTTTCCTTAACATATCCCTAAGTAGATCGTCCCCTACTCCTAACGAGTTGACCGGTTCGACTGGCATAGCGGTGGTCGGACGGGAGGACGACTCCCCTCCTAGAGCGAGTCTTTTCCTAGCAGTTGAACGTGTCTCCACGCCATGAGGTAGTGGGGTTCGACCATGGGTGCCTTCCCCGGCGCCCTTGATTGTCGAGATTTGTCGGATGATGATGATGACATTGCCAGCTGGGTTGGTGTAGTTAGTTACGAGTTGCGTGCATCATAATATACATATATATCTCACATAAAGCAATTGTAGTATAACACATACAAGATATCATAGTTCTGTGCCAACTAAGTCTAGTGTCGTGTAACAGCTATAGTTTAGGTCTACTTTTAATGCAAACCTGGTTCTCTATAGCTAGAGGCTCTGATACCAATCTGTCACACCCTCAATTTCCACTTGCGGAGTTTTACCGCGAGAAGTGTGATCAAACCAGAATCTGAGACACTAGTAATATCAAACGACTCTATATGATTTATTTAAACGT
Organism: Scalesia atractyloides; assembly: GCA_947069175.1. Taxonomy (NCBI): domain Eukaryota; kingdom Viridiplantae; phylum Streptophyta; class Magnoliopsida; order Asterales; family Asteraceae; genus Scalesia; species Scalesia atractyloides. The sequence continues at coordinate 28,489,729 of CAMTDV010000010.1, forward strand.
TTTCCAAAAACATTTGTTTAACCATTCATAGTTATTTTCAAATTATCATAGTTTCAAAGTTTAGGGGAAGCATTAGTTTCAAAGTTTAGCGGAAGCATTAGAGTAAAGTAAAGTAACGGGCGCCAAGATAAACGTCAAAACCAAAAATCCCAAACAATATTCGTAAATAAGACTCGTTAAAATATCTCGATCAAATGCAAGTGAGTGCACCTAGCGCTCCTAGCGTCCTGAGAAACATGTAAAGAAACAAGTGTCAACATTAAAGAAGAGTGAGTTCACAGGTTTTTATAAGTTCACAAGTTCGGTTAAAAGTTTGTTTTCCCCCGTTATCCCTAACCCGGGATAACGATATAGTTCCATTTTTCCTAACCCGGAATAATAATGTTGGTTCGTAATTAAGTTCAATGTTAACATGTAGGTAGCGAGCCTAAAGTTATGTCACATAAGAGTTCGCGATCGAAGCTGACTGTTGTTGCCTCAGTGTTGCCAGGTCTATCACTGACCATGGCGAAAGTTAGGCCAAATTAATCACCCGTTGACCATACCCGGTCGGCTAGCGCGACTAGCTCGGGTGGGGCTTGTCGGGCCCAGTAGTACAACTTATAATTTCCCCGCTATCTAACCCAATACTAACGATCCGAGAGTTGGTTGAGAACTTCCGTGATAAAGCTACTTAGTGACCATAACATACATTAACATTAACTTAGTTACCGAATAGTTAACGACGTTAATTCCGCATAACGTAAAAGATAGAGTTATAGAGTGTATACATGTTTCTCTCCCTGTTTTTTAAAACCGGATAAAATAGGGGTCGTGAACTCACCTTAAATTTCTCGGTTAGAATAACATAAAAGAAGCAAATGATGGAACCGCTAATCGCGTCCTAACATGCCAACCGATTTAAAGTTAGTGAGTGAACACACTGATACAAAACCCTACGCATAACTAACACACAGTACGGCACACGTAATAACCAGTTCAAAAACACAATCATGCATGCAATGTATCATCATACCAAAATAATGATCAAACCAACTTGACATAAACACAGATTAACTCATACAACACTTTGAAACACACAAACGCAAGTTATCATGTTTCAGCTTGTAAGCTCATAACAGGGCTGTTTTCGAGGATTTTTATAAAATAGTTCCAACGTTCCAAAATTCCAATTTTTTACAAGCGGTGTCAACTAAACTGTAGAATTTTATGTAAAATTTTCAAGTCCTAATGCTTTACCAATTATCTATAAACATTTATATACTAGGCATCAGTCAGATTCGTAGCTTTCTGACTGCAGTCTACGGGAAAAATTATTTAAAAATCATCGTTCATCCAATTAACAAAATTCCAGTGGGAGATATCCGGAAATTCCCGACTCCAGTTACTGTACAAATTTCGTGACCCAACCCCCTACAGACTATGAGATCCGACTCGATAAACAACTAGCAAATTTTGCAGAATTTACGCAGCTTCAGCTGCTGCACTAAATGACCACTTAAAAATAGCAAACGAACTCAGAAAAATATGAATCCATCGCCATTAGAAGAGTTTTTCAAAAATACACGTTTTAGGCTTCAGAAAATCCACTTTTCGATAAATAATGATCAGGTTACAGCCAATTGAAGTTGGCTGTAAATGTCATTCAGCAAACTGTTTTCGACTTTAATCGCATTAGAACATGCTTAAACGATCATGACGCTTAATAATAATGATTAACAACAGGTTTATTTGTCAAACATCATCATGTATATCAATATTCATGCAAACCCTAATTATATCTTTATCGCTAAAACCCAGCTTATGATTTTAGTATTCAACATAACATCACAATCGCAAAGATTCGCACAATCATCCGAACTAATCATAAATCACAACACTTTTCATAGTAATAATCCTACCATTACACATAATCATGATCAAGATTACACAAACCCTAATGTGAATCGCAAAACAATTAAACCCTAACCTTGAAACGATGATGATTAGCGAACCGGGACAAGATTGGAATCAATTCGGAAGTTGTAGGGTTTTGCGATCGTGAGAGGGGGGGCTGCCGTCGCCTTCCTCTAGGTGCTATGGTTTTGTTGTTTTTTTTTAACAAACAATCCATGCATACATATATATAGTTATAACAAGGGAAAAGAAGGGGAGGGGGTGCGGCCGCGATGGGGGGGCGGTTTGGGTTAAGTGGCTTGGGCCTCAAGTTTAGGTTATTTCCTTGGGCCGCAAGGAGGTGAGGTCGACACGTTTCGCGGCTCGGTTCGGTTTGGCTATTTATTTATTATATTTCTTTTTTATAACTAATAATCGCGAAATCAAAGCGTGATATATTAATCTACAAAATCTACAAACGTCTAATAACACATAGCACGTAATTCACCCAATAGATTCACAAAGTTAGCGTAGTTATTGCGAGCATGTAAGTTAATTCTCCGAATTAAATCAGCGTAGGAATGAATAATCGTGAAGTAGCGCGTTTGAGATATCTGAAAAGCCGGGATGTCACAACTCATATCTTATCACATCATTCATCATGCTTAAGTTCGGTCGAACATGCTATTTTATCAATTTTAAAAAGATTTTAATGCAAGTTCGGTCGAACTTGATAACAAGTTCGGCCGAACTTGAAAACAGTTTACTGAACGTGTTAAGCCTATCGACACATCCACAATAAGACTCGTTTATTACTTTTAAACTTTACATTTCTTTAGCATACTGTGATAGTCCACTGATGTACTATCATTTTCTTTTTGTGACACCAAATTCTTTTTATCTTTTTCAATGTTTTTGTACATTTTTTGAAACTTTTTATATGTTTTTGTACATTTTTGAAATTTTTCAGATGTTTTTGTATTTTCCCAAATATTTCTCTCCTTAAAATCAAAAACATATTTTTGGATTTTAGATTTGTTAAGAAATACTAAACTAGAAAGATATTTACAAACCATACAAACCAATGCGGATCACTTGAATTCGTCATCCGATCTGTATTCAACCTCAGCTTCCGCACCTGTAAGCAAATTTTTAATACCGTTAAGCCGAATTAGATATCTAAATCTTGTTAATGGAAATGCTTTGGTATAAAAATCAGCCCTTTGTTCATCGGTGTGGATTTTTTCTATTGGAACCAATTTCTTTTCATAACAATCACGAATGGAATGGTAAAGAATTTCAATGTGTTTTGTACGCGAGTGATGAACCGGATTTTTAGTTATATCGATGGCTGCTTTGTTATCTACAAATAAAGGCGTGTCAAGAAACTGCAGACCATAATCCCTCATCTGTTGCTGAATCCAGAGGATTTGTGAGCAACAGCTGGAAACAGAAATGTATTCCGCTTCATAGGTTGAGGAAGAGACCGTGGTCTGTTTCATACACTGCCACGTTACCAAACGCGTGCCAAAGTACTGGCATCCTGCAGTTGTAGATTTCGAGTTCAGCTTGTCCACTCCGAAGTCTGAGTCAGCGTATCCTGTTAAGTCGAAATTGTCGTTTTTAGGATACCATAAGCTCGTGCTAGGAAATCCCTTTAAGTAACGGAAGATTCACTTGACTATCTGCATGTGTGACATTCGAGGACTTGACTGATATCTCGCACATAAGCAGGTAGGATACATGATGTCTGGGCGCGATGCCGTTAGATACATCAGTGAACCTATCATTGATCGATAAAGTGTTTCATCAACTTTCATTCCCGTCTCGTCTATGCAAATCCCATGGTTCAGTGCCAGCAGTGTCGAAAGCGGCTTCGAGCCATCCATTTCAAACTTTTTGAGAATGTCGTGCACATACTTAGTCTGATGAATGAATATCCCGTCTGGAAGCTGATCCACTTGAAGACCTAAGAAGAACTTCATTTCGCCATCGAGGACATCTCAAATTTCTTCTTCATGATCTTTTCGATCTCTTTGCACAGACTGTCATCCGTAGAACCGAAAATGATGTCGTCCACATAGATTTGTACTATAATCAGATGCGATCCAACTTCTCTGGTAAACAAAGTGTTGTCCACTGTGCCTCTCGTAAATCCATTTCCAACGAGATGTTGCGATAACGTCTCGTACCAAGCTCTCGGGGCTTAGTGTAATCCGTACAAGGCTTTATCCAGGAGAATGCTTTATTCTTGTTTAGTGGATCGATGAAACCCGGTGGTTGGCCGACATACACTTGTTCACTAAGTTTACCATAGAGAAATGCAGATTTTACTTCCAACTGATACACCTTAAATCCTTTCCAAGCTGCGAACGCTAGGAAAATGCGGATAGATTCTAATCGCGCAACCGGTGCGTATACCTCTGTGTAATCTATACCTTCCTGCTGGTGGAGTCCCTTGACAACCAGCCGAGCTTTGTTTCTGACTATAACCCCGATCGTCTCTTTTACACTTGAAGACCCACTTTGTATCAATAGCTTTCTGCTTCGGTGCTATTCTGCCCCATCCTGGCTGAGGAAGAGTTACGGGCGCGTAAAACAAAAAAATACGCTGATGGGGGACATGTCTACAAGCTTCCAAACACCCAATTTCTTGAACTATAAAAGTTCCTCTTGCATTGCTATCACCCAATTCTCGTCAGCCAGAGCCTCATTAACTGTCTTTGGTATTTGAGAAATGAAACATGGGTAGTAGCAGTAATTCTGAGTTGGTGCAACTCGGGTGTAGAAACAACTAAGCGCTTTATTTATTTGATTTCGAGTACGCACACCAGTTTGTAGTTCTCCTATAATATTCGTTGAAGGATGGTAAGAATATAATCGCGGCATTTCTTCTGTTGGAACATCAACTGAGCTTTGCTGATTTGAAACAATCAGATCACTGTTCACATCAACATTAGGAGTACTTGATGAAGCTTCATTCTGAATTCTCGGACTAGCAGATTGATTCAACAGGTTAGATATCTGCTCAACTTCTTTCATCCGATGAAGTTTCACCATCAGCATCAAATGTCGGTGCTTCATCTGAGTCAGAATTCTGATTCTGAGGCACGCTAGGATCTGATGTTGTAGGTCCTGGTTCATTAGTAGTATTCACTGGAAGAGTATCAGGTGATACTTCTGCTTTATAAGTGTTTTCAACTTGAACACCACTTCTATTGCTTGGACCTGCTCCGGAAGATGAAGAATCCAACGTGGGTTGATTAACCACAATTGGTCTAATGATTTGTTCTTGATTCGCCGACTGTTGAAGATAGTACAATGCTGCAACTTCTTCTTCAGACGGTTCTTCCAGCAAGTCGAAGGACTTCCAAAGATCTTGGTAGTTAAACAGCCACGCGCCACCTCTCCTTTGAATAGGATCCGTATAGTTAAAACAATCCACGTGCTGTGCTTCAATAACCTTTCTCAACGAAGGAACATATACTCTTCTTAACGGACTCGCATATTCGACAAAGAAACCTTCAAGAGATTTAGTTCCGAATTTGCCATCTTGATCAATTACAGTACATGGCGCACCCAATGGTTCTAAGAATTTCAAATTTGGCTTCTGTCGGTTTATCATCTCAAAACATGTCTTCTTTGTTGGTTTGACAGTGAGAACTCTGTTTAGCATATAGCAAGCCGCAGCAACTGCTTCACTCCAGAAGTTGACTGGAAGTTTAGAATCTGCAAGCATGGTCCTCGCAGTTTCAATCAAAGTTCTGTTTTTCCGTTCAGATACTGCGTTTTGCTATGGAGTATAGGGAGCACTAAACTCGTGCAGTATCCCTTTCGCGTTGCAAAATTCCTTCATTTTGTTATTCTTAAACTTTGTGTCATTGTCACTTCTAATGCGTCTGACCGGCAGATGATAAAGATTCTCGAGTTTCTTGAATTGAATCACCAAGTTCTCGAATGTTTCGTCTTTTGATTCCTGAAAGAATACCCACGAATATCTGGATTAGTCATCTGTCACGACCAAGCAATATAAGTCTCCTGAGATGCTTCGAACATTTACAGGACCAAATAAGTCCATGTGGAGATGTTCTAATGGCAACTTGATTGAGTTCAGAATTTTCTTCGGATGAGATTTCTTGATCTGCTTTCCCTTTTTACAATCTAAACAGTGATCAGACATATGAAAGCTCCGAAGATTTACACCTTCTACCAGATCATTATGAACCAAGAAATTCATTTTTCGCAAATGAATATACCCCATCTTATGATTCCAAAGAATAGAATCTTTCTCAGTAGCCTTTGTCACAAAACATCGTGCTGATTTTGATGAAGTGGTAACGACGCCCATATCAAGAACATATAGATCATTCTCTCGTGGTGCTCGCATCAGAATCCACTCATCTGGTATTTTGAATCCCGGCTTCAAGATAATACATTCTTTGTCGTTGAAATGCACCGTGAACTTCTTGTCGCAAATCTGCGATATGCTCAGAAAATTATTCTCCAACTCTGCAATATAATTCACACGATCGAATGAAACGACGCCATTGGAGAGTTTTCCCTCGGCGACTATCCTTCCACCGTGGTTACCCGCAAATCCAACATATCCACCATTGATAGATTTTATGTCGAATAGCAACGCTTTCATTCCCGTCATATGCCTGGACGCTCCACTATCCAGAATCCACTTGGAAAGTACGGATCTCTGGAGCCCCTGCACATTTCAGCAATTAGTTAAACAGCGCGACCCAAGCCTTTTTGGTCTTGGGTTGAATTGGATAACCATCATCGTAATCAAACTCACATTCATCAGCATAATCAAATTCAAATTCATAATCTGAATTTTCTACAATGTTTATGTTTGAAAACTCCACTGTCTTTTTATCTTTCAAACTGTTACCACTTGTAGATTTGACAATAGTGGTTTCAATTTCAGATTTTGATTCTTTTCGGTTATCAGTCTTTACAGGCTCAGACTTAATAACATCGGATGTTGTTGACCGTTTCTTTGCAATCCAGGCTTGACATTTTATGTTAGCCTTTTTGATGTAAAACTTGTTTTCATTAGCCTTTGAAGTTTCACCTTTTTTGAAAATTGAATTTTCAAACTTCTTTTCTGTTTTAGGTTTAACTTCAGCTTTTGATTCATTTCTTTTCAAAATCTTTACAGGTTTTACAAACTCTGGTTGTTTCGGTTTCATAACATTTGAACTTTCTTTTCTTCGAAGATAAGCCGGCTTTGATTTCGGACAGTAACGTGCAATATGACCAATTTCGTTGCACTTGAAACAAGTTCGAGAATCATGTGGATGTCCTTTAGTGGGTTTTACACCTCTTGTTTTGGCACCACTTGCAATTTTGGCTTTATCTCGAAGTTTTTTCTGTTTTCTAAACTCATCATTTGATTGTTTGCCAATCAAACTTTCCTCATGAACCGTGTTCGTCCCATATACAAAATTCATGTTTTTATTCTTGTATTCATGAAATGGTGACGTTTTCTTTTTAGGTTCATATGATTCTTCTAAACCCAACCCAGCTCTCCGGTTTTTCGGATGGTCACCACCATTCCTTTGATAGTTGTTTGTTTTAGGAATGGAATAGAATTTTCTTTCATTAATCTCCAGATCATCTCGGTTTTCCGGATGATCACCACCATTCCTTCGATAGTTGTTTCTATTAGGTTTTGAATAGAATTGTCTTTCATTGATCTCCAGATCATTTGATGTGACTTCCACGAGTTTAAAGAATTTGTCTAACAATTCTTCCTTCACGTTCTGAATCGGAAAACTGTCATCAAAGTATAATCTATCAGATTCCTTAATCTTGTACATTACAAAATTAGGATCATCACATAGATCATTCTCCGATGATGTATCGTCATCTTTGGACTGTGAATCAGAATTCTTTGAACTCGAGTCGGCGCTTTTAAAGCTGCCTTCATCAGAATCATTCCGAACATTTTCAACCACTTTCTTAACCACAACATTGTCATCATCCTTTTTAGTATAGATTACATCAATGTTCTCTGGCAACTCAGTTTTCTTTTCAGGTAACAACTCAATGTTGAGTGCCTTATCCATCCCATCAGCGGATTTGCGACAATATTTCTCGCATAGGGGTGGAGGAACATTGCTGTATTCTTTACCAATTTTCTTTTTAGATTTCTCTTCCGATAGAATTGTCGGAAGGATGTGATCAATGACATATGCATTACAAGTGTAACTTCTCAAAAGTTGTTGAACACGCTCTGTTTCAATTTTCATGTCCTGGAGTTGTTGCTTAGTTTCAGCAATTGTGTTAATATAGATATTAATCGCTTTTTGTTTATCCATTACTGTCCCTTTTAGCATCCTTACAGTGTCGTTTGTTCGACATTGTTTCGATCGAGCCTGCCATAATCATCTATCATTTTATCATACGCTTCTTTCCTTGTGCGATAATCATATTTTAAAAGTTCATTATGCACATTGATTTCAGCGGGGAGGTTTGATTTTTCGGCACATTCGATACATGATTCAGTACATTTTGTACAAGGTTTCTCAACCTCTACAACTTGTACTTTGACACTTTCATTTACCTCTGGACCTACCTTGGTTAGATTTGCCATTAAAGCTTTATCGGCAATGTCCTTGAGGTTTTCGGCATTCACTTATTGAGTAACATTAATGACTACTTCAGCAATCGATTTCTCCTCGGCAACTTGTTCTTGAGAACTTCCATCAAAATGGCCTGCAAAACTATCACACATATCAGGAGTTCAAATTCCTTGGTGCTTCATGTGAATGTACTCCTCTTCTTCTTGTTGTTGATGCAGATACTGTTCCAGTAGAATATTCTCTAAAGCTGTTGCGTCTTCGGTAGACGTATCTTCAACAATTTGTGCCATCAATGCAACTCCGGTCTTTTTACTGATGTAGGAGTTCCAATCGAAACCGTCATCTTCGTTTGATGCAACCATAGCCTTTTCAGTGTTGCTACTGTTTGGCTTCTCTTGGATTTCAACCTGAGTCTTCTTCGGGAAAGGCTTGTACTGAAGTGACTTCTTGTTATACTCATTGCCTCCTCCGAATGGACTTTGATTTCCCGTTGCTTCAAGATTTTTGCACTCTCTCTTGAAATGTCCCTTTTGGCGACATCTGAAGCACGGGACTTTTGTCTTGTCAAAACCTAGTTTGTTGCTCGATTTCCGATATCTCGGCCTGTGAGAGCAATGAACTTTGTGACTCTTCGAATGATAGATGCTAAACACCACTTTATATCCATGAGCTCCAGTTCTTCTTCATCCACCTGTTCGTAGTCTTCGGCGGTCATTTCAGGATTGTCGATTTTTCCTTCTACAAGACTTTCATACGATTCTAGAACAGTGGCGAGAAGTGCCATGTGTTGCTTAGCAGTTTGCTCAGAAACACTATTATTCAAATTAATAGCGATGTTACATTGAATACATTCGAATCAGAATTTGTTTGTTGATTCTGATTTGCTTGACTCTGATAAGACGAATTTGAACCAGTGCTTGAGAATGAACTCTTTGGACTTTGATCATATTGAGGATATGACTGATTCTGATTCTGCTGTGAATTGTTCGAAGAATTCAAACTTGCATTGAATGCTGTCTGAATATTTGGGCTTGAAATGTTGTCTTGCATTCCAGTTTTCTAATACAGATCAACATCTTGAACAACATTAGCATTCTTCGACTTTGCAATCTTCAGGAGTTCCATTTCGTGGCCTTCTAATTTGTCGATGAATGTTGACAGCTTGAAAATTTTCCATTTTTTGCTTTCCTTCAGAACCATTAGGTAAGTAGTCCATTCTCCATCTGGTAGAGCGTCTGCAAGCTTGTTGATGTACTCTTGTTCCGTCTTTTCGAGACCGTGTCTTCGCATTTGGACTTTAAGATGACTAAAGCGTTCAATCATTTGCTTCATGGTCTCACCCTTCAGCATGTTGAAGATATCGAATCTTTCATAATGAGAGCTTTCTTGCTCTTGATCATCTCCGCACTTCCTTGATACTTCTTTTGAAGTGAGAGCCAGAGATCTCTTGCAGTTGTGTATTCCGGTAGCAAGACGAGAATATCTTCTTTGACGGATTGTTGGATAAGACTGATCATCTTTTTTTCAGCAATGTATTCTTCTTTCTGTGTCGTGGAGTACTTGTATTTTTCCAAAACTTGCTGATGTTCGTCCAACGGAACTGTATAACCTCTCTCGATCGACACCCATCCTAGGAAATGCATGGCTTGAACCCAATATGTAAACTTCTCCTTCCATCCTTCATACTTGTCCATGCTCATTAACTTTGGCGGCTTAACAGTCGTGCCCATCTCGTTGTCAAGATTGACTTGTTGGATCACGTTGGCATTTGATGAACTAGCTCCGGACATATAAGCTCTTCGAATATCATTCATTGTGAATAACGAGACTCGTACGCTGAAAACACTCAAAAACTTTTGAAAATATTAGTTCTACTACAAGTTCGGTCGAACTTGTAGTTGAAATGAAGAATTCTTTTATTTTATCACAAGTTCGGTCGAACTAGTGATTTTGATTTGAAATTTTTATTTTAATCAACCTCGATCGAACTTATGAAAAACACCCCTTAGTTAACCTTGAGCGAACTTGAAAGAATTTGACGGAAATATAACAAGTTCGCCTGAGATAGGAGTACAAACTGACAGAGCTTCGCCTCCAAAATGCCAAAGTTACAAATGAGAGAGGCAAGCTAGCTATTTATAGAGTTACAAGTTCGCCTGAGATAGGAGTAAGTTCGCCCGAACTTGCCTTAGCAAGTTCGACCGAATTTGACTCAACATGCATCATATGAGCGAACCTGCCTCTTTAATCCATAATACTACTTTCAGCTAGCCTATTCAGCTCTATTCTATACAGACTCGATATAAGAAAAAGACATAGACATTTTTCACCAACACATGATCACTAACCTTTGGGGTTTGATACCCTAATCAACTCTTATTCGACAAAAATCGCTTAACTATTCGATTAACCGAAAACAATGAATTAAAGCTTGATTGATCTAAGTTCTAGAATATTTGGGTTGTAGTTGATGTGTAGGTATTGAATATAGCCTTCACACACTTCTGGGATCAAGATAAACACTTGGAATCGGAAGAATCGTTAGGTATAACATCCGAGAACCGAATCTAGGCTAGGCAGAAAATTGTTTTACCTATAACTTGGTCCGTGTAACTTGGATGGAGCTGAAATTTGGTGTGGTCATGTAGGGTATGGTCAGGAAGGTCCACGTAAATTTTAGAATTTTTTGAATTTTCTACGATTTTTGGTGAATTTTTAACTGTTTTACCGAAAGAATTTCAGAAAAAATATCAAACGAATTCAATAAATCTACAAATTTTACAGAGACACTAAGGAAAATATAGGGAATGTTCTGGGAAAATTCGGAGTCCATTGGTTGAGTTTTGATTTGGGTTAAAAATCCAAGTTTTTGCGAGTTTTCGGTAGCCGGGAACGCACCGAAACGAAATTGGAAAAATCTTAAAATTTTTTGACAAGTTCCTGGACATGTATAAGGTGTTCTGGGAGTTTTTGGAAGTTTTTTAACTATTGATGGTATTTAATTTTAATATAGTGGTTAAAAATAGTTTTATAAATAATATATTTAAATAAGTAAATTAACAAAATAAATTCCCAGAAATTTTTCCCATAATCTATAGATTTTTACTGATTATATAAAATTTACAGATTTTTATATAAAATATAGATTAAATGGGAATTTATAGAATTAAAAATAGATTATTTTAAAGCAATTTCGGCAGTTTACCGTATAACGAACCAGCCGGAACGGGGAACTGACCCAACCTGACGATTACTATAATTGGAACACTGGGAGTATTCCGGGAGATTCCCGGGCAAATTGGGCACTATGGATGTGCTCTAAGACAATCCGGGAGAATTCCCGACGGTGAAAATGGAAACTCAAATTTGGGCAACTTAGACCCCCCGAACACTCAAACTCCCTTGATAGAAAGTTAATCATTCTTAAATAACCACGTGTTGGTGCTATTGGTATTCCCGTACCATTACCCGAACACGTTAAGCTACTGACTTTGGCTGGCACGCGAATCGGTGCCCGGAAGCCAAACTGAAAACTAATACTACCCTGGCGTCCATCACCAAACCAGTGTCCTATAGACTCAATCCGGAGTAAAAATTCCTGACCAGATCTAAGTTATAACCATTACCAACTTAGATACTGATTTGAGTCCATGCTTGCATGTGTGTTATTAAAGTTGATCCAGCTACTCGACCACTCTTGTGTTGAGACCACTATTTGCACTGTGAGTTTCACTTTCCCCACTTTTGAATGATTTTACTGTTTTCTGGGAACTTGCATGTTAAAACTATGTTGAATACACCAATTTGGGAGTGAGTTTCAGTTCCCCACTTTTAAATGATTTTATTGTTTTTTGAGGACTTGCATGTTATAAACTGTATTGATTACACCAATCTGGGAGTGACTTTTACTCTCCCACTTTTAAATTGTGATATTGTTTCTGAGATGATTGGCATGTTACGAAACTGTGTTAATTGCACCAACATATGATGTGAATTATCTAACACACGAACTACCTCCCCTCTGCAAGACAAGTGATTAACGTAAGCCTGTGGACAGTGGATAGTACTATCGGTTTGACCAACCCAGTGCCACGACTGACAGTGCGTCGGCACTAGGCTACTGCACTCGTCTTAACTTGGTTGTGTTGTTAGGCATAACTACTAAGGGGCGTTGAACTGCACGTGACGCAGTTGATGGGCCAGGAGTGTCTTTGTGACACGGTCCGGTGGCCGGGAGTGTCTGGGATGACACGGACCGGGGAGAAACAGTCAAGGTTTCACTTGTATACTCATGTAATTCCATCTGCGACTATGACTGTGACCGTCATTGTGATTATGACCGGTGCAATTAAACTTGTTAACACATATTGTTACACAGCAATTAAGCCAGTGGAACTAACGCAGCGTTTAGCTGACCCTTTTTTAAAGCTAACATGCATTTCAGGTAAAGCGAATCAAGAGTAAGGAATGTGCGTGTGGATGGCTTTAGTAGTAAACTGTAGCAGAATAAGAGCTTTATAGCTCGTAGTACTGTACTTGAACTTATGGTGTGTAATATGATACTAATAGTATGTTGTAACCGAGGTTCCCTTTTTATGTGATATCATGTTTTTAAATTATCGGGAAGTACCATGTGTCTGCCGCACCCTACAATTGTCTTCTGCTGCGAGTCGGTGTGTGACAAAAGATGGTATCAGAGCCTTCGGTTATAGCGAACTAGGTATCTCTAAAGAACCTAGACTACAATCCTAAGTTAGTCTCCACACACTGAGAACCTCTAGAAACTGAGTAGTATGGCTATTACCAGGAAGCCCTAGTGGGAAATAAATTATTGTGGTCTGGAACACCATAATTTATCTGCTCATACTTGGGGTTCTAGGAACGTCATTGAGATAGGACGGACATCCGTCTACTAACGTCACCAACCGCAAATAAATTTTTTTTATAATTCTTAAAAATCATAACTGCGTGCAATAGGTGCTTATGTGTATATTTGTGGAATGTTGAGTTCAGTTTGTTGGTCAGTCAAATCAGCGTTGTGTGTGGTTTTCTTTTTTTTCAGGTAGCATGTCGCATCGTTCGAGTCACCAGTCTACTTCGCATATGGAGACAGAACCTGAGGAGGATCCGCTGATACCCCTTTTGACATCGAGCTACTCGCCAGATCCTTCTGGTTATTGTTGTGGTCCTTACCCACCCAGACCTCGTACTAGGTGCAAGGGAGAGGCCTCAAGCACCTACCGTTCCCCACCTCACCATCCGACTAGCTCCCCGGAGCATATTCGTACCCCGGATGTTGCCATACCAGTAGGACCTATTCCTAGGAGCTCCCGCCACGGGGCATTGGGAGTGGGAGCCGGTAGCACCCCGCTTACCGTCACCAGAGACACCGCCTGACCCTTATACTCATTCCACTCCGAGTACTTATTCACCCTCCTCATCTAGCCCTCTTGAGAAACCACCTTTGGCCTCCGACAGACGGCTCGCCGGAGGGTAGTTACGCCTGTACCTGGCGCGTAATTTGCCAGACATGGTCCGACCAGAGTCCAAGAGGATTGAAAGGTATATCTGGGGACTGGCCCCAGAAGTGAGGAGTATTATTAACTTGGTGAAATACCGAACCATGCACGAGGTGGTAGCCAGGTCAGGTACCGTTACATATGACATGGTTAGGCGTAAGATTTTGACAATGCCGAAAGAACCGGCTGGGAACAAGCGGGAGGCCCCGGAGAGTAGTCGCGCAAGGGCAGCAGCACCGAAGACGGGGAGGAATACTAGCCAGAACTAAGCCATGACTACCCCCGCAGGTAACTCTGGTGGCTACAAGGGAAAGGCCCCGAAGTGCAACAAGTGCGCTTCCCACCACATGGGAATGTGTCGAGCAGTGAAATGCTTGATGTTTCATCGAGATGGGCATTTTGCCCGGGACTGTAGGGTGCCCATGGAACCCAATCCCAAACCAACCCGTTTTCAACCTCCTAGGCCTCAACCTCTTCAGCAGCGACCTCAACAACTCGCACCACAGGTTACCTACCCCCGTGCATGTTTTGGATGTGGCAGCACGGAGAATTTTCGTAATAGTTGTCCGGAGATAGCCCAGCAGGTGGCAGGAAGGAGCACCCAGAACCAAGCATCTACCTCGAATGCAGCTCGAGGTCGTGCCTTTGTCATGGGACCTGGTGACGCACGACAGGATCCCAACGTGGTTTCAGGTACATTCCTCGTTTCCAATCAATTTGCTTCAGTGTTATTTGATACGGGAACCGATAGAAGTTATGTGTCGATTGCATTTTTGCCACTCTTGAATATGCCTGCTGTTGACCTGAGACAACCCTATACCGTTGAACTTGCCAGCGGGAAACCGATTACCAGTCACAAACTTATTGTTAATTGCCCTATAACCCTTAACGGTTACCAGTTTACTATTGACCTTTTACCAGTAGAATTGGGTAGTTTTGATATTGTTATAGGAATGGACTGGTTGTCCAACCATTGTGCGGAGGTGTTATGTAAACAAAAGGTTGTGAAGATTCCTTTATCCCATGCGGATGCAATTATGGTACAAGGAGAGAAGTTAGGCGCTACGTTGAACCTTATATCTCACCTTAAGGCGTTGAAGTGTATACAACAAGGATGTGACGTGTTTTTGGCCAGCGTCACGACCGAGGAACCGGCCAAGAAGCGTGTTGAAGACATCCCGGCGGTATGTGAATACCCTGATGTGTTCCCGGAAAAATTGCCCGGATTGCCGCCCAATCGGCAAGTCAAGCTTCGCATCGACTTAATACCGGGAACGGCACCCGTTGCCAAGGCCCCATATCGTCTTGCACCGTCCGAGATGCAAGAGCTATCGACGCAGTGACAGGAGTTACTCGATCGTGGTTTTATCCGTCCTAGTTATTCCCCCTGGGGAGCCCCAGTTTTGTTTGTAAAGAAGAAGGACGGTAGCTTTCGCATGTGCATTGACTACCGAGAACTGAATAAGGTTACCATCAAGAATCGTTACCCTCTTCTGAGAATCGATGATCTCTTTGATCAGCTGCAAGGAGCTCGATACTTTTCTAAGATAGATCTTCGGTCAAGTTACCATCAAGTGAAGGTCCAAGAGGACGATATTCCTAAGACCGCATTTCGAACTCGTTATGGCCACTACAAATTCCTGGTTATGCCCTTTGGGTTAACCAACGCACCTGCGGTGTTCATGGACCTCATGAAGAGGGTATGTAAGCCATACCTTGGCAAATTTGTCATCGTCTTCATTGACGATATCTTGATCTACTCCACGAGCAAGGACGAGCACAAGCATCATTTACGTGCTATCTTGGAGATACTACGGACCGAACAACTATACGCTAAGTTGTCTAAGTGTGACTTTTGGTTACAAGCCGTACAATTTCTAGGGCATGTGGTGGATCAACATGGAATTCATGTGGATCCAAGCAAGATTGACGCAATTAAGAACTGGCCAGCGCCGAAATCTCCAAAAGAAATACGCTAATTCTTGGGATTGGCCGGATATTACCGCCGCTTTATCGAAAACTTCTCTAGTATCGCACAATCGTTAACCGCATTGACGCAAAAGGATAGGAAGTATGAATGGGGTGAAGACCAAGAAACAGTGTTCCAGCTATTAAAGAAAAAGTTATGTGTGGCCCAAATCTTGACGTTACCCAAAGGCAATGACGACTTTGTCGTATATTGCGACGCATCGCGACAAGCTTGGATGTGTCCTTATGCAAAGGAATAAAGTTATCGCGTATGCTTCTAGACAACTGAAGGTGCACGAGAAGAATCACACAACCCATGACCTAGAACTAGGAGCAGTTATATTCGCATTAAAGATTTGGAGACATTATTTATATGGTACCAGGTGTACTATATATACCGATCACAAAAGCCTCCAACATATTTTCGATCAAAAAGACTTAAACATGAGGCAGCGCAGATGGGTAGAATTCTTAAATGATCATGATTGTGAGATAAAGTACCACCGGGGAAAGCTAATGTGGTAGCAGATGCGCTAAGTAGGAAGGATCGAATCAAGCCCCTTCGAGTGAGAGCCTTAGGAATGATCGTGCAGACAAGTTTGATAGATCCAATCTGGAACGCGCAGATGCAAGCCCTGAAGGAAAGCCAGTTACCCGGTAAAGGATTGCACGGGAACGAGAAAAGTTTTGTGAGGAAAACGGACGAGGTGATGTACTTTAAGAATCGAGTGTGGATTCCTGCAAGTTCGGAACTGAGACAATTAATAATGGACGAGGCTCATAAATCGAAATATTCGATTCATCCCGGTACAGACAAGATGTACCATGACCTGAAAGAGTTTTATTGGTGGCCGGGAATAAAAAAGGACGTGGTCGGATACGTGAGCCAATGCTTGACTTGTGCGCGAGTCAAGGCTGAGTATCAAAAACCCTCGGGGATGTTGCAATAACCCGAAATACCTCAGTGGAAGTGGGAACAAATCACGTTGGATTTCGTGACCCATCTTTCGAAAACGCCTCATGGTCATGATGCGATCTGGGTAATCGTAGATCGATTGACCAAATCCGCACATTTTATTCCGATCCGCACTACCTATAAGGCCGACCAATTGGCCAAAATTTATACTAATGAGATAGTAGCTAGACATGGTGTCCTAATTGCTATTATTTCCGACCGAGACAGCCACTTTACTTCGCGATACTGGAAGAAACTACAAGAAGCATTGGGGACGCGAATCGATCTGAGCACGGCTTACCATCCCCAAACCGATGGCCAATCGGAGCGCACGATTCAGACACTAGAATAATTGCTTCGTGCTTGTGTCCTGGACTTTGGAGAAAGCTGGGACAAGCATCTCCCACTAGTGGAATTTTCATATAACAACAGTTACCACAGTAGCATTCAAGCAGCCCCGTATGAGGCCCTTTACGGTCGAAAGTGCCGATCACCACTTTGTTGGGCCGAAGTGGGTGACACTCAACTGACGGGATCTGAACTAGTTCAGGAAACGACCAATAAAGTCCATCAGATTCGGAACCGTCTGAAATCCGCCCAGAGTAGGCAAAAGAGTTGGGCTGATGTGCGTAGGAAACCGCTATCGTTCAAAGTTGGTGAACGAGTGTTGTTACTGGTATCGCCGTGGAAAGGCGTGATCCAATTTGGAAAGACCGGAAAGTTAGCCCCGCGATACATTGGACCCTACGAGATCCTAGAAAAAGTAGGTCCCGTAGCATATCGGTTGAAGGTACCAACCGAGCTTAGTGCCATTCATAATGTCTTCTAGATTTCAAACTTAAAGAAGTGCCTTTCGGAAGAGGCCACTCGGATACCATTGGAAGACATCCACGTTGATGATAAACTCCACTTTGTGGAAGAGCCGGTGGAAATAGTTGAGGTAGGGTCAAACAATTAAGACATAACAAAATTTCACTGGTTAAAGTCCGGTGGAACTCTAAACAAGGACCTGAATATACCTAGGAACGGAAGGATGAATTCCGTAGAAAATACCCTCACATCTTCCCTAGCTTGACAAAGTAAATTTCAGGGACGAAATTTCTTAACCAGGGGAGACTGTGATACCCCTGACGAAACCAGGTACACCTTAATTGGTCCTAAACTTAAAGCATGATTAAAACTATAATTGTGCGTAAACCTTGTGAAATTTCATGACTTGTGTGTTGTGCGAAACAATATATGTTATATCTCGGAGGAATCTGAGAACATGTCATGGTTGACTTGACACTACTAAGGACCAACTATCCGAGGTTAGCGTCCTTAGCCTTGAACAACGTGTTAAACGAAGACTTGACGTTTAACGGCGCATTAGACCTTTGACGTTGATTATTAGATTATCAGTAGCATCATTTAAGATTCCGAGTTCCAGGAACAACTTAGTTTTGTGCCATAGACTGTGACATAAGGTTTGAAAATAATCAAAGCCCAGGCACGCAAAACGAAGCAGCTCCCAGTTGGGGAAACGCATTCGTTCCGGGCATAACATAAGGCAACCGAATGTGCAAGGAACGATCGATCAAGCTTAAAAACACTTAAACGAACGTCAAACGACACTTTTATGATTAAAATGTAACCATGCTCAGATTTCGAGACGGTTATGCTCAGTTTTTAAAACCGAGTCTTTTGACACTAAGAACGCGCAAAAACGGAGCCCGTTTCGCAAATCGGAAACGCGTCCGGGACCCGAAAACGGAAGATAAACATCATCTTTTAACACGCCGACCGAAGCACGAGGTGTCCCCCTTGGGACCCAACTCCAAACCGCCAACCCCCCCCCCCCCCCCACATGTATATAAATATTTTTTTATTTATTTTTCATTTTATAATTCATTTTCTCAGAAAAATCATTTCAATTCTCCAAAAATCTGCTCTAAAGATCTTTAATTCAGCTGAATTCTTCACTAATCTTCACTAAATCAAAGGTATTAACCTTGATACTTATGATTCTAAGTCTGTTTCTTCGATTAAACGCGATTTCTAGCCGAAAAACACCTTTTAATCCAAGATTTTTGAAGGTTTCAACAAGTTTATGGGCTGAATAAGAACACCTTGGTATTTAACTGTTGTTATATGGCAGCCGTGATCACTAACCTTTGGGGTTTGATACCCTAATCAACTCTTATTCGACAAAAATCACTTAACTATTCGATTAACCGAAAAACGGTGAATTAAAGCTTGACTGATCTAAGTTCTAGCATATTTGGGTTGTAGTTGATGTGTAGTATTGAATATAGCCTTCACACACTTCTGGGATCAAGATAAACGCTTGGAATCGGAAGAATCGCTAGGTATAACATCCGAGAACCGAATCTAGGCTAGGCAGAAATTGTTTTGCCTATAACTTGGTCCGTGTAACTTGAATTGAGCTGAAAATTGGTATGGTGATGTAGGGTATGGTCAGGAAAGTCCACGTAAAGTTTTAGAATTTTTGGAATTTGCTATGATTTTTGGTGAATTTTTAACTATTTTACCGAAAGAATTTTGGAAAAATTATCAAACGAATTCCATTAATCACCAAATTTTACAGAGACACTAAGGAACATATAGGGAATGTTCTAGGAAAATTAGGAGTCCATTGGTTGAGTTTTGATTTGGGTTAAAAATCCGCGTTTTTGCGAGTTTTCGGTAGCTGGGAACGCACCGAAACGAAATTGGAAAAATCTTAAAATGTTGCGAGAAGTTCCTGGATATGTATAAAGTGTTATGAGATTTTTTGGAATTTTTTAACTATTGATGGTATTTAATTTTAATTATGTGGTTAAAAATAGTTTTATAAATAATTTATTTAAATATATAAATTAACAAAATAAATTCCCAGAAATGTTTCCCATAATCTACAGATTTTTACTGATTTATATAAGAATTACATGTAAAAATTTACAGATGTTTATATAAAATATAGATTAAATGGGAATTTATGGAATTAAAAATAGATTATTTTAAAGCAATTTCGGCAGTTTACCGTATAACGAACCTGCCGGAACAGAGAACTGGCCCAACCCGACGATTACTATAATTGGAACACTGGGAGTATTCTGGGAGATTCCCGGGCAAATTGGGCACTATGGGTGTGCTCTAAGACAATTCGGGAGAATTCCCGACGATGAAAATGGAAATTCAAATTTGGGCAACTTAGACCCCCCGAACACTCAAACTCCCTTGATAGAAAGTTAATCATTCTTAAATAACCACGTGTTGGTACTATTGGTATTCCCGTACCATTACCCGAACACGTTAAGCTACTGACTTTGGCTGGCACGTGAATCGGTGCCCGGAAGCTAAACTGAAAACTAATACTACCCTGACGTCCATCACCAAACCAGTGTACTATAGACTCAATCCGGAGTAAAAAATCCTGACCATATCCAAGTTATAACCCTTACCAACTTAGATACTGATTTGAGTCCATGCTTGCATGTGTGTTATTAAAGTTGATCCAGCTACTCGACCACTCTTGTGTTGAGACCACTATTTGCACTGTGAGTTTCACTTTCCCCACTTTTGAATGATTTTACTGTTTTCTGGGGACTTGCATGTTAAAAACTGTGTTGAATACACCAATTTGGGAGTGAGTTTCACTTCCCCACTTTTAAATGATTTTATTGTTTTTTGAGGACTTGCATGTTATAAACTGTATTGATTACACCAATCTGGGAGTGACTTTTACTCTCCCACTTTTAAATTGTGATATTGTTTCTGAGATGATTGGCATGTTACGAAACTGTGTTAATTGCACCAACATATGATGTGAATTATCTAACACACGAACTACCTCCCCTCTGCAAGACAAGTGATTAACGTAAGCCTGTGAACAGTGGATAGTACTATCGGTTTGACCAACCCAGTGCCACGACTGACAGTGTGTCGGCACTAGGCTACTGCACTCGTCTTAACTTGGTTGTGTTGTTAGGCATAACTACTAAGGGGCGTTGAACTGCACGTGACGCAGTTGATGGGCCAGGAGTGTCTTTGTGACACGGTCCGGTGGCCGGGAGTGTCTGCGATGACACGGCCCGGGGAGAAACAGTCAAGGTTTCACTTGTATACTCGTGTAATTCCTTCTGCGACTATGACTGTGACCGTCATTGTGATTATGACCAGTGCAATTAAACTTGTTAACACATATTGTTACACAGCAATTAAACCAGTGGAACTTACGCAGCGTTTAGTTGACCCTTTTTTAAAACTAACATGCATTTCAGGTAAAGCGAAGCAAGAGTAAGGGATGTGCGTGTGGATGGCTTTAGTAGTAAACTGTAGCATAATAAGAGTTGTGATAGCTCGTAGTACTGTACTTGAACTTATGGTGTGTAATATGATACTAATAGTATGTTGTAACCGAGGTTCCCTTTTTATGTGATATCATGTTTTTAAATTATCGGGAAGTACCATGTGTCTGCCTCGCCCTGCAATTATCTTCCGCTGCGAGTCGGGATGTGACAGAAGATGGTATCAGAGCCTTCGGTTATAGCGAACTAGGTATCTTTAAAGAACCTAGACTATAATCCTAAGTTAGTCTCCACACGCTGAGAACCTCTAGAAACTGAGTAGTATGGCTATTACCAGGAAGCCCTGGTGGGGCAAATAAATTATTGTGGTCCGTAACACGATAATTGATCTGCTCATACTTGGGGGTTCTGGGAGCGTCATTGAGATAGGACGGACATCCGTCTACTAACGTCACCAACCGCAAATAATTTTTTTTTATAATTCTTAAAAATCATAACTGTGTGCAATACATGCTTATGTGTATATTTGTGGAATGTTGAGTTCAGTATGTTGGTCAGTCAAATCAGCATTGTGTTTGGTTTTCTCTTTTTTTTCAGGTAGCATGTCGCATCGTTCGAGTCACCAGTCTACTTCACATATGGAGACTGATCCTGTGGAGGATCCGCTGATACCCCTTTTGACATCGAGCTACTCGCCAGATCCTTCTGGTTATTGTTGTGGTCCTTACCCACCCAGACCTCGTACTAGGCGCGAGGGAGAAGCCTTGAGCGCCTACCGTTCCCCACCTCACCATCCGACTAGCTCCTCGGAGCATAGTCGTACCCCGGATGTTGCCATACCAGTAGGACCTATTCCTAGGAGCCCTACTCCCGCCAAGGGGCATTGGGAGTGGGAGCCGGTAGCACCCCGCTTACCGTCACCAGAGACACCTCCTGACCCTTATACTCCTTCCACTCAGAGTACTTATTCACCCTCCTCATCTAGCCCTCTTGAGATACCCACCTTTGGCCTCCGACAGATGGCTCGTCGGGGGGTACTTACGCCTGTACCTGTGTTTACCCCACCCGGGTCCCCTATTCGTCCGACACCCGTACCTATAGGGACCCAACAGCATTTTACTGCCCGTTTTCTGACCCCACCCCGGGAGGACCCTTCCCCGTTTCACACTTACGAGCGAGGTGGCCCTTCCCAGCCGTTCAGAGAGCCTTCCCCACCCGTCTGGGGTATACCTGTTCCTCCTCAGGAGGTGCCTGCTCCCATCACCGAGAGCAGCTTGATGGGATTTCTGTTTGAGCAGATTTCATTATTACGGATGGCACGGGATGAGGATGAGCAGCAGAGGAAGTTGATGGAAGACTACTTGATTGTTTTACAGCAGGCGATCATCGCCTTACAGCAGGGTATGGGGTATGTTCCTCATGAGCAGGATCATTTCCGTGCGTTAGTATACTGATGCATCGGTGCGATTGTAGGTTTGGTCGCAGGTCTTGGAGGGTTGGCATGGTGGATGTGGCATTCTTAGTATGGTTTTTTTTATAAATAGAGGTGATGTATCTTTTGTACATCTTACCAAGCACAGGGTTATACCCATGTCGAGGTGGTGATGCAGTCATAGTATTTTTCATGTTTTCCTAGTTAGTAGTCTCGTTGCATCGAGTCTATACGTCACTTTGGTGACATATTTTGACAGCACATCTAAGCACTGGCCCTTATGGGTTAAGTCTATATGCAAATTTTGACGTTTGTATGATGACGACATTACATATATGTACGATGATGCTTTTGACTATATGTGCCATGGATTCATGTGTATAATGAAGTGTGTGTTATGTTTTAGCCGAATATGTGATATGTGTTAACTGGATACGTGACATTGATACCTAGACATCTATTGTTTATAATAGAATGGCCCCGAAACGCGCACCACAGATGACTGAGGTAGATAGTGCGCAAATGATTGCGCAACAACTCCAGGCTGTTATTCCCACGATTGTACACGGTGCACTCTCCCTAGCCGGTAACATTCAACAGTTGTTACCGTTGCTTTTCCCCACGGAAAACCATCCACCGCTACCATGCCTATCACATTCGTTTTCCAAGCGGCATCTTCTAAGAAGAGCTGCATGATGTCTCTGGTCTCTTCGATTAGCAAGTTTGCTATGTGAGTATACAATTACTGTTGACGATTTACAAGTCTTTCCACGACATGTTCTGTATTACTAGGGTTACACAACAGTAAAGTACAAATCTTGGAAGAAACCATACAACCAAAATTCAATCTCTAACCCACAAAGCCCACCTAGCCATCCGCTCTCCGGTGAGTTCTGCATTTCCCGATGAAACTACCCTCAACTCACTATCCAGTAGAAGTATTTGGGATTGCAAAGAGGCTTTCCGGCGATTGGTTTGAAAAAGAATCGTCGGGTGAGTATGTTGTCGAAGGGGAATTCTAAGGTGGTGACGGTGGCGGACGATAAATAAGATGGAGACATTGTTGGCCGCCTACTTTAGATGTGAGGTTAGGAGGTGATGGTGATGTGTTGAGCATTAAGCGGCGGCTAGGCGGCTGTTGTAACATTTGTCGAAAACGGGTTTTACCAAACCCGCTCCGTTTGTAATCGAATATTCAGTTATAAATGTTCGTTGCCTACTTATGCTTATTTTAATTTTTAATGATACATAATTAATAAACAAACTAAACCATAAAAGTTATAATTGATAAAAAGTATAAATAAAGTGATTAAAAATAAATTGGGGCTGCCGGGACTCGAACCCGGGTCAGCCGGGTTGTAACATCAAAGATTTAACACTCACACGCATAACCACTCCGCCACTTGTTTGTTTTCTGTCAACTCTAGGAAATAAATAAGTCTTATATACAAATCTAGATGAACCGGTTGCGCCAACTGAAAACCGAAATCGGTTATTCAACCGTCTAAAACATTTGAATAATCGCGAATTCAGATTTATAACCGATGCACCGACAATTCTAATCAATTCAGACTTGAATTGACTTGATTTCTGATGATGATGGGTTTTATAACCGAAGTTATCCAATAATCCGAATTACTGCAATCAAACATCTTTCTCGCGACTCAGAAACATTCCATAAACCTCCAATTACATTTCCGCACACTTTACAGTTCACCGGAGAAGTTTATTTTATTCGCCGGAAATTTCTGCAAGTTCGCCGAAAAACCGTATTCTGCATCAAAACGGTAAGTCCTTCAATACCGTCGTAGTCTAACAATTATTAAGCTATTTCTAACTCAAACCTTTCACTTGAAATCAAATTCAGACGCTGCTTTCGGATAATACCAGTTCGCCGGAAAAGTTCTGGAAATCTTTATTTTCATCTGTGAATCGGTAAGGACATTCAAACACTCTGTTAACGTTTGTTTATCACTTCAATTCCACGATTAGCTAATCAAAACGGTTAATTGTCTTGTTCAGTTGAAGTGCACAAAAACAGAGACCGACGCCTTGCCGGAATTCTAAAATAAACCGTTCATCGGTATGTTTACTTCTAATTATCGTTTCTGCCATTTCATATTAGTTTGTACAATGTTTATCAATCGAACTAAACAAGATATAACGGTGTAATCTACTGCCTGTAAAATCTAACGAAGAAGATGAACTGCACTAACAATATAAGAATGATTAAAATTGGTATTTTGAACGGGTTAGACACACAGTCCACCGGTGGACTGTGTGCGAACAAAAACACGAATACGTCCCGAGTTCGATTCTTGACAAACGCACGTTCGCAGTAATAAAATGCCTTTTTTGTTTAAAACTGAACCGGGTTAACTCCGTTAGTTGTTAAGTATAATAAAATTTGTATATTAACCAAGTTAGACACACAGTCCAGCGGTGGACTGTGTGTAACGTTAAAGCACAGGTCCCGGGTTCGAGACCTGTTAGTGGCACCGGTTCGATGAATTAAAATGTTTTTGAAATTAAAAGAATTTTGGATAAATTGAATTAATATATAAGTATAATTAAAAACAGAATCATTTCGGTTAGGCACGTAGCTCAGTTGGTAGAGCTGCGTGCACGCGTACGGGAGGTCTCGGGTTCGAGCCTCACCCAGCGCATTTCAGTCACACAATAAACCGGTCAAACAGTCAAAGTCAAAAAGTCAACGATCAACCCAAAAAGTCAACATATTTTTATATTTTTAATTATTTAATTTAATTTAAAAATCAATTAAAAATACTTAAAAATAATGTTTTTAAAGATAGGAAATAGCCTTAAGCTCGTAAAAATATATCTAAAAATTCTAATAAAATCCTTAATAAAATCCATTCATTTACTATATTTTTCGTTATTATTTAGGTTAGTTAATTCTCGTTGTTCCGCTCGTACAACTCGTGCGCATCTCACCATCTCCAATCAAACGCACCCAATGTGAGTGAATCTTTACAAATTCCCCGTTTTAATCACGTTTTGGGGTGTATCATGTGTCTTGCTATATATTATATTTAAATCATTGTGCATACATCATATCATGAACTTGTGTATTCAGCTTGTTTCAACTGTTTGTGTGGTTATTGTTAGATTCAATTTATTATTTTCTGTACATGCAATTTCATAGGCCGCCGCTCCCCATTACATTATGAGCGTTGAGCAAGTTCCCCATTACATTATGAGCGTGAACCTCGCGTGCCAACATACGATCGGCTCCGTTTGATTGAGCCTTGATCGCACAGACATTTTTCATTTTCAGTACATGCAATACGATCGGCTCCGTTTGATTGAGCCTTGATCGCACAGTTTCATTCATGTTATTTACTGTATGATGTTGGTATGTTAATGTATGCTATCATATGTTATTGTATGTCATAGTTGTGACTGCTATTGCTGTTGTTTGATTATTTACATTTGCTCATTTATGATTATGCACAATTTTTCATTGATAAACTAACAAGAAAATAAATAATAAATGTTTATCTAACAAGGTTCACCTGCCAACTTATGTTGACCCAAAAACCCCCATTTTTACACATGATACAGGTGAACCAGCTGCAGCCAGAAACACATAGGATTGGACTAGAAGAATAAAATGATTTAG
The DNA here is from genome assembly GCA_947069175.1 of Scalesia atractyloides. Lineage (NCBI taxonomy): Eukaryota > Viridiplantae > Streptophyta > Magnoliopsida > Asterales > Asteraceae > Scalesia > Scalesia atractyloides. Next base: position 28,516,006 of record CAMTDV010000010.1, read on the forward strand.
AGCTTGGAATTATTTTGTTTGGTTATTTTCTTTGTATTGTATGGACATGTTTGGATTATTTGGAATGTAATTTTGACTTTAATAAATATGAAACATATTAGTAAATATCATGAGCTTTGGTGATAACCCAATTATGCCCCGACTTTTATTCCGTTGCGGGTCGGGGTGTGACAGATTGGTATCAGAGCCATGACTATAGGGATATAGGATAGGTTATTAGACCCTTAGAGCCTATATTATAGTTGATTAGAAACTTATAAGATTTTTGTGTGTTACATGCCAAATTTCATGATGTTTATATGTTTTATGTTAAATGTTACATTCAATGTTATGCAAGCATGTTCATAAGTATATATTATCATATAATGCCTATCATGAATCATATTCACATATCATATCACATCCATGAAAGCACACACCACATCATGATTGCTTTTACAATGATTTTTGTGTTTTCAAATCTCATCAAAGTGAGTTCTCATGACGGGCATGTAGTAACTGGAAGGGTACCAGTACCGGTAGTCGAGACGTCCTGTCTAGGCTGGCATTTGTATAAATCCAAAATAAAGGACCAGTTTGCCTACCTGGGGACTAACGATGAGAGTACGAAGTACCTATTAGGCCAAAGCATGCTATACCAAACGTCGTGTGAGCTAACCCCACTTTGAGTTGTCATTGTGTATACACCTGGACACATTCCGACCATACATCTCGTGAACATATTTTGTGGTTTGCATTCGGGTGATGCGGGTGTTAAATCGCCAATACTAATGTGAATTCTACCAAGCCAATAGCCATGGGGGCCCACATGACTATACAGGTGAAGGTATGGGGGACATTTGAGGCCCAACATGAGCAAACCCAAGACATCCTATGGATGTAGTTGCATTATTGATATTTATGTTACTTTCATTTTCTTAAAGACACATGACACCTAAAACGACTCCATAAACTCACAATCTTCTTATGTATGCTCCTGTAGATGTCGGCTAGACAACAACGAGGGGGTAAAAGATCAGGAAGATCTCACGAACGCTTGGCCGCACAAATCGCGAAACAAATGGCCACGGTGCTTCCTTACATTGTGGTTCAAGTACAACAAGCCCTCGCTACAAATCCTACTAACCCTCCCCAACAAGACGACCAGAACATCGGCAACCCTCCTACCAGCAAGTGCTCATACAAACATTTCAAGTCTTGTGATCCTCCTAAATTTGAAGGGACCGAAGGTGTCACTGCTCTCCTCCACTGGTTTGAGGAAATGGAAAACACCTTCCTCAACTGCGATTGTCCTGAGGATCGCAAGGTTCGATACGCCACCGGGAGACTATTTGGGGTAGCTCTCACCTGGTGAAATACTGAAAAGGGGAAGAGGGGAATTGATGATGCAATGGCCTTAACATGGGAGGAGTTAAGGGAAATCATGACTAGGCGTTTTTGTCCTAGGAGTGAAATTAAAAAGTTGAAGGACGAATTTCATTCTTTAAAACAAAAGGAGGGAGATCATACAACCTACAACAAGAGGTTCTTAGAGTTGAACCAAATGGTCCCTAACTTGTTCACCCCAACTTATCGCTTGATCGAGCATTATCTTCGAGGTCTTCCCTCGAAAATTCAAGATTCAGTTCTCAGCACTTCACCAGCAACACTTGAAGCTGCTATGGAACTACCCACTGAACTGACCGAAAATCGCATTCGAAACGGTAAATTCAAAGAGGAGAAAAAGAAAGCCCCCATTGAGGCTCAAACTTCAAACCATTCTGGTTCCTCTTCGAAGTTTACTGGTAAAAGGAATCGAAACACAAGAAACTTTGCTGTCACACAAGCAAATTTCCCGATCCCTGCTGCACCCATCACTCAAGTTGCCCCTTCACCTGCACCATATAAAAAGCCATACTCCGGCCCATTACCAAAATGCAACCGTTGCCAATACCATCACTTTCCTGATCATCCCTGTCAATATTGCACCGGCTGTGGTCTCGCAGGTCATACTGTTCAAACCTGTCGCATATCTCAGCGAACGAACCGCCACCAGCCTTCAACCCAAACCCACCAACAAATAATGGGTCAAGCCCAACAACCCCTACTACTACCACCTACCCAACATTTAGCCCAAACATACTACCAACCCAACTATCCCATGGTACAACCTATGCGGGCTTGCTACAATTGTGGAGACCCAAGCCATTTTAGAAACACTTGTCCACGTTTGGTGAACATCATTCATGCCCAAGCTCAAGCAAATTCGGTGAATCAAGCTAACCAAGCTCCACCACCTGCAAGAGGAAGAGCTTATAACATCAACGCCAATACTGTTGAAAATAATAACGGCCCAAACGAATCGCCCAACTAATTTTTCCTCGCCAAGAATCAAGACTCAACTTCAATCGTCTAGTTTTAATGTTTTCTTTATGTTATCTCAATCTTTCCGTATAAATTTGGAAATTTTGTATCCAAGAATTTTAATGCGATTTGATATTACAGTTTTGTTCTATACTCATTGATTTAACATTCATATCATCATACATCTCGACGTATCTCAATCTCATCATTTAAAGAAGTTGGGTTGTGTCACACTTTTACATAGACTGACCCCTTCATCATAACCAACGAGAGAGGTACTGTCATCATTTAGTCATGTATCATTTCAGAATTGAGACTCAAGTTTTGTTCGTTGTGTTTTAGAGTCACATAGAACTGATCATGATTTACTGATAAAGCCAACGAAAATTTGACAAGAATATGGTGGATACGCCGCTGGTACTTCCTATATATAAATATTCTTGGCAAAGGATCAAAAGCATTACCAGGAGGTTATGAAAAGTTCCGTGTAGGATTAAATATCATCATGGTTGAAGTTTTTGTTTTATGATACATGCCTTATCATTACAAATGTATCAGTTCCCTTAAAACTATTGTACATAAAATCGTAAGCGACATCAAAGATCAAAATCCGAGAAGCTCAGCATGTTTCAGTAACAGAAAGGAGACGTACGCAAGGAGCCGTCTTGTGGAGCTAAACTTAAAAATTGAAACTAAATCCGACGGTATTCTATACTGTCTAGATCGCATATGGATTCCTGACCACAATGACCTTCGTGATTTTTTTTCTTTTTCTTCTTATGAATGAGGCGCACAAAACACGATATTCTATACACCCAGGAGCCGACAAGATGTATCAAGACCTTCGATACACCTACTGGTGGCCTGGAATGAAAAAGGATATTGATGAATTTGTTTCCAAGTGCCTTTCATGTTCCAAAATAAAAGCTGAACACCAAAGACCCTCAGGACTTCTGGTCCAACCTGAAATACCTGTATGGAAGTGGGAAAATATAACCATGGACTTCATTACCGGGTTACCTCGCACTTCTGGTGGGTATGACACTATATGGGTAATAATTGACCGACTTACAAAATCAGCTCACTTTATTCCGATCCGCGAAGATTTCAAGAACGAGAAGTTAGCTCGTATCTACCTCAGTGAAATCGTAAGCCGTCATGGTGTACCGTTAAGCATTATTTTCGATCGTGATGGTCGTTTTACTTCACGAACATGGCAAGCCGTACAAGCCGCTTTGGGTACACGATTAAACCTCAGTGCCGCTTATCATCCTCAAACTGATGGGCAATCTGAACGCACCATACAAACTCTTGAAGATATGCTTCGAGCATGTGTCATAGACTTCAAGGGAAATTGGGACGCTCATCTACCATCAGTTGAATTTTCGTACAACAACAGCTATCATTCACGTATCGGCATGGCACCTTTTGAAGCTTTATATGGTCGTAAGTGCCGATCTCCAGTATGTTGGCACGAAATTGGGGAAGCTCAAATCACTGGTCCGGAATTGATTCAAGAAACCACAGACAAGATCCATCAAATTCGAAACAATCTTCTAGCGGCTCAGAGTCGTCAAAAGAGTTATGCAGATAAACGACGGAAGCCTTTAGAGTTTAACATTGGTGATCATGTACTTTTAAAAGTATCACCGTGGAAGGGAGTAGTTCGTTTTGGTCAAAAAGGCAAGCTAGCACCACGCTACGTAGGACCTTTCAAGATACTCGAAAGAGTAGGACCTGTAGCATACAAGCTTGATCTACCAGAAGAACTCAACAGGATTCATCCCACATTCCACGTATCAAACTTAAAGAAGTGCCTCGCTGATGAAAACCTCCACATTCCTCTAGAAGATATTCAAATTGATGAATCTATGCATTTTATTGAAAGACCAGTAGAGATCATGGACTTCGGAGAAAAACGTCTACGACGAAGTCGCATTCCAATTGTTAGGGTACGCTGGGAGTCGAAACGGGGACCTGAGTTTACTTGGGAACGTGAAGACTCAATGCGTGAAAAATACCCGCATCTGTTTCCTACTACTTCTACTACTTAAATTTCGGGACGAAATTCCTAAAAGTAGGGGATACTGTAACATTTGTCGAAAACGGGTTTTACCAAACCCGCTCCATTTGTAATCGAATATTCAGTTATAAATGTTCGTTGCCTACTTATGCTTATTTTAATTTTTAATGATACATAATTAATAAACAAACTAAACCATAAAAGTTATAATTGATAAAAAGTATAAATAAAGTGATTAAAAATAAATTGGGGCTGCCGGGACTCGAACCCGGGTCAGCCGGGTTGTAACATCAAAGATTTAACACTCACACGCATAACCACTCCGCCACTTGTTTGTTTTCTGTCAACTCTAGGAAACAAATAAGTCTTATATACAAATCTAGATGAACCGGTTGCGCCAACTGAAAACCGAAATCGGCTATTCAACCGTCTAAAACGTTTGAATAATCGCGAATTCAGATTTATAACCGATGGACCGACAATTCTAATCAATTCAGACTTGAATTGACTTGAATTCTGATGATGATGGGTTTTATAACCGAAGTTATCCAATAATCCGAATTACTGCAATCAAACATCTTTTTCACGACTCAGAAACATTCCACAAACCTCCAATTACATTTCCGCACACTTTACAGCTCACCGGAGAAGTTTATTTTATTCGCCGGAAATTTCTGCAAGTTCGCCGGAAAACCGTATTCTGCATCAAACGGTAAGTCCTTCAATACCGTCGTAGTCTAACAATTGTTAAGCTATTTCTAACTCAAACCTTTCACTTGAAATCAAATTCAGACGCTGCTTTCGGATAATACCAGTTCGCCGAAAAAGTTCTGGAAATCTTTATTTTCATCTGTGAATCGGTAAGGACATTCAAACACTCTGTTAACGTTTGTTTATCACTTCAATTCCACGATTAGCTAATCAAAGCGGTTAATTGTCTTGTTCAGTTGAAGTGCACAAAAACAGAGACCGACGCCTTGCCGGAATTCTAAAATAAACCGTTCATCGGTATGTTTACTTCTAATTATCGTTTCTGCCATTTCATATTAGTTTGTACAATGTTTATCAATCGAACTAAACAAGATATAACGGTGTAATCTACTGCCTGTAAAATCTAACGAAGAAGATGAACTGCGCTAACAATATAAGAATAATTAAAATTGGTATTTTGAACGGGTTAGACACACAGTCCAGCGGTGGACTGTGTGCGAACAAAAACACGCATACGTCCTGAGTTCGATTCTTGACACACGCACCTTCGCAGTAATAAAATGCCTTTTTTGTTTAAAACTGAACCGGGTTAACTCCGTTAGTTGTTAAGTATAATAAAATTTGTATATTAACCAAGTTAGACACACAGTCCAGCGGTGGACTGTGTGTAATGTTAAAGCACAGGTCCCGGGTTCGAGACCTGTTAGTGGCACCGGTTCGATGAATTAAAATGTTTTTGAAATTAAAAGAATTTTGGATAAATTGAATTAATATATAAGTATAATTAAAAACAGAATTATTTCGGGTTAGACACGTAGCTTAGTTGGTAGAGTTGCGTGCACGCGTACGGGAGGTCTCGGGTTCGAACCTCACCCAGCGCATTTCAGTCACACAAAAAAACGGTCAAACAGTCAAAGTCAAAAAGTCAATGGTCAACCCAAAAAGTCAACATATTTTTATATTTTTAATTATTTAATTTAATTTAAAAATCAATTAAAATTACTTAAAAATAATGTTTTTAAAGATAGGAAATAGCCTTAAGCTCGTAAAAATATATCTAAAAATTCTATTAAAATCCTTAATAAAATCCATTCATTTACTATATTTTCCGTTATTATTTAGGTTAGTTAATTCTCGTTGTTCCGCTCGTACAACTCGTGCGCATTCTCCCCATCTCCAATCAAACGCACCCAATGTGAGTGAATCTTTACAAATTCCCCGTTTTAATCACGTTTTGGGGTGTATCATGTGTCTTGCTATATATTATATTTAAATCATTGTGCATACATCATATCATGAACTTGTGTATTCAGCTTGTTTCAACTGTTTGTATGGTTATTGTTAGATTCAATTTATTATTTTCAGTACATGCAATTTCATAGGCCGCCACTCCCCATTACATTATGAGCGTTGAGCAAGTTCCCCATTACATTATGAGCGTGAACCTCGCGTGCCAACATACGATCGGCTCCGTTTGATTAAGCCTTGATCGCACAGACATTTTTCGTTTTCAGTACATGCAATACGATCGGCTCCGTTTGATTGAGCCTTGATCGCACAGTTTCATTCATGTTATTTACTGTATGATGTTGGTATGCTAATGTATGCTATCATATGTTATTGTATGTCATAGTTGTGACTGCTATTGCTGCTGTTTGATTATTTACATTTGCTCATTTATGATTATGCACAATTTTTCATTGATAAACTAACAAGAAAATAAATAATAAATGTTTATCTAGCAAGGTTCACTCGCCAACTTATGTTGACCAAAAACCCCCATTTTTACACATGATACAGGTGAACCAGCTGCAGCCAGAAACACATAGGATTGGACTAGAAGAATAAAATGATTTAGAGCTTGGAATTATTTTGTTTGGTTATTTTCTTTGTATTGTATGGACATGTTTGGATTATTTGGAATGTAATTTTGACTTTAATAAATATGAAACATATTAGTAAATATCATGAGCTTTGGTGATAACCCAATTATGCCCCGACTTTTATTCCGTTGCGGGTCGGGGTGTGACAGATTGGTATCAGAGCCATGACTATAGGGATATAGGATAGGTTATTAGACCCTTAGAGCCTATATTATAGTTGATTAGAAACTTATAAGATTTTTATGTGTTACATGCCAAATTTCATGATGTTTATATGTTTTATGTTAAATGTTACATTCAATGTTATGCAAGCATGTTCATAAGTATATATTATCATATAATGCCTATCATGAATCATATTCACATATCATATCACATCCATGAAAGCACACACCACATCATGATTGCTTTTACAATGATTTTTGTGTTTTCAAATCTCATCAAAGTGAGTTCTCATGACGGGCATGTAGTAACTGGAAGGGTACCAGTACCGGTAGTCGAGACGTCCTGTCTAGGCTGGCATTTGTATAAATCCAAAATAAAGGACCAGTTTGCCTACCTGGGGACTAACGATGAGAGTACGAAGTACCTATTAGGCCAAAGCATGCTATACCAAACGTCGTGTGAGCTAACCCCACTTTGAGTTGTCATTGTGTATACACCTGGACACATTCCGACCATACATCTCGTGAACATATTTTGTGGTTTGCATTCGGGTGATGCGGGTGTTAAATCGCCAATACTAATGTGAATTCTACCAAGCCAATAGCCATGGGGGCCCACATGACTATACAGGTGAAGGTATGGGGGACATTTGAGGCCCAACATGAGCAAACCCAAGACATCCTATGGATGTAGTTGCATTATTGATATTTATGTTACTTTCATTTTCTTAAAGACACATGACACCTAAAACGACTCCATAAACTCACAATCTTCTTATGTATGCTCCTGTAGATGTCGGCTAGACAACAACGAGGGGGTAAAAGATCAGGAAGATCTCACGAACGCTTGGCCGCACAAATCGCGAAACAAATGGCCACGGTGCTTCCTTACATTGTGGTTCAAGTACAACAAGCCCTCGCTACAAATCCTACTAACCCTCCCCAACAAGACGACCAGAACATCGGCAACCCTCCTACCAGCAAGTGCTCATACAAACATTTCAAGTCTTGTGATCCTCCTAAATTTGAAGGGACCGAAGGTGTCACTGCTCTCCTCCACTGGTTTGAGGAAATGGAAAACACCTTCCTCAACTGCGATTGTCCTGAGGATCGCAAGGTTCGATACGCCACCGGGAGACTATTTGGGGTAGCTCTCACCTGGTGAAATACTGAAAAGGGGAAGAGGGGAATTGATGATGCAATGGCCTTAACATGGGAGGAGTTAAGGGAAATCATGACTAGGCGTTTTTGTCCTAGGAGTGAAATTAAAAAGTTGAAGGACGAATTTCATTCTTTAAAACAAAAGGAGGGAGATCATACAACCTACAACAAGAGGTTCTTAGAGTTGAACCAAATGGTCCCTAACTTGTTCACCCCAACTTATCGCTTGATCGAGCATTATCTTCGAGGTCTTCCCTCGAAAATTCAAGATTCAGTTCTCAGCACTTCACCAGCAACATTTGAAGCTGCTATGGAACTACCCACTGAACTGACCGAAAATCGCATTCGAAACGGTAAATTCAAAGAGGAGAAAAAGAAAGCCCCCATTGAGGCTCAAACTTCAAACCATTCTGGTTCCTCTTCGAAGTTTACTGGTAAAAGGAATCGAAACACAAGAAACTTTGCTGTCACACAAGCAAATTTCCCGATCCCTGCTGCACCCATCACTCAAGTTGCCCCTTCACCTGCACCATATAAAAAGCCATACTCCGGCCCATTACCAAAATGCAACCGTTGCCAATACCATCACTTTCCTGATCATCCCTGTCAATATTGCACCGGCTGTGGTCTCGCAGGTCATACTGTTCAAACCTGTCGCATATCTCAGCGAACGAACCGCCACCAGCCTTCAACCCAAACCCACCAACAAATAATGGGTCAAGCCCAACAACCCCTACTACTACCACCTACCCAACATTTAGCCCAAACATACTACCAACCCAACTATCCCATGGTACAACCTATGCGGGCTTGCTACAATTGTGGAGACCCAAGCCATTTTAGAAACACTTGTCCACGTTTGGTGAACATCATTCATGCCCAAGCTCAAGCAAATTCGGTGAATCAAGCTAACCAAGCTCCACCACCTGCAAGAGGAAGAGCTTATAACATCAACGCCAATACTGTTGAAAATAATAACGGCCCAAACGAATCGCCCAACTAATTTTTCCTCGCCAAGAATCAAGACTCAACTTCAATCGTCTAGTTTTAATGTTTTCTTTATGTTATCTCAATCTTTCCGTATAAATTTGGAAATTTTGTATCCAAGAATTTTAATGCGATTTGATATTACAGTTTTGTTCTATACTCATTGATTTAACATTCATATCATCATACATCTCGACGTATCTCAATCTCATCATTTAAAGAAGTTGGGTTGTGTCACACTTTTACATAGACTGACCCCTTCATCATAACCAACGAGAGAGGTACTGTCATCATTTAGTCATGTATCATTTCAGAATTGAGACTCAAGTTTTGTTCGTTGTGTTTTAGAGTCACATAGAACTGATCATGATTTACTGATAAAGCCAACGAAAATTTGACAAGAATATGGTGGATACGCCGCTGGTACTTCCTATATATAAATATTCTTGGCAAAGGATCAAAAGCATTACCAGGAGGTTATGAAAAGTTCCGTGTAGGATTAAATATCATCATGGTTGAAGTTTTTGTTTTATGATACATGCCTTATCATTACAAATGTATCAGTTCCCTTAAAACTATTGTACATAAAATCGTAAGCGACATCAAAGATCAAAATCCGAGAAGCTCAGCATGTTTCAGTAACAGAAAGGAGACGTACGCAAGGAGCCGTCTTGTGGAGCTAAACTTAAAAATTGAAACTAAATCCGACGGTATTCTATACTGTCTAGATCGCATATGGATTCCTGACCACAATGACCTTCGTGATTTTTTTTCTTTTTCTTCTTATGAATGAGGCGCACAAAACACGATATTCTATACACCCAGGAGCCGACAAGATGTATCAAGACCTTCGATACACCTACTGGTGGCCTGGAATGAAAAAGGATATTGATGAATTTGTTTCCAAGTGCCTTTCATGTTCCAAAATAAAAGCTGAACACCAAAGACCCTCAGGACTTCTGGTCCAACCTGAAATACCTGTATGGAAGTGGGAAAATATAACCATGGACTTCATTACCGGGTTACCTCGCACTTCTGGTGGGTATGACACTATATGGGTAATAATTGACCGACTTACAAAATCAGCTCACTTTATTCCGATCCGCGAAGATTTCAAGAACGAGAAGTTAGCTCGTATCTACCTCAGTGAAATCGTAAGCCGTCATGGTGTACCGTTAAGCATTATTTTCGATCGTGATGGTCGTTTTACTTCACGAACATGGCAAGCCGTACAAGCCGCTTTGGGTACACGATTAAACCTCAGTGCCGCTTATCATCCTCAAACTGATGGGCAATCTGAACGCACCATACAAACTCTTGAAGATATGCTTCGAGCATGTGTCATAGACTTCAAGGGAAATTGGGACGCTCATCTACCATCAGTTGAATTTTCGTACAACAACAGCTATCATTCACGTATCGGCATGGCACCTTTTGAAGCTTTATATGGTCGTAAGTGCCGATCTCCAGTATGTTGGCACGAAATTGGGGAAGCTCAAATCACTGGTCCGGAATTGATTCAAGAAACCACAGACAAGATCCATCAAATTCGAAACAATCTTCTAGCGGCTCAGAGTCGTCAAAAGAGTTATGCAGATAAACGACGGAAGCCTTTAGAGTTTAACATTGGTGATCATGTACTTTTAAAAGTATCACCGTGGAAGGGAGTAGTTCGTTTTGGTCAAAAAGGCAAGCTAGCACCACGCTACGTAGGACCTTTCAAGATACTCGAAAGAGTAGGACCTGTAGCATACAAGCTTGATCTACCAGAAGAACTCAACAGGATTCATCCCACATTCCACGTATCAAACTTAAAGAAGTGCCTCGCTGATGAAAACCTCCACATTCCTCTAGAAGATATTCAAATTGATGAATCTATGCATTTTATTGAAAGACCAGTAGAGATCATGGACTTCGGAGAAAAACGTCTACGACGAAGTCGCATTCCAATTGTTAGGGTACGCTGGGAGTCGAAACGGGGACCTGAGTTTACTTGGGAACGTGAAGACTCAATGCGTGAAAAATACCCGCATCTGTTTCCTACTACTTCTACTACTTAAATTTCGGGACGAAATTCCTAAAAGTAGGGGATACTGTAACATTTGTCGAAAACGGGTTTTACCAAACCCGCTCCATTTGTAATCGAATATTCAGTTATAAATGTTCGTTGCCTACTTATGCTTATTTTAATTTTTAATGATACATAATTAATAAACAAACTAAACCATAAAAGTTATAATTGATAAAAAGTATAAATAAAGTGATTAAAAATAAATTGGGGCTGCCGGGACTCGAACCCGGGTCAGCCGGGTTGTAACATCAAAGATTTAACACTCACACGCATAACCACTCCGCCACTTGTTTGTTTTCTGTCAACTCTAGGAAACAAATAAGTCTTATATACAAATCTAGATGAACCGGTTGCGCCAACTGAAAACCGAAATCGGCTATTCAACCGTCTAAAACGTTTGAATAATCGCGAATTCAGATTTATAACCGATGGACCGACAATTCTAATCAATTCAGACTTGAATTGACTTGAATTCTGATGATGATGGGTTTTATAACCGAAGTTATCCAATAATCCGAATTACTGCAATCAAACATCTTTTTCACGACTCAGAAACATTCCACAAACCTCCAATTACATTTCCGCACACTTTACAGCTCACCGGAGAAGTTTATTTTATTCGCCGGAAATTTCTGCAAGTTCGCCGGAAAACCGTATTCTGCATCAAACGGTAAGTCCTTCAATACCGTCGTAGTCTAACAATTGTTAAGCTATTTCTAACTCAAACCTTTCACTTGAAATCAAATTCAGACGCTGCTTTCGGATAATACCAGTTCGCCGAAAAAGTTCTGGAAATCTTTATTTTCATCTGTGAATCGGTAAGGACATTCAAACACTCTGTTAACGTTTGTTTATCACTTCAATTCCACGATTAGCTAATCAAAGCGGTTAATTGTCTTGTTCAGTTGAAGTGCACAAAAACAGAGACCGACGCCTTGCCGGAATTCTAAAATAAACCGTTCATCGGTATGTTTACTTCTAATTATCGTTTCTGCCATTTCATATTAGTTTGTACAATGTTTATCAATCGAACTAAACAAGATATAACGGTGTAATCTACTGCCTGTAAAATCTAACGAAGAAGATGAACTGCGCTAACAATATAAGAATAATTAAAATTGGTATTTTGAACGGGTTAGACACACAGTCCAGCGGTGGACTGTGTGCGAACAAAAACACGCATACGTCCCGAGTTCGATTCTTGACACACGCACCTTCGCAGTAATAAAATGCCTTTTTTGTTTAAAACTGAACCGGGTTAACTCCGTTAGTTGTTAAGTATAATAAAATTTGTATATTAACCAAGTTAGACACACAGTCCAGCGGTGGACTGTGTGTAATGTTAAAGCACAGGTCCCGGGTTCGAGACCTGTTAGTGGCACCGGTTCGATGAATTAAAATGTTTTTGAAATTAAAAGAATTTTGGATAAATTGAATTAATATATAAGTATAATTAAAAACAGAATTATTTCGGGTTAGACACGTAGCTTAGTTGGTAGAGTTGCGTGCACGCGTACGGGAGGTCTCGGGTTCGAGCCTCACCCAGCGCATTTCAGTCACACAAAAAAACGGTCAAACAGTCAAAGTCAAAAAGTCAATGGTCAACCCAAAAAGTCAACATATTTTTATATTTTTAATTATTTAATTTAATTTAAAAATCAATTAAAATTACTTAAAAATAATGTTTTTAAAGATAGGAAATAGCCTTAAGCTCGTAAAAATATATCTAAAAATTCTATTAAAATCCTTAATAAAATCCATTCATTTACTATATTTTCCGTTATTATTTAGGTTAGTTAATTCTCGTTGTTCCGCTCGTACAACTCGTGCGCATCTCACCATCTCCAATCAAACGCACCCAATGTGAGTGAATCTTTACAAATTCCCCGTTTTAATCACGTTTTGGGGTGTATCATGTGTCTTGCTATATATTATATTTAAATCATTGTGCATACATCATATCATGAACTTGTGTATTCAGCTTGTTTCAACTGTTTGTATGGTTATTGTTAGATTCAATTTATTATTTTCAGTACATGCAATTTCATAGGCCGCCACTCCCCATTACATTATGAGCGTTGAGCAAGTTCCCCATTACATTATGAGCGTGAACCTCGCGTGCCAACATACGATCGGCTCCGTTTGATTAAGCCTTGATCGCACAGACATTTTTCGTTTTCAGTACATGCAATACGATCGGCTCCGTTTGATTGAGCCTTGATCGCACAGTTTCATTCATGTTATTTACTGTATGATGTTGGTATGCTAATGTATGCTATCATATGTTATTGTATGTCATAGTTGTGACTGCTATTGCTGCTGTTTGATTATTTACATTTGCTCATTTATGATTATGCACAATTTTTCATTGATAAACTAACAAGAAAATAAATAATAAATGTTTATCTAGCAAGGTTCACTCGCCAACTTATGTTGACCAAAAACCCCCATTTTTACACATGATACAGGTGAACCAGCTGCAGCCAGAAACACATAGGATTGGACTAGAAGAATAAAATGATTTAGAGCTTGGAATTATTTTGTTTGGTTATTTTCTTTGTATTGTATGGACATGTTTGGATTATTTGGAATGTAATTTTGACTTTAATAAATATGAAACATATTAGTAAATATCATGAGCTTTGGTGATAACCCAATTATGCCCCGACTTTTATTCCGTTGCGGGTCGGGGTGTGACAGATTGGTATCAGAGCCATGACTATAGGGATATAGGATAGGTTATTAGACCCTTAGAGCCTATATTATAGTTGATTAGAAACTTATAAGATTTTTATGTGTTACATGCCAAATTTCATGATGTTTATATGTTTTATGTTAAATGTTACATTCAATGTTATGCAAGCATGTTCATAAGTATATATTATCATATAATGCCTATCATGAATCATATTCACATATCATATCACATCCATGAAAGCACACACCACATCATGATTGCTTTTACAATGATTTTTGTGTTTTCAAATCTCATCAAAGTGAGTTCTCATGACGGGCATGTAGTAACTGGAAGGGTACCAGTACCGGTAGTCGAGACGTCCTGTCTAGGCTGGCATTTGTATAAATCCAAAATAAAGGACCAGTTTGCCTACCTGGGGACTAACGATGAGAGTACGAAGTACCTATTAGGCCAAAGCATGCTATACCAAACGTCGTGTGAGCTAACCCCACTTTGAGTTGTCATTGTGTATACACCTGGACACATTCCGACCATACATCTCGTGAACATATTTTGTGGTTTGCATTCGGGTGATGCGGGTGTTAAATCGCCAATACTAATGTGAATTCTACCAAGCCAATAGCCATGGGGGCCCACATGACTATACAGGTGAAGGTATGGGGGACATTTGAGGCCCAACATGAGCAAACCCAAGACATCCTATGGATGTAGTTGCATTATTGATATTTATGTTACTTTCATTTTCTTAAAGACACATGACACCTAAAACGACTCCATAAACTCACAATCTTCTTATGTATGCTCCTGTAGATGTCGGCTAGACAACAACGAGGGGGTAAAAGATCAGGAAGATCTCACGAACGCTTGGCCGCACAAATCGCGAAACAAATGGCCACGGTGCTTCCTTACATTGTGGTTCAAGTACAACAAGCCCTCGCTACAAATCCTACTAACCCTCCCCAACAAGACGACCAGAACATCGGCAACCCTCCTACCAGCAAGTGCTCATACAAACATTTCAAGTCTTGTGATCCTCCTAAATTTGAAGGGACCGAAGGTGTCACTGCTCTCCTCCACTGGTTTGAGGAAATGGAAAACACCTTCCTCAACTGCGATTGTCCTGAGGATCGCAAGGTTCGATACGCCACCGGGAGACTATTTGGGGTAGCTCTCACCTGGTGAAATACTGAAAAGGGGAAGAGGGGAATTGATGATGCAATGGCCTTAACATGGGAGGAGTTAAGGGAAATCATGACTAGGCGTTTTTGTCCTAGGAGTGAAATTAAAAAGTTGAAGGACGAATTTCATTCTTTAAAACAAAAGGAGGGAGATCATACAACCTACAACAAGAGGTTCTTAGAGTTGAACCAAATGGTCCCTAACTTGTTCACCCCAACTTATCGCTTGATCGAGCATTATCTTCGAGGTCTTCCCTCGAAAATTCAAGATTCAGTTCTCAGCACTTCACCAGCAACACTTGAAGCTGCTATGGAACTACCCACTGAACTGACCGAAAATCGCATTCGAAACGGTAAATTCAAAGAGGAGAAAAAGAAAGCCCCATTGAGGCTCAAACTTCAAACCATTCTGGTTCCTCTTCGAAGTTTACTGGTAAAAGGAATCGAAACACAAGAAACTTTGCTGTCACACAAGCAAATTTCCCGATCCCTGCTGCACCCATCACTCAAGTTGCCCCTTCACCTGCACCATATAAAAAGCCATACTCCGGCCCATTACCAAAATGCAACCGTTGCCAATACCATCACTTTCCTGATCATCCCTGTCAATATTGCACCGGCTGTGGTCTCGCAGGTCATACTGTTCAAACCTGTCGCATATCTCAGCGAACGAACCGCCACCAGCCTTCAACCCAAACCCACCAACAAATAATGGGTCAAGCCCAACAACCCCTACTACTACCACCTACCCAACATTTAGCCCAAACATACTACCAACCCAACTATCCCATGGTACAACCTATGCGGGCTTGCTACAATTGTGGAGACCCAAGCCATTTTAGAAACACTTGTCCACGTTTGGTGAACATCATTCATGCCCAAGCTCAAGCAAATTCGGTGAATCAAGCTAACCAAGCTCCACCACCTGCAAGAGGAAGAGCTTATAACATCAACGCCAATACTGTTGAAAATAATAACGGCCCAAACGAATCGCCCAACTAATTTTTCCTCGCCAAGAATCAAGACTCAACTTCAATCGTCTAGTTTTAATGTTTTCTTTATGTTATCTCAATCTTTCCGTATAAATTTGGAAATTTTGTATCCAAGAATTTTAATGCGATTTGATATTACAGTTTTGTTCTATACTCATTGATTTAACATTCATATCATCATACATCTCGACGTATCTCAATCTCATCATTTAAAGAAGTTGGGTTGTGTCACACTTTTACATAGACTGACCCCTTCATCATAACCAACGAGAGAGGTACTGTCATCATTTAGTCATGTATCATTTCAGAATTGAGACTCAAGTTTTGTTCGTTGTGTTTTAGAGTCACATAGAACTGATCATGATTTACTGATAAAGCCAACGAAAATTTGACAAGAATATGGTGGATACGCCGCTGGTACTTCCTATATATAAATATTCTTGGCAAAGGATCAAAAGCATTACCAGGAGGTTATGAAAAGTTCCGTGTAGGATTAAATATCATCATGGTTGAAGTTTTTGTTTTATGATACATGCCTTATCATTACAAATGTATCAGTTCCCTTAAAACTATTGTACATAAAATCGTAAGCGACATCAAAGATCAAAATCCGAGAAGCTCAGCATGTTTCAGTAACAGAAAGGAGACGTACGCAAGGAGCCGTCTTGTGGAGCTAAACTTAAAAATTGAAACTAAATCCGACGGTATTCTATACTGTCTAGATCGCATATGGATTCCTGACCACAATGACCTTCGTGATTTTTTTTCTTTTTCTTCTTATGAATGAGGCGCACAAAACACGATATTCTATACACCCAGGAGCCGACAAGATGTATCAAGACCTTCGATACACCTACTGGTGGCCTGGAATGAAAAAGGATATTGATGAATTTGTTTCCAAGTGCCTTTCATGTTCCAAAATAAAAGCTGAACACCAAAGACCCTCAGGACTTCTGGTCCAACCTGAAATACCTGTATGGAAGTGGGAAAATATAACCATGGACTTCATTACCGGGTTACCTCGCACTTCTGGTGGGTATGACACTATATGGGTAATAATTGACCGACTTACAAAATCAGCTCACTTTATTCCGATCCGCGAAGATTTCAAGAACGAGAAGTTAGCTCGTATCTACCTCAGTGAAATCGTAAGCCGTCATGGTGTACCGTTAAGCATTATTTTCGATCGTGATGGTCGTTTTACTTCACGAACATGGCAAGCCGTACAAGCCGCTTTGGGTACACGATTAAACCTCAGTGCCGCTTATCATCCTCAAACTGATGGGCAATCTGAACGCACCATACAAACTCTTGAAGATATGCTTCGAGCATGTGTCATAGACTTCAAGGGAAATTGGGACGCTCATCTACCATCAGTTGAATTTTCGTACAACAACAGCTATCATTCACGTATCGGCATGGCACCTTTTGAAGCTTTATATGGTCGTAAGTGCCGATCTCCAGTATGTTGGCACGAAATTGGGAAGCTCAAATCACTGGTCCGGAATTGATTCAAGAAACCACAGACAAGATCCATCAAATTCGAAACAATCTTCTAGCGGCTCAGAGTCGTCAAAAGAGTTATGCAGATAAACGACGGAAGCCTTTAGAGTTTAACATTGGTGATCATGTACTTTTAAAAGTATCACTGTGGAAGGGAGTAGTTCGTTTTGGTCAAAAAGGCAAGCTAGCACCACGCTACGTAGGACCTTTCAAGATACTCGAAAGAGTAGGACCTGTAGCATACAAGCTTGATCTACCAGAAGAACTCAACAGGATTCATCCCACATTCCACGTATCAAACTTAAAGAAGTGCCTCGCTGATGAAAACCTCCACATTCCTCTAGAAGATATTCAAATTGATGAATCTATGCATTTTATTGAAAGACCAGTAGAGATCATGGACTTCGGAGAAAAACGTCTACGACGAAGTCGCATTCCAATTGTTAGGGTACGCTGGGAGTCGAAACGGGGACCTGAGTTTACTTGGGAACGTGAAGACTCAATGCGTGAAAAATACCCGCATCTGTTTCCTACTACTTCTACTACTTAAATTTCGGGACGAAATTCCTAAAAGTAGGGGATACTGTAACATTTGTCGAAAACGGGTTTTACCAAACCCGCTCCATTTGTAATCGAATATTCAGTTATAAATGTTCGTTGCCTACTTATGCTTATTTTAATTTTTAATGATACATAATTAATAAACAAACTAAACCATAAAAGTTATAATTGATAAAAAGTATAAATAAAGTGATTAAAAATAAATTGGGGCTGCCGGGACTCGAACCCGGGTCAGCCGGGTTGTAACATCAAAGATTTAACACTCACACGCATAACCACTCCGCCACTTGTTTGTTTTCTGTCAACTCTAGGAAACAAATAAGTCTTATATACAAATCTAGATGAACCGGTTGCGCCAACTGAAAACCGAAATCGGCTATTCAACCGTCTAAAACGTTTGAATAATCGCGAATTCAGATTTATAACCGATGGACCGACAATTCTAATCAATTCAGACTTGAATTGACTTGAATTCTGATGATGATGGGTTTTATAACCGAAGTTATCCAATAATCCGAATTACTGCAATCAAACATCTTTTTCACGACTCAGAAACATTCCACAAACCTCCAATTACATTTCCGCACACTTTACAGCTCACCGGAGAAGTTTATTTTATTCGCCGGAAATTTCTGCAAGTTCGCCGGAAAACCGTATTCTGCATCAAACGGTAAGTCCTTCAATACCGTCGTAGTCTAACAATTGTTAAGCTATTTCTAACTCAAACCTTTCACTTGAAATCAAATTCAGACGCTGCTTTCGGATAATACCAGTTCGCCGAAAAAGTTCTGGAAATCTTTATTTTCATCTGTGAATCGGTAAGGACATTCAAACACTCTGTTAACGTTTGTTTATCACTTCAATTCCACGATTAGCTAATCAAAGCGGTTAATTGTCTTGTTCAGTTGAAGTGCACAAAAACAGAGACCGACGCCTTGCCGGAATTCTAAAATAAACCGTTCATCGGTATGTTTACTTCTAATTATCGTTTCTGCCATTTCATATTAGTTTGTACAATGTTTATCAATCGAACTAAACAAGATATAACGGTGTAATCTACTGCCTGTAAAATCTAACGAAGAAGATGAACTGCGCTAACAATATAAGAATAATTAAAATTGGTATTTTGAACGGGTTAGACACACAGTCCAGCGGTGGACTGTGTGCGAACAAAAACACGCATACGTCCCGAGTTCGATTCTTGACACACGCACCTTCGCAGTAATAAAATGCCTTTTTTGTTTAAAACTGAACCGGGTTAACTCCGTTAGTTGTTAAGTATAATAAAATTTGTATATTAACCAAGTTAGACACACAGTCCAGCGGTGGACTGTGTGTAATGTTAAAGCACAGGTCCCGGGTTCGAGACCTGTTAGTGGCACCGGTTCGATGAATTAAAATGTTTTTGAAATTAAAAGAATTTTGGATAAATTGAATTAATATATAAGTATAATTAAAAACAGAATTATTTCGGGTTAGACACGTAGCTTAGTTGGTAGAGTTGCGTGCACGCGTACGGGAGGTCTCGGGTTCGAGCCTCACCCAGCGCATTTCAGTCACACAAAAAAACGGTCAAACAGTCAAAGTCAAAAAGTCAATGGTCAACCCAAAAAGTCAACATATTTTTATATTTTTAATTATTTAATTTAATTTAAAAATCAATTAAAATTACTTAAAAATAATGTTTTTAAAGATAGGAAATAGCCTTAAGCTCGTAAAAATATATCTAAAAATTCTATTAAAATCCTTAATAAAATCCATTCATTTACTATATTTTCCGTTATTATTTAGGTTAGTTAATTCTCGTTGTTCCGCTCGTACAACTCGTGCGCATCTCACCATCTCCAATCAAACGCACCCAATGTGAGTGAATCTTTACAAATTCCCCGTTTTAATCACGTTTTGGGGTGTATCATGTGTCTTGCTATATATTATATTTAAATCATTGTGCATACATCATATCATGAACTTGTGTATTCAGCTTGTTTCAACTGTTTGTATGGTTATTGTTAGATTCAATTTATTATTTTCAGTACATGCAATTTCATAGGCCGCCACTCCCCATTACATTATGAGCGTTGAGCAAGTTCCCCATTACATTATGAGCGTGAACCTCGCGTGCCAACATACGATCGGCTCCGTTTGATTAAGCCTTGATCGCACAGACATTTTTCGTTTTCAGTACATGCAATACGATCGGCTCCGTTTGATTGAGCCTTGATCGCACAGTTTCATTCATGTTATTTACTGTATGATGTTGGTATGCTAATGTATGCTATCATATGTTATTGTATGTCATAGTTGTGACTGCTATTGCTGCTGTTTGATTATTTACATTTGCTCATTTATGATTATGCACAATTTTTCATTGATAAACTAACAAGAAAATAAATAATAAATGTTTATCTAGCAAGGTTCACTCGCCAACTTATGTTGACCAAAAACCCCCATTTTTACACATGATACAGGTGAACCAGCTGCAGCCAGAAACACATAGGATTGGACTAGAAGAATAAAATGATTTAGAGCTTGGAATTATTTTGTTTGGTTATTTTCTTTGTATTGTATGGACATGTTTGGATTATTTGGAATGTAATTTTGACTTTAATAAATATGAAACATATTAGTAAATATCATGAGCTTTGGTGATAACCCAATTATGCCCCGACTTTTATTCCGTTGCGGGTCGGGGTGTGACAGCTGTGATGTGATTGCGATGGCGATGGCGATGGTAATGGCAACGGTGGTGTTGCTGGTTTGGTGGTGGTGGGAAAGATATGCGAGAGAGAAGGAGTGATTTAGGATTTCTATAGATATGGATAAAGTCATAAAGTGGTGGACATAAATAGAGTTGGCACACAAAGCTCTATGTGGTAAAGTAAAACTGTGGGTGAAATATGATTTTCTTTGCATTTGCAATGATAATATATGCACGTAAAACTTTAAACTCGAATTCATCAATTTGATTAAAAGTTAGAAACCAATTTAATAGTTTAAATCTATAGTTTTTGTTCACATTCTCAAGCTTAAAACACTCTTAATAATTTATATAAAAGAACAGTTGTAAAAAGTTATTTTTTTTCCGTGTCAATATAAATTTAGTTGTTTTAGGTTTCAATGTAAACTTTATTTATTGGTTTACGTCTCTTCGTAAATTCTTTTAAAAAATGAGGCGGATGCTTATTTTATGTTATCATACAACCTCTAAATTTCAATAAAGTTGCAATAAATATTCAAATTCGTCAATGTTTTGCGTTACGTGAGTCACTTTGTGTAAGAGATTCGTGTTTTTGTTTTATGTTTTTCTCGATTATGGCCGTTGTTCGATTAACATGGTTTTATGCCCCATCCATCCAACGCTTGTAGCACGGTTTTACGCCCCCGCCCCGCAACGCGAGAGCTTAGTACTAGTTATTATAATTTGTTCCTTAGTTAACAATCAATATACAGTTTGGTCTAAATGATAAAATATTAAAAGCAATGTGAACACAACGAAAGCGTGATAGAGTTTAGGAGACATGTAGATTTTTGTCATCACGACTTTAAAGATGGCAATCAACATATGAATTATGTTTCAGAATAGTAAATAATCTCGCATATTAAGACGAAAACTCGTCAGTATTGGTTTGGTTTATTATAGTACTGGTACTAGCTACAGTAACTATATAGGTCAAGTTATGAGGAAACCCAACTAATCTGAGAAAAAACCTTTATAAGAATCAAATCAGGACCTTGTGATCTTTAAACCTTATCTCACTCTCAATATACCACTAGTTATAATACCATGGCTAGTATGTGCCCTTTCTAATCATTTTTTTTCTTATATTAGTACATATAGGAATATAGAAATTATATACATACCTACAAACAAGGTTTGTAGGTACACTAAGTGATTGGGTTTTTTTTCTTTTGGCATTTGTAATTTTACCCTTTAGTTTTTTGCTAAGTGTACGTTTTTAATTGGTTTACGTTTTGAAATAACTTTTGTTCGAAAACAAGTTAGGTTAAATATAATACATTTTCATTAAAAAATATAAGTTCGAGTTACTTTACGTTTCGACGCCGCCGCAACGCATCATACAATTCTTTAACATGAAAAAACATTGTTTTCTTATTTGGTTATTTTTTTTACATGTCGGAATAAATAAGTTGGTTTACATTTTGACGTAATTTTTTCCACAAATAAGTCAAGTCAACTAGAATACATTCCGTGCTTATTTTTATGTATATTTTCGGTTGGTCTATGTTTTGACGCAAATTTTTTTTCGAAACGAGTCAGGTCAAATATAATACGTTTTTATTAGTCTACTTTACGTTTCGCCACCGCTGCAACACGTCGTACCATTCTTTAACATAAAAACCCGTTTTTTTAACTTGCTTATTTTTATGTATGTGTTGGTGTAAATTAAATTTGTTTAACGTTTCGACATATTTTTTTTTTGCAAACAAGTTAGGTCAAATAGAATATGTTTTCGTGTTTATTATTTATTATGTGTGTTTTAATTGGTCTATGTTTTGATGTAATTTTATTTAAAACGAATTGGTCAAACATAATTTATTTTTATTATACAATATAAATTCGAGTGACTTTACATTTTTGATGTCATCGCAACGCGAGAGATATTTACTAGTTGGTAACAAATTCATTTTTCACATAATATTTATATAGTAGACATGAAGCAATATAGAAATATTAAGTTTTTCTAGAACGCTCTAGAAAAAGAAATGATAATAAATTGTGACTATTATAGAAATATTAAGTTTTTCTAGAATGCTCTAGAAAAAGAAATGATAATAAATTGTGACTATTCTTTTATCGACCGGTTGGTACTTTCCTACGAGGCCAATTGTGAAACAATTATATAATATAAATATAACAAATAATAAAAGATATGAAAATGAAATGGAGATTTCTAGGCATGTGAAGAGATGAAAAGAAGCCACATAACGACAACGTAACGCCTTCACTTTCTACCAACTTTCAAGAAACTGCCCTCCCTCGATTGAATCACAAGATATGTGGATAGGACTTTTACGATAAGCGAGTATATTCCATTCTAAAATGTATTTTTCTGGATAATTTATTTAATATATGTATATATAGGAGGTGGATAAATAAAATAAAATAAACTAAAATAAATTGCTTTATCGTGATAATGAACGTCAAAACTTATAAGAAATGAAGCATTGTCAATTTTGTTATTAACTGCCTCTAGTTGAAACTACTTGTGCAAAAGGTTGTGATAATGTAATGAAGCATGAAAGAGTGAAAGATGCCAAGGATTTTGTGACATTTTTTACAAGAGAATTTTTGTGATAAAGTTAATGTTTCTACTGTTAATTACAAAATTATTGATTTTGATCAAGTTTATTTGGAGGATTGTGATGGAGATTTGGATTGTGAATCGTTGATTGATAAAAAAGGATTGTATGTCTGAGAATTGTATTTTGGTTGATTTGGTTAAAAGTGTTAAACCAATACAATACTGAAAGTGGATTACATGTTGATCATGTATAGAATGATTGGATCTAAAACACTATATTATGTGATGAGTTTCCAATCAAGAATGTTCATCCTAACTTGATTGAGAAAAACTTTCATGTTCGAGAAGATCCATCGAATCAAAATATTTTCAATCTTATGTGGAAAAAAAATGTCTAAAAATCAATTATTCATAATCAATCTTTTCAAAAGAATTAAGTGAAAAACCAAGTTTCACAAAAGAAACCTAATCAAAGTGTTAATCATCATAAATCATTTTTTCAAAAGAATAAGAATAAAAATTTTCAGAATTGAAGTTTTTAAAGTCAAGGTTATCAGAATCAAAGGTTTCAAAACAATTCCTCAAATTTTAAAAAAATGAGAAATTGGTGTTTGTGAAAGGAGGGGATATGAGAAACGAAGTAGACATTTATTAGAGTCATTCAAATATTTTTTTCTTTTTGAAGAAGAGTTTATGGAAATTCAATATTGTCATAGGCCTTGATATACAAAGTTACTATTTCTTCAAGTCCGAAGTCCCAAAAATCAAAATCTGTTGAGAAAAATCAAAATCAAAGAACCACCCTAGGTTTGTCGAAAGGGGAACGTGTTTTCAATGTGGGGTCATAGGACATGTGTTTGAGAATTGTTGTCATTACAAACAACAAGATAAACTTGTTATGAAGCAGCAAGAAACCAAAAATGTTTCTATCCAATCTGAGAAGTCTGTGGAAAAGTTGACTTATTGGCAAGTGGAAAAGTTGACTAATTGGCAAAAGGAAAAGTATAAAAGAAAGCTAAGAAACTAGAAACTTTACTTGAAGTAACGAAAAAAATCTGAAGGAATAGTGCTCAAAATGCACAATTTTTACACATGCATAAAGCCTCAAATGTTTTTGTAAAGAGAAAATCTCTTAAGTTAAAAATCATGATTTTAAAAAAATTAAAGGCAGCTCAAATAAACGTTTGTGAGAGAACGTCATATGCTCAAACAGATGTCCCAAAATAGTCTAGGATCACAGTGATGGTGATTGACACTCACCCAAACACCTATTAATTAGGTGTTTGAATGATATAAGTAAGAAAATAAGAAAAACTAAGATGAAGGTGAAGAATCTTGTCCAAGATGTATCAACCAAAGTTGATTAGTAATCCCATGATGATATTAACATTCATAGATCTTGGATATCGATTTAGAACATGCAAATCAGAGACAACCACAAAGATAATCACAAAACAACCTTGGTCCAAGAAACTTGGAGCCAAAGGATACTAGCATTTATTATATATAGCAACTGGCCTCCCAGCGTATTTATAAATACACTAGGAGATTAAACAAGGCCGCCACTAATGTGACAACTTACAAAATGTTCGCTTTTAGCCCATGTAGTCTATCTAACTATTACAAAACAACTCTAAACTATAAAACTCAAATACCAACGGTCTCAAAACGTTCTAACAATATTCCCCCCTAGGCCGTTGTGTACTTTGAGAGTCTTCATTCCTTATCTTGAGCTTTAGGGTTGGCGGTGGCTTCTTGAATGATTGTTGCAGGTGTGGTTTGAGTAGTAACAACTTCACTTATTGTTGGAGGGTCCTCCATAGTGACTTCATATGTAGATGAAGTCGGAGGTGGTGGTATGACTTGCACATCAGATTCTGACGAAGGATCTTTGTTTTGAGGAGAGGATGGTTGTGGTTCAGCATGTTTTTCAACAACTTTCTTCTTTCTTGCTTCATCCTGCTCTTTCTGCTCTTCAATCCTTAACAAAATCTCCTTCATCTCTTTCTTTCTTTCTCTAGCTCTCTCGAATGCTCGTTGAAGAGCATTCCTTCTTCCAGATGTTCATTTCCAGCTCCGACGTGTATCTTATGCCCGTAAAGGATGTTCAAGTCATACAGGCAAAACATAAACACGTCCATCGGATCAAGAATTCTGATATCTTCGTTGTCATTTGATCTGATAACTGCTTCACCAGTTTTCCATCATAGAACTACTTCTTGAAGTTGGTGAGCATCATTGGATGTTCTGGACGAATCTTTACCCTGGTTACTACCTTTGCTGGATTATTACCCATGTAACTCTGCCTTTGCCAGTTATTGGGTTTTTATTATCTTTGAAACTCGTCTTCTAGGGTGCTGGGTTAAAAAACTGTGAATCCACGCACACATTCTCGTAGAATAAGTCTTTCAAAGTTTGCTCCAATGCTGCTATTTGTAGCATTTATAGTTTCGAGTTTACCCAGTTCACGAATATCCCAAGTTGGTAGACTTTGCAAGTCAAGCCCCGTTAGGAAGTGTTAAATCACACCGCCCCTTCGCTTCACTATGAACAACCTTTCAAATACAGTATTTCCAGCTTATGATTCTATTAGTCACCTTAGTTTTCTCAATAGTCACAACCTGATAGAAGTCTGGTAGTTTGGCTCGTTCTTTCTTAAACCATCCAGGATGTTGCGGAGCCACTTCTTCTCCTCCGTCTATCTCATACACTACTTCATCCAAAGTCCCCATTCAAAAAACTTGGCTAGCATCTCAAACCTTTCTACCTCTTCTACATCACTGTCTCCTTCTACATTTACATCCATAACCGATTCGAGTCTTTTCTTTTTCTTTTTAGCTGCAGCTGCCTTCCGTTTTTCTTCCTCTTCTCTGAATTTGTCGAAGTTGAAGAGGTCTTCACCAGTGTACTTCAGCTCTAAATTGGTTGTGGCATACAGTTCTTTGAGCATCTCATGTATCTTAATCAAACCATCAAGCTGAAACTTCAAAAACTCAGTTTGATTAGACATAAAATTATGCAATGCTTGTTTTACTTTCTTTGTTCCTTCAATTTCTCTCGAAGTGCGTCGGTGTCGTTGACTTGATTTTTCAACAGGCATATTTCTTTAGCTGCAAACGACCCAATTTCTCTTGAGAGTCGGTCATATAATTCTTGAAATGGACGAGGTCTGGATGGAACTTGCCGAGGAGGGGCCCGAGCTGTTGAGGCGGGTTTGGACTGAGCATCTTTTGAAGATCCCTCCCCAATTTTCCTCTTTTTGTGAGAGGGAGATTTGCCTGGAGTAGTTTTTGGAGGATCAGTAAACAATACTTAAACGAACTCATCCAATTGTTCTTGTTATGTTGTGACTACAACCGGTGTTTCAGACTCGGTCATATCTCTCCTCTTCAATCTCCGTTCTCTCTTATCGACTTCCATTACGACATGCACAGCCTGCATCTATTCAATTTCTTCTCTGGTTGACCCAGCACGAATGCTGTCACCCATAATTCATTGGGGTTGGGTGTAACCTTCTTATTTTTCTTTGAGCTCTCTTCTTCGACTATTTTCTTCCCCTTGTCTTTTTGTTTGCGAGTTAGCTGGGGTTCTTCCTCTACTTCCATTTCTTGTTCCTCATTGACTGCTTCTCTTCCCTCTCTCTTGCTTGTCTCACACCTTCTATGTACTTGTTGTATGCTTCAAGAACTGATGCAAGCCTTTCCTTTCTGTACATCCAATGATGCAACATCACCCATTCATCAGTTTTTAATTCAGTTATTTGCCTTCTGGTAGGTAACTAAAACTAGTACAAATTTCCATCATGGGGTAGGATTTGATGTTGATCGTTTATGAGCAGCTGAACGAATCTTGGATACATGGCCCATGTGTGAGGGGATCGGCTATTTCACTTCTTCTTGACTCTGTTCAGGAACTACCCCTTGTAGCTGAGCCATCATCGCTTTGTCGGCTATTTCCTTCAGGTTTTGTACGTTCATCTCCTTCATAACATCGATAACTTCTTCAACTGGCTTCTTGGATTCTTCTGTTTTCGACGCGCACTGTTATTGGCTCGATCCTCCGAAGAAACATGCAAAAGAGTTACATACATGGTGAAATATGTCTTCCTCAGCACAATGTTCATAGTAGATCGACTCACACTCTTCAGCACTCTGATTAGGTGTTTCATCAAACACAATCTCACATTCTTTATTTGAACTCTCCTCGGCCACTTCATTAAATACTGGCTCTTTAATGATTTCAGCACGCAATGCCAAGCTTTCTCTCTTAGGAATATAGTCATTCCAGTTAAATCCCTCGTCTTCCCGAGTCACCTTAACAGCCTTAGATTTAGCCAAACCATACTCAATTGCAATGAGCTTTGTTGACGTTTGAGGAGGAGAAGTTTTATAATATCGTTTTCTTATAGTAATCATCTCCGAAAGGATTATGATTACCCTGCACTTCTCGGTTCGGGCACTCTCTTTTGAAGTGACCCTTCTCCCGGCATTTAAAACATGTCACCTTTGACTTATCAAATCCCAGCTTACCATCTGGTCCTCCCAAACTGTTATGCCCTGTTATTTCCATGAAGCGCTGAGCTCTCCTAACTATACTAGCCATACACCATATGATGTCTATCAGTTCTAATTCTTCGGGGTTGATCTGATTGTAATCCTCTTTAGTCATGTTTGGATTCCCGATCTTACCGACCACTAGGCTCTCATATGATTCAAGCACTGATGCCAGTAGAACCATGTGTTGTGTAGCTATATTCTCATTGAAGTTCTGTGCATTTTCCAAATTTACAGCAATGTTGCACTAAAGAATTCTCTGATTTGGGTTAGACTGGTTGTTCTGGTAGCTGTTTAAGTTATTAGAGCTTTGGGACAATTCCAGGGTACTTGGAGTATTTGGATCATAACTTGGGAAGAAGGTAAACCCGGTACCACTGCTTGAATAGTTTTTCGAAGAATTTGATGAGTTGTCAGCACTAAAGGTTGCCTGTATCTTCGCGCTTTGGGTGTTAGCAGTTGCACTTCCTTTATAATACAAATTAACGTCTTGTTGTGCATGTGCACTTCTGGACTTTGCCAACTTTTGTAGTTCCAGCTCATAAGCTTCCCAATAAATTTTTCCAGACTTAACGTGTTGTTGTAGTCAGGACTATTCTTTAGAATCATGAGATATGTTGATGATTTGCCTTCTGGCAGTGCATCAGCAAACTTATCTACCAGTTCTTCGTTATCTTTGTTGACGCCTAACCTCTTCATCTCGACCACGAGGTGACAATACCTCTCGATCAGTTGTTTCATAGACTCACCCTTCAACGGATGGAAGATATCGAATTCTTTCTGCAGCAAGGCTTGTTTGCTCTTAATCATATGTTTGCTTCCTTGAAATTTAACCTTGAGCGCATTCCAGAAATATTGAGCGTAATCTTCATGTTGTAACAATGTTTTGCGGGGTTTCACCGCGAGGCGCGTGACAAACCAGGATCATAGACACCAGTCATATAGAATGACCTCTATATGATAAAAGATACGTTTTAAAATGAAAACCAACTAAAGTAATCAAAGTGCGAAAATTAAATGCGGAAGCGTAAAATAAACAAGTGAAACCGAGCGCCAAAACAAACGCCCGTAACCATAATAATGTTTAAAATGCAAGACTCGATAAAATAGTTTTTCCATGGCGGGCACCTATTTCCTGAAGCTAGTGTCCTGAGAAAACATGCAAGAAACAAGTGTCAACATAAAGAAGAGTGAGTTAACAGGTTATTAAGTTTAAAAGTTTAATCAAATCAATAGTTTTCCCATTATTCCTAACCCGGAATAATAATGTTGCGTCGATAATAAGTTTCATGTTATAATGTAGGTAGCGAGCCTAAGCTATGTCACATAAGAGTTCGCGACTGATTCTGACTGTTGTTGCCTCTGTGTGCCCAGTAGTACTACTCAAAATTTCCCCGCTATAAATCCCATACTAACGGTCTGAGAGTTGATGAGGACTTCCCGTGATAAAGTTGCTACTTAGTGACCATAGCCGTATAACATAAACTAAACTATCAGTTTTAACGGAGTTATTCAACAATAACGTTAAAGTGGAAGTTTACTATGAGCGTACATGTTTTCTCCCCCTGTGTATTTAAAAACCTTAAAATATAGGGGCCGTGAACTCACCTTTGTATTGCTCGGTAAGATTAGATTAAGTGTATGCAAATCTAGAGCGATCAACCATGCCCTATTATAGTTACCATGGTTTATTAGTGATTGTTTATACAAATTATGAAAGTCCTACACGTATCTAGCAACTAGCACGCGAGGAAGTAATCACATAGCACTTCTAACGTTTGGTTTCATATATGTGTTTACAACCTATCCTATCATGTGAATACCAAATAAGCATGGATAGTCAAAATGGCACAACCCCGTTAATTAGTCGAACAATCAGAACAGATTCGTTATTGCAAACAATTTCTAAATTTTAAACCTTTAGTTATAGTTCATGTTTCCAAATCATAATTAGAAATTAAAAAAAGAGCACGTATGGATATAAATCATGAAACATCAACTTTGACTTTTATATTAGAAAACAATTGAATAATAGTACCATGTTATGTTTGTAGATTAATACCTAATAATACTGGTGTCCATTATTACTTTCATGCCAATATATAAAAATCACATTCTCATAAGCATGAATCGAAATCCATGCATATACCCTTTTTTTTGAGTTCTTGACATTCTATAACCATCCACATTCAAATTTAACTGAGCTCGTTATATATATATATATATATAATATATATATATATATATATATATATATATATATATATATATCACAACATACATAAACACAGAAACGCTTATCTCTTCATGTCTACAATTCCACACACAAGTTCGCATACGAGTTCATATTTTTAAACCGAGGTTGAACCAGAAATTGTTTTTGTACCTACTCTAAGCGTTTTCTTTCAGATACAAATATACATATGCACGACTACATATACCGATATTACACAGATTCGGGTACGGGTTTTCATGAGTTTATGACGAAATCGAATCAGGTTTCTCGTTCACGCAGTCAAGTATACAAGCTCTACAACGTACTTATAATCATCTACCCCTACGCTTATGTTTCATTATCCACATATAACTATCAACAGTGGCATGAAACCAATTAGCG
This sequence comes from Scalesia atractyloides, assembly GCA_947069175.1. Lineage (NCBI taxonomy): Eukaryota > Viridiplantae > Streptophyta > Magnoliopsida > Asterales > Asteraceae > Scalesia > Scalesia atractyloides. The sequence continues at coordinate 28,546,715 of CAMTDV010000010.1, forward strand.
AAGGAACATATACATTCCCGAATCACATGTATATTCGACTCGTCAACGCGTTCCTATCCACACACATTCATGTACCCACAACTAGGTTTGCAAGTACAATCAGTTCATCAAGTTCCGGTTACACGTACATACGATCCTGTTTAATCCTAACATTACATACATAAATTTCATGCCATACCAGTCTACGACTATTCATATACATACGTATACATCTAGTACCGGTTAAATCAAGTTGGTTATCACCTAAACAGTTGAGCATGGCACTATGTGAACATGGAATACGACTCGAACCAAAACCGTGACAAGAAACTGCGACAAGAGTGTTGATTTAACGATTACGGATGAGGAAGAGAGTCTTACCGGCGATTGGAGGTAGCGTTTCGGCTGGAATAGGGTATCGATGATGGCTGCCGCAAACAACTGTCGGGAGGTTAGGGTTTTATTTTATTTCTGTTGCAAGTTATCCCTTAATCATATGCAACATACTATTAAAAAAAGGTTGTGGCGGTTTCGGAGGTGGCATGTGGGCCGAAAATTATAAGGGATGAAGGGGCATGTGGGTTGGGGCTAGAGTTTAGGCCGTAGGAAATTTGGGTGTGTGGCTGCACTCACAAAATAACTCAAATGAGGAATGCATGGGATGGGTAGTGTATGGTTGCAAATATGAGATTTTATTATTATTATTATCATTATTAATATTGTTATTATTATTATTATTATTTTTATCAACTAATACTAACAATATATCGACTCATATAATATAATATATGTTAATCAAGTTACATTTCGTGTCGCATAAGTATCAGGCTATGTGAGTTCCTTTATGGTTCAGACGGTTCGAGTCGGTTGAATCAAATAAGCTAAATTTAAACACATAATGCAAATGCATAACGAAAACTAAGTTAGGAAAGATACCTGATTTTTCCGGGATGTCACATTATCCCCAAGTTGAAAGAATTTTCGTCCCGAAAAGTGAGTATACGCGAGTAAGCATGCATAGGCATAAAAGTTGTGTCGTTAGAATTGTGCGTGTAAAATCCCAGGCTATCACGTCATCCCCCTGTTAGCAAAATTTCGTCCCGAAATTTAGTTTGTGGTACTATTTGTTTGCTGCTCAGTCTTAAAGAGGTGAGGAAACTTGCTCTTCATCTGATCCTCTCTTTCCCACGTGAACTCCGGTCCACGCTTAGAGTTCCAACGAACTTTGACGATGGTATCTTGTTGTGTCTTCGAGTCTTGACCTCTCGGTCCATGATCTCGATTGGTTCTTCAATAAACCGCAGTCGTTCGTCCACATGGATATCTTCCAATGGAACGACTAGTGTTTCATCCGCCAAACACTTCCTCAAATTTGAAACGTGAAAAACGTTGTGAAATCCGCTGAGTTCATCAGGAAGATTTAGTTCATACGCCACCGACCCAATCTTCTTTGTGATTTCAAACGGGCCTACATAATGCGGGTTTAGTTTGCCTCGCTTTCCAAAACGAATCACCCATTTTGAAGGTGAGGCTTTCAGTAGGACTCTATCTCCTACCTGAAATTCCAGTGGTTTACGACGTTGATCGGCATAACTCTTTTGACGATCGCGAGCTACCGCTATGCGGTTTCTGATTTGCACAAATTGTTTCGGTTATTTCAGTATCAACTCAGGACCAGTGAGCTGACTATCACTAACTTTCGCCCAACACACGGGCGACCTACATTTCCTTCCATACAGCGCCTCAAAGGTTGCTGCCTGTATACTCATGTGATAGCTGTTGTTATAAGAAAATTCCACTAATGAATGGTGAGTTGTAGTGATCAAACTCGTCAAGGTTTCGGGTGTTCCTTTCGGGCATCGGCTACCACATTAGCTTTGCTCGGGTGATACTGGATGGCACATTCATAGTCATTCAGTAGTTCGACCCAGTGACGTTGTCGCATGTTTAACTCCTTTTAATTAAAATATGCCGGAGGCTCTTATGATCCGTGTAGATAGTACACTTCGTACCATACAGATAATGTCTCCAGATTTTTAGTGCGAATACCACTGCTCCTAACTCCAAATCATGAGTGATGTAATTCTTCTCGTGTACTTTTAGTTATCCGAATACGTACGTGATGACCTTTTCACGTTGCATAAGTACGCATCCAAGCCCTTGGATTGAAGCGTCATAGTACACGACGAAATTGTCTGTACCTTCTGGTAGGGGCAGAATGGGTGCACTACAAAGCTTCTGCTTTAACAGTTGAAACGCCTCTTCTTGCTTATCACCCCAAATGTACTTAGTGTTCTTCTGAGTCAAGGTTGTGAGTGGTTGCGCGATCTTTGAAAACCCTTCAATGAAACGACGGTAGTAACCTGCCAGACCCAAAAAAATTGTCGAACTTCCGTTGGCGTCCTAGGCGCCTCCCAACTTTTAATTGCCTCAATCTTAGCTGGATCAACATGGATACCCTTTTCGTTTACTATATGTCCGAGGAATTGGACTTCGCGAATCCAGAAGTCGCACTAAGAAAACTTGGCATACTGCTTCTCCCGTTGAAGCAGTTCCAAAACTAACCGTAGATGCTCTTCATGCTCTTCCTTGGTTTTGGAGTACACAAGTATATCATCAATAAAAATGATGACAAACTTGTCGAGATAAGGTGTACACACGCGGTTCATGAGATCCATAAATACCGCGGGTGCATTGGTGAAGTCGAATGGCATGACCAAAAACTCGTAATGGCCATAACGGGTGCGGAAAGCTGTCTTTGAAATGTCTTCTTCTCTGACTCGAAGCTGGTGATATCCTGACCTTAAGTCGATCTTGGAGTAGTAACCTGACCCTTGTAGCTGATCAAATAGATCGTCAATTCGAGGTAAGGGGTATCGATTCTTGATTGTAACCTTGTTAAGCTCTCGATAGTCGATACACATGCGAAAGGTTCCATCCTTCTTCTTGACAATTAGTACTGGAGCTCCCCACGGTGATAAGCTGGGACGGATAAAACCGTTATCCAATAACTCCTGTAGTTGTAGCTGAGTACATAGTTCTTGTAGTTCAGATGGTGCTAGACAGTAAGGAGCTCTAGCGATTGGAGCCACGTGATTTGCTAGTTGGATCTCGAATTTGACTTGTCTATGGGGTGGAAGACCGGGTAAATCTTCAGGAAAGACTTTAGGGAAGCCGCGTATGATTGGAATGTCCTCGACTATCCTTTCATCCGTCGACTGTTCAGTGATAAGAGCAACAATGGCTACCGAATTCTTCTTATGAAGGTACTTCTGAGCTTGCATAAAAGAGATTATATCCGTGACGACACCCCTTCGATCACCCTGGATTGATAGAGTTTCGCCACTAGAAAGAGGGATGCGAATAACCTTCTCGCAATAAATTATTTCGGCTCGGTTTTTGGACAACCAGTCCATACCAACTACCACGTTGAAACTACCCAGCGTAGTTGGCATAAGATTTATGTTGAATGTGTGACCAGCGAGAGAGAGCTGGCACCCTTTGAGGATTTGGGTTACTTCTACTGTTTTACCGTCGGCTAACTCTATGGTGTACTTGGTTTCTAGTGAATCAGGGGCAACATCTAACAGTTTCCTAAATGACTCTGATATAAAACTTCTATCGGCACCGGAATCAAATAACACATTTGCAAATGATTATTTAACAGAAACTTACCAGTTACAACGTTAGAGTCATCCTTTGCTTCGCCCTTTCCCAATGCGAAGGCGCGTCCTTTAGCTCCACCATTGTTACCCCTACTGTTGTTGTTGTTTCCGCTCTGATTTTGGCATCCGCCACTGTTGTTCCCCTTGAGTTGCGGGCAATCCCGTTTGAAGGGTGCAGTGGTACCACACTAGTAGCAACCCCGATTTGCCCCCTTTTGTTGTTGTTGTTGGTTCTGACTTTGCCTTGGAAGAATATCCCCGTGAGAGTCCCTTGCCGCATGACCAATTTTGCCACAACGTTGGCAACGAGTGCTATCACATGGGCTATTGTGGTGCAGGTTGCAATGGTTGCACTTTGGTTTTCGACCCGCGTAGCCGCCTTGTGTCTGATTATTGTTGTTGTTGGAAGACTGATTGTTGTAGCCTCGGTTATTATTGTTGAACCTTTTCTGAGAACCCTGTTGAGACTGACCAGAAGTTTGTTGTTTAGAGGAACTATCCTCCCACTTTCTCTTGTTGTCTGGGGCAACCTCAGACTCGCCCCTCTTTGGCAGCTTCCCCTGTTCAACTGCCTTATCTGTCAGTTTGTGCGCCAGCCGCACTGCCTGCTGAACCGTCGTCGGGTTACTAGACATCACCATTCCCTAAATCTTAGGGACCAATCCACCCAGATAGGGTTCTATTTGCTTGTACACAGCTCTAGCCATCTCTGGACATAAAAACACTAAGTCGTAGTGTTTGGAGGTGTATTCCTCAATTTATGAACTCCTCATCTTGTGCTTCCACAGATCTTGCTCCAATTAGTGGACACTGTCTCTCGGACAATACTCTTCCCTGACCAAGATTTTGCATTCATCCCATGCCAACGCATTGGCTGCAGCTAGACCCCTGGTTTGCACTTGACCGTTCCACCAAGTCAGTGCCCCATCTTCCAGTGTAGAGGCTGCTAATTTCACCCTATTTCCTGGTAAGCAGTTGCACATTGCAAAAAACCGATTCAACTTTTTCGATCCACTGAACCAATCCGATGGGTCCTTCCATCCATGTGTATTTGCTGGGCTTGCAGTCTAGAAAATCCTTATAGGGGTTAAACCATGCGCCTCCAGGGTTAAGGTTTTGGTTGTTGTTCTGGAGGTGCTGATTGTTTGCTGCAATAGCTCCGTTAACATGGTCCTGGATAAGTGCGGCCAACTCCGCATGGGTCATGGTGATGTTTCCACGACCGCCACCGCGAGACATTCTATTTCGACACACACACAATTATAGGAGACAAAGTATCATACTTCAAAACAAACGATTCAGGCTAAGGTAACATCTTAGCACACTAACGAGGAGGATGACGACATGTTTGTTAAGTTAGTATGATGAGATATATATAGAGTAAGACAGTACAATACAATTAACATCACGTAATTGTGTTCGAGTCGGCGATACTGGTGTCGTGTCTATGGTTATAGTTTAGGTCTACGACTAATGCAAACCTAATTCTCTATAACTACTTGCTCTGATACCAATCTGTCACACCCTCAATTTCGACTTGCGGGGTTTTACCGCAAGGCGCGTGACAAACCAGGATCATAGACACTAGTCATATAGAATGACCTCTATATGATAAAAGATACGTTTTAAAATGAAAACCAACTAAAGTAATCAAAGTGCGAAAATTAAATGCGGAAGCGTAAAATAAACAAGTGAAACCGAGCGCCAAAACAAACGCCCGTAACCATAATAATGTTTAAAATGCAAGACTCGATAAAATAGTTTTTCCATGGCGGGCACCTATTTCCTGAAGCTAGTGTCCTGAGAAAACATGCAAGAAACAAGTGTCAACATAAAGAAGAGTGAGTTCACAGGTTTATTAAGTTTAAAAGTTTAATCAAATCAATAGTTTTCCCATTATTCCTAACCCGGAATAATAATGTTGCGTCGATAATAAGTTTCATGTTATAATGTAGGTAGCGAGCCTAAGCTATGTCACATAAGAGTTCGCGACTGAAGCTGACTGTTGTTGCCTCTGTGTGCCCAGTAATAAGACTCAAAATTTCCCCGCTATAAATCCCATACTGACGGTCCGAGAGTTGATGAGGACTTCCCGTGATAAAGTTGCTACTTAGTGACCATAGCCGTATAACATAAACTAAATTATCAGTTTTAACGAGTTATTCAACAATAACGTTAAAGTGGAAGTTTACTAAGAGCGTACATGTTTTCTCCCCCTGTGTATTTAAAAACCTTAAAATATAGGGGCCGTGAACTCACCTTTGTATTGCTCGGTAAGATTAGATTAAGTGTATGCAAATCTAGAGCGATCAACCATGCCCTATTATAGTTACCATGGTTTATTAGTGATTGTTTATACAAATTATGAAAGTCCTACATGTATCTAGCAACTAGCACGCGAGGAAGTAATCACATAGCACTTCTAACGTTTGGTTTCATATATGTGTTTACAACCTATCCTATCATGTGAATACCAAATAAGCATGGATACTCAAAATGGCACAACCCCGTTAATTAGTCGAACAATCAGAACAGATTCATTATTGCAAACAATTTCTAAATTTTAAACCTTTAGTTATAGTTCATGTTTCCAAATCATAATTAGAAATTAAAAAAAGAGCACGTATGGATATAAATCATGAAACATCTACTTTGACTTTTATATTAGAAAACAATTGAATAATAGTACCATGTTATGTTTGTAGATTAATACCTAATAATACTGGTGTCCATTATTACTTTCATGCCAATATATAAAAATCACATTCTCATAAGCATGAATCGAAATCCATGCATATACCCTTTTTTTGAGTTCTTGACATTCTATAACCATCCACATTCAAATTTAACTGAGCTAGTTATATATATATATATATATATATATATTTATACATATATATTTATACATATATATTTATACATATATATATCACAACATACATAAACACAGAAACGCTTATCCCTTCATGTCTACAATTTAACACACAAGTTCGCATACGAGTTCATATTTTTAAACCGAGGTTGAACCAGAAATTGTTTTGTACCTACTCTTTGCGTTTTCTTTCAGATACAAATATACATATGCACGACTACATATACCGATATTACACAGATTCGGGTACGGGTTTTCATGAGTTTATGACGAAATCGAATCAGGTTTCTCGTTCACGCAGTCAAGTATACAAGCTCTGCGACGTACTTATAATCATCTACCCCTACGCTTATGTTTCATTATCCACATATAACTATCAACAGTTGCATGAAACCAATTAGCGAAGGAACATATACATTCCCGAATCACATGTATATTCGACTCGTCAACGCGTTTCCTATCCACACACATTCATGTACCCACAACTAGGTTTGCAAGTACAATCACTTCATCAAGTTCCGGTTACATGTACATACGATCCTGTTTAATCCTAACATTACATACATAAATTTCATGCCATACCAGTCTACGACTATTCATATACATACGCATACATCTAGTACCGGTTAAATCAAGTTGGTTATCACCTAAACAGTTGAGCATGGCACTATGTGAACATGGAATACGACTCGAACCAAAACCGTGACAAGAAACTGCGACAAGAGTGTTGATTTAACGATTACGGATGAGGAAGAGAGTCTTACCGGCGATTGGAGGTAGCGTTTCGGCTGGAATAGGGTATCGATGATGGCTGCCGCAAACAACTGTCGGGAGGTTAGGGTTTTATTTTATTTCTGTTGCAAGTTATCCCTTAATCATATGCAACATACTATTAAAAAAAGGTTGTGGCGGTTTCGGAGGTGGCATGTGGGCCGAAAATTATAAGGGATGAAGGGGCATGTGGGTTGGGGCTAGAGTTTAGGCCGTAGGAAATTTGGGTGTGTGGCTGCACTCACAAAATAACTCAAATGAGGAATGCATGGGATGGGTAGTGTATGGTTGCAAATATGAGATTTTATTATTATTATTATCATTATTAATAATGTTATTATTATTACTATTTTTATCAACTAATACTAACAATATATCAACTCATATAATATAATATATGTTAATCAAGTTACATTTCGGGTCTCATAAGTATTAGGCTATGTGAGTTCCGTTATGGTTTGGACGGTTCGAGTCGGTTGAATCAAATAAGCTAACTTTAAACACATAATGCAAACGCATAACGAGAACTAAGTTAGGAAAGATACCTGATTTTTCCCGGATGTCACAAACGTGAAAATATCTTCTTTAATTGCCTCTTGTAAAATATTAATCATCTTCTTTTCATGAGCGAATGCAGCCTTTTCTTGTTCATTGTACTGCATTATCACTTTCTCTAAACCATTTTCACCCGTCAGAATCTTATAACCTTCCTCTATCACGTACCAACTGTCGAGGTAATTCGCTTGTACCTAGTTGACAAACCGATCATGCCAGCCTTTATAATCTTCAAGACACATCAATTTTGGTGGTTTAGTCATCGTACCCATCTCGTTATCTAAAATTAAGGCTTAGGCGGTTGCGGTTGAAACTGTTGATGTAGCGAATGCGTTGAAGAATTCGTTCTCCATTTGACAAAAAAAATTAACAAAGATTGTATTGTGCGAAGTGGGTTTTGTGCGGAGTGACACTCGTGCGAACTGAAACTTCAAAAATAACACCTTTACATCACTTCGTATGATTTGGAATTAGTTTAGTACGAAGTAAGAAACTCAATTTTAAAAGGTTTTCACTTCATTCGAAGTGGATGTTCACATCGTGCGAGGTGTGTTCACAATTTCACGTTTTTTTTGAAATTTTTGTCATGATTCAATTGTTTTTAGCTCTGAATCTTTCAAGGGTTTGTTCAGAATGGTTTTTACATATTATACTGAAAAATCTGTCCATTTTGTCCATAAAATCATTGAAAATGATAAAAAGTAGAAGAATGAGTAGAATAAGAAGTCTTCAAAGGCTGAATCTTGATCAATTGTCTTCAAATCAGGCCTCCAGGCTCTAATAGCACTTTTGAGAGGATCGGCTCTTCTCCAAAAGTACGAGAACTAATTTGATATCTAGTCGATGTGTGGAATCCATTATTAACTTGTGACCATATGAGTATTGCTGTTTAAATTCATTGTTTCATTAATATCTTCAAACGTTGTACAATTCTAAAACAAACTGGACAGGGCTTCGCCTTCACAGTCAACCAAAACAACTACAGACTCAAGACTCAACACCCGTATTTATACACAGGACCACTTCGTGCGAGCTGAGTCTTCACTTCGAACGAGGTGAACTCATTTCGTACGAAGTAACTTACTTCGCACGAAGTGAATAACCACTCCTTGCGAAGTGTATAATATATACATGAGAATGTGAATCTAACATTGAAGCCCTATTACAATTGACTCAACATGACCCTAAGACGTTGGCTATAGACATTCTGCATCAACACCATGGTACTTTGTTAGCATTGTCAATCATGCAGTAAAAGATCAAACCAGATATGTTAAAGGGCTGGTTTGTACATAGATTGAGCATAGCTGCCGACTATTCCAAGTTTAGACCATCATACCGCCTTTCCTGTGGGCCACACTTAGACTTAAAGTATGCAAGATCAACCTCCAATCTTTTGTCAACCCTTTCTTCTTTATTTCATTCTTTCCTCTAATTCTCCAACATAGTTCATTCCCCTTAATCCTTCCAGAACATCTTCCTTGCTCGGTTTCATTGGATCTCTGGAATTGTCTCCGAGATGTAAAACTTTTCAAACTATTTCCTCAGTCACAATTACCTCTTTGTTTTGAGCTATTGTTGTGATTGTTTTACCTCTTTCTATTGTTTTCACTTTTGTTGTTCTCCAAAATTCTTCTATGTGAATGCGGTAGATTGTTGGATTTGTCTGAACTGCATAACTTATTTTTCTTCTCGACAACCAATCCATTACGTCTTCGAAGTCTGGTTCTGGTGGAATTAGAGTAATAGGCTGGTTGTGCTTTCTTGTTCCATCCCATGCCAAAGGTTGAGCCATTCTGAAAAATGAAAACGAGCCAAATAAGATATGGGTTCCGAAACGTAACTATTTAGTTAGATTTATATTTAAAAATAGAATAAAATTAGAAAAAATTACAAACAAAAGCCTAATTGCGCTAGTAAGAACGTTAATAAGATATTAACTACGCCGGTTAAAAATATTTACGCCGGTAATAAGACTTAAATGCGCGGTGATATTTACGAGTCAGGTTAAAAGCGCTGGTTATTTATGCTGAACACTGGTCGCGTAAATGAGTCAGATCTTGAGTTCATGATCAGCGTAGATACTCATCTACGCTGATTTCCTAGCGTATTTGTCAAGTACGCCGGTTGCTCGAACTCGTGTTTCAAACTTCTCATTTACGCGATCAACCTGTTTCAGTTAAATCCGTGGCCTTCATCAAATACGTTGTATTCAAATTATTCTTGATAAACCCTTAAAAAACTAAACTGGTCCGATCTTAGTCGTTGCACACTCCAAGCATTGTTTGTACGATACGACCATTCGAAGTAAACTAATGAATGATATTACCATACCTTAATCGATTTCAACACAAGAGATATGAATTCTTAAGTTTAGAGCGTTTTGAAAGGTTTTTTATGAAGATGATGATGAGAAAACGTTTGGAAAACTTTACAAAAACCAAAACTGATGTGTATATATACATATTAAAAAAATAACTTCCAGCATAATTATTAATTATGCTGGTAATTAAATACGCCGCCCCTGTGTTTTTGGAAAGATTCTTCAGTTCTAAGTAATCCAAACAAAATACCCTCAAAAATTTCAAACCTTCTCGAAAAACATGCCCTTTTTGCTAAAAATTATGTAGAAATAGAAAATAGCCCAGTTGGCCGGGCTGGGTGCATCACACCGCCAAGGCTCGGGTTCGAGTCCCTTGGTTATCACCGGTTCGACCCAATTATAATAAGAAAAAACCCTAATGCTCTCTCTCTAGCCGGCGACTTTTTGTTCTTCTTTCAATCCTACGATTTTGATCGTGAACATGTGTGCAACAGATCTTTTATTAGGGGTTTGAGTAATCAAATCTTCAATACGAACTCTGGTGGCATATAGGATCGATCGGATAGTAGGTTTTTCGACTTTGTTTTTCAATCGCCGCCTGAATCTGTGTTTCCGAACTGGTTGTATAGATATATTGTTTTATCGGTCCTTCTGGTTAGGCAGAAACCTTGACTAAACAAGACCTCTATACGATTTTGTTAGAAGCATGGCCTAGGGTTATCGCTAGATTAGGGTTTTTCTTTTCGTTTCTTTTGGTTTCTGATTTTCGTCTACGTGTTGCATGGTGTGATTTAGTCTTGTTTGAAGTGAGAGTTAGTGATTTCTGGTATGGATGAATGTAAAAACGCTTCGGATATAATCAGGATCATCGTGGGAAGCCGCCATTGCCGATTAGGGGTATTGCTAGTCGAGTTGTCAATATAGATGGGCACACAGCGCTCCCTCGGCGTGGTACAATGTCTACTCAGATTCAGGTTAGTGATGAAATAACTAATGCCACGATACCTGTCTCCTTGGAAAAGCGGGACTCCCACAATGTTGGGATGGACGACGGTCATGGCCTTCATGCAGGAGTCGGAGATGAGGGGAAAGTGGCTACTTCAGATTTGCAGAAGGATTGTAATTCTAAAGGTGAACTCTCGGAAGCCATGACGTATGCAGATTTGGTTACGGCTACAAATTCCAAAAGAGTTAACTTTAGATCTCTTGCTAGTACTGGTATACATGAGGGATGCGATGTTGTTCTCCCGCGTGATTCTATTCGAGCGGTACAAGATAAGTTAGCCAATACTTTATATGGGTATTTCCTAGGAGAACGTATTGCGTTCCCGGTTGTGGAGTACTTTGTTCGCAATAACTGGAAGAAATTTGGATTGCAGAAGTCAATGATGAATGCGAATGGTTTCTTCTTCTTTAAGTTTGCGGATCATAAAGGTATGCTAGATGCTCTAAAGGAGGGTCCATGGATTATACGATCACAACCTATCTTCCTAACTGAATGGACACCGACTTCAAAGTTGGAAAAGAAGGAGGTAACCAAGGTCCAAGTCTGGGTGAAAATTCATGATGTTCCGCTGGCTGCATACACCGAGGATGGCCTTAGTATGATCGCTACTGCCATTAGTGTTCCAAAACTATTGGACTCCTATACTAGTTCGATGTGTATGGACACTTGGGGCCGTAGCAGTTATGCCAGAGCCTTAATAGAAATCTCAGCGGACAAGGCGTTGAAAGGGGAGCTGACGATCGCAATACCGGAGGTAAACGGGGAGGGCTTTAGCAAGGAAACTATGTATGTGGAGTATGAATGGAAGCCGATTAGATGTTCTAGTTGTTGTGTGTTTGGCCATTCTGTGGATTCCTGCCCCAAGCAAAAAAGGGAACCAACTAACACTGCTAAGCAGATTCAACCTAGATTTCCAGTAAAACAAGGCAATGGGAAAGGTAAGGTAGGCTCTAAAATTGATGCGGAAGGTTTCACCGTAGTGTCTAGCAAAAAAGTAGCTAGGAAAGGAGGGTTCCAGATAAATAAGCCCAAACCAAAGTTTGAGTATCGACCGCTAATAGGTAAAGGGAAGAATGAGCTGCCCACTCGGCCGTCGATGGGGAGTGTTGTCTCAAATAATTCGTTTGAGGTGTTAAATGAGGTAGAGGTGGATGGGAACCATAGTATTAATGCTGCGACAAGTAACCAGGAACATTCTGAGGATGAGGAGGTGATTGAAGTGCATAATGAAATGGATGAATTCATCTTAAAGGAATCTTCTAATCCTGATTGTAAAAAAGGGGCAAGCACTCCTACAACGGTAGTGTCTAATGATTAGTCTAGCAGCCTGGAATATTAGGGGCTTGAACCGGCCTCTCAAACAAAACGAGGTTCGTCATGTGGTTAGGAGTAATCATCTTTCGTTTTGTGCAATCTTAGAATCTCATGTGGATATTGGTAACCTTCATAAAGTATGTAGAACCGTGTTTAGGGGTTGGGATTGGACCTCCAATGGCAGTAGATGTAATAAAGGTACTAGGATCATTTTAGGTTGGAACCCAATGGAGATTGATGTTATGGTCATTGCCCAAACGGATCAGGTTATGCATATTCAGTTGAATTTTAAACTTGAGAAGAGGAGCCTGCTATGCTGGGTGGTTTATGCAGCAAATTACTATGTCACTCGGAGGGATTTATGGCAACAGCTAGTTCGGCATAAAGGTTTCGTGGGTGATAATCCGTGGGTTATTCTGGGAGATTTCAACTCAGCTCTTTTTCTGGAGGATAATTCCATGGGATCTTCATATGGCTCAGCGGGTATGAGGGACTTTCAAGAGTGTGTTACTGAGTTGGAGGTGGTTGATATTAATAGTTCGGGATTCAATTTTACATGGAATCAAAAGCCTAAAAAAGGCGTGGGGCTGCTAAAGAAGCTTGACCGTGTTATGGGTAACACTGCGTTTTTGGCTGAGTTTCCTAACTCCTACACGGTTTTTCAGCCGTATAGGATATCAGATCATTGCCCATGTTTGTTAAAGATCCCATCTCCTAGTAAGATGAAACCTAAACCATTCAAGTTTGCTAATTTCTTGGTTCACAAACCGGAATTCACTGATATTGTTAAGAAGCATTGGGATATGGCCATTGATGGGGTTCCTCAATTTTGTGTAGTAAAGAAACTGCGCCTTTTAAAGAAGCCATTTCAGGCTCTCTTATTGAAACAAGGAAATTTACACAAGAAAGTTGAGAGTCTAAGATGTAAGCTGGATGCTATTCAACAGAACATTGATGTTGAGCCGTTTAATATGGATCTTCGAATGCAGGAAGTAAAAATTAATAAGGAATTTCAGGAAGCTTGTTTAGATGAGGAACGGTTTATGCTCCAAAAATCTAAAGTGGAATGGTTGAAAGCTGGTGATGCAAATACGAAATTCTTCCATGCTACCCTGATAAGTAGGAATCACTCCTCCAGGATTGATAGCATTAAGGATTCTAATGGGGTTCTGTTTGAGGGGGATAATGTCCGGGATATGCTTGTCAAACACTATGAGCAATTTCTTGGGTACCAAGGATATGGTCACTCTAGGCCCCCTGCCGAACTGTTCATGAATAAGTTGAACTCAGAGGATGCTGTGCATATGGTTCGTCCAGTTACTGCTGCTGAGGTGAAAACGGTCATGTTCTCGATTGGTAATGAGAAAGCCCCTAGGCCTGATGGCTTTTCGGCAGCCTTCTTTAAAAATGCGTGGCATATCATAGGTCAAGAGGTGTCGAATGCCATTATGGACTTCTTCAGGACTGGTAAACTCCTACGGGAAATTAATAATACCCTGATAGTGCTTGTGCCGAAGAAAGTGACGCCATCCCTGATTACGGACTTCCGGCCCATTGCATGTTGTAATGTGATTTATAAATGTATTAGTAAGATTGTGGCGGATCGGATGAAGGGGATGCTTAATCAGATTGTCAGTATAAACCAGTCAGCTTTCATTCCAGGTAGGAAAATTTCTGATAATATTCTGCTTACTCAAGAGTTGTTACATAATTATCACAGGGATTATGGGCCTCCGAGATGTGCGTTCAAGGTGGATATCCAAAAAGCTTATGATACTGTTGATTGGAACTTTCTTAAGGATATTCTTATAGGGTTCGGATTTAATAGTAAAATGGTGGATTGGATTATGACTTGTGTGTCAACTACGACATATTCTATCAGTGTGAATGGTAATCTGCATGGGTATTTCAAGGGTGGCCGTGGGTTAAGACAAGGAGATCCATTATCTCCGTATTTATTCACTCTTGTCATGGAAGTCCTTACATGTCTTTTGCAGAGGGATGCTCGGCTTGATACCTCTTACAGATTTCACAATAGATGTGAAAGACAACAAATTATCAATCTTTGTTTTGCTGATGACTTGTTTCTATTTGCCCGTGGAGATATCTCCTCTGCCCGCTGTATCAAGTTGGCACTGGCTACATTCACGAACATGTCTGGATTGGTCCCTAGTATCCAAAAAAGTACTGCCTTCTTCTGCAATGTTCCACCCAACGTTAAAAATGAAATTCTACAGACCCTGAGATTTGAGGAGGGCGTGCTGCCGGTTAAATATTTGGGTGTTCCGCTTATTTCTTCTCGGCTGCTCTCTAGAGATTGCAATGTTTTAATTGAAAAGATAGAGCAGCGTATTCAAAACTGGAGAAATAGGTTTTTATCATTTGCAGGAAGGTTGCAGCTTATCAACTCGGTACTTTCAGCTTTGCATTCGTATTGGTCCGCTTTTTTATTTTGCCAGCACAAATTATTAAGGAGCTTGAAGCTAAATTACGGAATTTCCTGTGGGCGCAAAAAGGAAATTTTCATAGAGGAAAAGCTAAAGCCTCATGGAATTCTATTTGTGTCCCTAAGTATGAGGGCGGCCTGGGTATTAGGCGACTTGGAGATTCGAATAAAGCTCTTATGGCAAAGCATATTTGGAGCATTCTGAACAAAAGGGAGTCCTTGTGGGTTAACTGGATCTACTCCTACATATTAAAAGGCTGCAGTTTCTGGGTATGTAAGGAAGCTACGAATTGTAGCTGGAGCTGGAGAAAGCTTCTTCAGATGAGGCATAGTATCAGGGATCACGTGTGGTCGAGAGTGGGCAATGGGAATAATACGTCAGCATGGTATGATAACTGGAGTCAACTTGGTCCGTTATCTAACTTCTTGTCTCCTAGGACCATTTCCAATGCGGGATTTACACTTCATGATACGGTTGCGGATATATATAATCAAAGTACTTGGGCTTGGCCATCGGCTTGGAGAGACTTGTTCCCAGAATTGACTCAATTGGATCAGATTTATCTGGAACCAAATAAAGTGGACCAAATTTGCTGGAAGGATGGGGATGATATACTTGAGTTTTCTTCCTCAAGTGTCTGGCATTCGATTCGGATAAGGGAGCCGGAAGTGGATTGGGCTGAAGTAGTCTGGTTTAATCAGTGCATCCCTAAGCATGCTTTCTTTATGTGGTTGATTATCCGACGGAAATTGCTAACTCAGGATAAGATTCTCCAGTGGGATATCTCGAGAAGGAAAAACATGAATATGATGTGCTGTCTTTTGTGCTATGAGAATGTTGACTCCCATGATCATCTTTTCTTTGAATGTAAGTTTTCTAAACAGGTATGGAACAAGACTAGAGATAAGGTAGGTATGTCAACGGTTGGATCCAGATGGAGTGACATTATGGCCTGGCTTCTGGCTCGTGCTCGCTCGAAAACAGCAGCGCACTATACAAGTCGAGTGTTTGTTGCCTGTGCAGCATACATAATATGGCAAGAACGTAACGCGAGATTGTTCAAGAATCAATCTAGGCCACCAGATACCATATGCGAACAAATATTAAAGACAGTTCGGTACAAGCTGATGGGGGTTAAGTTCAAAGATTGTGCGAATGTTCGGAGGCTGCTAGGCAAATGGAAGATAAATGGCAACTTCATTTCCGATAATGGAGGCTGATTACTATTTTTCTTTGTGTGATTAGTGGTTCTAGATTCTAGTCTAGTAGTTGTACTTGTCTTTGATTACTGCTTTATATTGTTTGCTTGATTTACTGTCATGAGGTGTGTCTCATGATAGAACTAGTGGGAGATTATCCTCACTACTTGTATTATTTGGTTGGTTAATATATAGAATCACAGGGGTAACCCATTACCCAAAAAAAAGAAACCACATCTAATCTGGAATGAAACATACTCTGTTTTGTGGGTCCACCCAAAGTTCATAGGCAATTGGTTGAGAAACAACGGCAAGATATTAATTCATTCATCATTTGTAGTGGCAGTATAACCATAATAATATTAACAATATTGAAATGTACAAAGTAACTTGGTATGGATACGCAAAAGCTTAACCTTCATGTCTCCTCAACAACTGCCCAAAAAATACACATGTCAGCATGGTAATAAAGGGAAGATAACTTTCAGTAATAAAGTAGATAGATATTAGCTTTGGGTCACGTAGAGAAATCAGTAGAATAATCTAAGTAGAAGGTTAAAATGTATACACATATTATATAGTTAACATGCACGGATGAGGTATATGAAGCGTTAACAAACCAAGAGCTTCTAGTGTCACAAAGCAAGCATCAAGAGGACCTTGATGTGGAGCATGTCTAACGAAATTGATAGAACGGAAGAAAGATTTGTACCTGTCTTACGTTCTTATCAACAGAACAGATATCACATTGAATGATCCTGTTAACAAATGAAATGGGTCAAGAGGCTAATTTGCCAAACAGGTTAATTTAAAAAAAAAAGTATACAATTACACCAGTCAAAGAGCTAGATGTAACAAACAGATTTTATGCTAAGAAAATGTCTAAAATTGAAACCGGTCAGGTCAAGCCGGTTGAACTAGCTAATGCTTAATCCATCATAGCACTTGAGCCATGCTATCAAAGTCAAATACGAGCCCACAGATAACTAATATATCAATTATAGATACTAGATCATGGCCAAACCATACACACTTTTGTATCCTAAAGATGATCATAGTGCACGATCTAAACACATGCATCCAGTTAGTAACACCCTGACCTAGAAGTTGGAATCAGTGATTGATGAACGATAATTGTTTGATATTTAAAAATCCACTCTATTCTCAAACTGGGAGTTGAGATGGTATTCTACTTCCCGGGATGAAGAAAACGTTGGATAAGAAGCATTAGTGTCGGGAAACAGTCTCTGACGACAATACGATATTATGCAAAATAAAGAGGAAAAACTCAAAGATGATTACATAACTACGACAACAGATCAAATAGTTAATACGAAAGTAACGAGTTCCAGCACCTGAGTAAGCCCCTTATCGCAGAAACGAGTAATTTAACTGTTTGTCCGATCTTTTGTATGCTTATCATATATATTGCTTAGTGAATCTCAAAACCGAAGGAACTCCAACAATTTGACTAAATACACGTAGCAGAAAACACATCAATTCAAATAAAACAAAGAGTCGGAATGATTGTCGACTAGAACATCATGACTATTACCCTAAATCAGACATTAATATTAGCCGTGCGAAAATGACGAACCTGGATTTTCGCTGCGAGACCTGGTCTGGTCTGCTGAAGAAGAAGAAGAAGAAATACGAATGAAGAGTAACAGAGATGTCACTTCATTCTCACCTAAGTTTTTAAATATACTAAATAAATTGTCATTTTAGTGATCTAAGCCTAAGGGTGTGCGGCGTTGGTTGGGGCGGAGATATTAAGCAATGCTGGCTAAACTACACCGGGCCAGCATTGGTCATAACGTTGCTCCGCTGGCGTGGGTTTGAAGCCTGACGTGGGCCGGGGAAGAGGTGAGGTGGCTGGGGAGAGATAAGCATTTGGGCTCGCCGTTGGAGATGATGGTTATGTAAGTAAAAATCAATTTTAAAAAAAAAATACTCATTCCAAACTACATTTTTTCACATTTATCTTCTTCAACCCCAACCAAACACAAATATCAAATCTTCAACAAAACCCACACCAAAAAACGAAAATGGTGCATTGGACCGAGGAGGAGAAAATAGCACCAGTGACATCGATTGTTAACACACAACGAACTCTACAACGCGGTCAAACCGCATATTGGGGACAGACGTTCAGCAATACCAACAACACGTCGGGAACGCGCATCATAACTTAAACGCGTGTCAACATAAGTAGCGTGAGCTCAAACCGAATTTGGATCGGTTTAAAGTTTGCTTCGGCCGTGTCCCTGCGAGCGACTTGTCCCTGCTGCAGTTTTTATTTTGCCAGCACAAATTATTAAGGAGCTTGAAGCTAAATTACGGAATTTCCTGTGGGCGCAAAAAGGAAATTTTCATAGAGGAAAAGCTAAAGCCTCATGGAATTCTATTTGTGTCCCTAAGTATGAGGGCGGCCTGGGTATTAGGCGACTTGGAGATTCGAATAAAGCTCTTATGGCAAAGCATATTTGGAGCATTCTGAACAAAAGGGAGTCCTTGTGGGTTAACTGGATCTACTCCTACAGATTAAAAGGCTGCAGTTTCTGGGTATGTAAGGAAGCTACGAATTGTAGCTGGAGCTGGAGAAAGCTTCTTCAGATGAGGCCTAGTATCAGGGATCACGTGTGGTCGAGAGTGGGCAATGGGAATAATACGTCAGCATGGTATGATAACTGGAGTCAACTTGGTCCGTTATCTAACTTCTTGTCTCCTAGGACCATTTCCAATGCGGGATTTACACTTCATGGTACGGTTGCGGATATATATAATCAAAGTACTTGGGCTTGGCCATCGGCTTGGAGAGACTTGTTCCCAGAATTGACTCAATTGGATCAGATTTATCTGGAACCAAATAAAGTGGACCAAATTTGCTGGAAGGATGGGGATGATATACTTGAGTTTTCTTCCTCAAGTGTCTGGCATTCGATTCGGATAAGGGAGCCGGAAGTGGATTGGGCTGAAGTAGTCTGGTTTAATCAGTGCATCCCTAAGCATGCTTTCTTTATGTGGTTGATTATCCGACGGAAATTGCTAACTCAGGATAAGATTCTCCAGTGGGATATCTCGAGAAGGAAAAACATGAATATGATGTGCTGTCTTTTGTGCTATGAGAATGTTGACTCCCATGATCATCTTTTCTTTGAATGTAAGTTTTCTAAACAGGTATGGAACAAGACTAGAGATAAGGTAGGTATGTCAACGGTTGGATCCAGATGGAGTGACATTATGGCCTGGCTTCTGGCTCGTGCTCGCTCGAAAACAGCAGCGCACTATACAAGTCGAGTGTTTGTTGCCTGTGCAGCATACATAATATGGCAAGAACGTAACGCGAGATTGTTCAAGAATCAATCTAGGCCACCAGATACCATATGCGAACAAATATTAAAGACAGTTCGGTACAAGCTGATGGGGGTTAAGTTCAAAGATTGTGCGAATGTTCGGAGGCTGCTAGGCAAATGGAAGATAAATGGCAACTTCATTTCCGATAATGGAGGCTGATTACTATTTTTCTTTGTGTGATTAGTGGTTCTAGATTCTAGTCTAGTAGTTGTACTTGTCTTTGATTACTGCTTTATATTGTTTGCTTGATTTACTGTCATGAGGTGTGTCTCATGATAGAACTAGTGGGAGATTATCCTCACTACTTGTATTATTTGGTTGGTTAATATATAGAATCACAGGGGTAACCCATTACCCAAAAAAACTTTTTGAAAGACAAAATTTGGCAATTTGGACATAGAAATCTATTTTCCGAACCGAGGCGCAAGACAACTGTTAGTATGTTTGTCCCCTTAAAACCACGCATCCTTCTTTCAACATGCTTTCGGTGAGTTTTTTTTATCATGTTGTGATAATATTGACAAAAATTGCAATGGCCCCCACTCAAGCTAGACGGGTAGAGTATTATGCCCGTGAGTCCCAAGTCAGGACATAACCTCGTGATCAAGGTATGCACAAAGTTTCCTCATAACAGGTGAGTATATTGATTTCATTCATTTAAAAGATACAAGGTCAGCGCATTGGCGAATAGCTATACACATTCGTACAATCAAAGCGACCAATGCTGTCCTGACCAGGGTTAGGCAGAGACCTCAATAAGCCAATATGGTACGATTAATTTTGATTGGCTCGTTTAGTTGAGCTTTTTCAATCTTAGGGTTTTTGGCCTCTATGTATCTTTTGAAAAGATATCATAATCGTGTCTAGGTCTGCATATATCTGGATGCAACAGAAGAGTGAGTATGATATCCTCTAATGATAAAACAATATAAAGACCTGAAATCCCAGATGTTGGTAATCTCTCAACGCAAGATTTAAGACCATTAAGCCATATGCCGCAACGTGTTACCCACAGAAGGACACACTACTGTCGGTATCCATAATTTTTGTGTATGCTTTATCTTGTGTCGCCTAATTGCAGTTTACTCGATGGTGTTGCTGAATCTACTGACACGTCGTTGCTTGGCACCCCGATTCTCGTGCTTTTCTATTTCAAAAATAGAAAAAGTGTTAGCAGTGTTCTATCATTTCTTTAACAAACAGGTATTATCGAGAAGAGATCAAATTTTATTTTCTACATAACTTCCCCCCTAAAATTTTATTTTCGTATGTCCATTGCCTGAAAATGGAATTTTAATAAACATAAAATCTTTTTGATGGGCACAATTTCAAGATACTCGTGTATTATAGAAAAGCGGGTTTTTTTAATCAGATAGAGTATGTACAAACGGTTATCGCAACAAAATTCATTTCCACTCAAGGAAATTGATCATTTCCAACCAGATTACCAACTGGTTGAAACGAGTTTATCGAAGGCTTTCGTGAAGATGTCGGCTTTCGGTTGCGTAGTATCGACCCACACCACTTGAATGTATCCTTTTTCGTACCCATCGCTAATCGCATGATGTGAATCTCAATATGTTTAGTTCTCAAGTGATGGATTGGATTCTTCACAATTCCCAAACACGCCTCGTTGTTGATGAATATCGGAGTTTTCATAATGTTGATCCTGTAATCCAACAACTGATTTTGTATCCAAAAAACTTGTGAATAGCAACTGTAGGCCACCATATATTTAGCTTCAGGTGGAAATTGTTGTCTGCTTTTTGCTTTGCCACGCTATAAGACGATTTCCTAAAAACTGACAACCTTCTGAAACTGATTTTCGATCGACTTTACAATCTGCATGGTCACTGTCAGAATATGCAATAAGATCAAAATCACTATTTTAGGATACCAAAGCCCGAGTTTAGGTGTTCGTTTCAGATAGTGAAAGATACGTTTGGCCGCAGTTTCCTTAGGATTTGTCTGAAAACGAGCACAGATACAGATAGCCACATAATATCAGGCCTACTTGCTTTCAGATACATCAACGAGCCTATCATTGAGCGATAGAAAGATTTGTTCACGGGTTTTCCTTGAAGATCAGGGTAAGTTTAGTTTGAGATGCAAACGGTATGCTTGCAATTTTACAGTCATTCATATTGTATTTAGCAAGAATATCCATAATGTATGTTGCTTGATGAATGAGAATTCCGTCTTCTCATTGCCTCACTTCCAATTCTAAGAAAAATGTGAGCTCCCCCATCATGCTCATGCTTGCATAACCTTTTCGAATTCCTTGCACAGCGCTTCATCTGGTGACCCAAAGATGATATCATCTACATAAATCTGAACTAGCATGACATTGTCTCTGGTCCTTTTTGTGAAGAGTGTCATGTCGATTTTTCCTCTTGTGTATCCACATTCCAAAAGATCTGTTGACAAAGTCTCCTATCAAGCCTGAGGAGCTTGATGAAGACCACAGAGAGCTTTGTCAAGCTTGTAGTATCGTTTAGGGAAATATGGATCTTCAAAGCTAGGAGGTTGACAAACATATTCTTCTTCTTTACCCAGAATCGCACTTTTCACATCCATCTGAAACATTTTGAAGTTTTTGTATGATGCATATGCCACAAATATTCTAATGGCTTCCAATCGTGCCACCAGAGCAAATACTTCTTCATAATCAATCCCTTCCTCTTGTCGCAAATCCTGAACTACCAATCTTGCCTTGTTCTTGATAACCACACCATGATCGTCCATTTTGTTATGGAACACCCATCTTGTGCCAATTGGATACTTCCCCTTTGGTAGATCAACCAGTTCCCACACTTTAAGCTTTTGGAACTGAGATAGTTCTTCTTGCATCACCTGCACCCGGATAGAGTCTTGGTTGATTCCTATTTGTCTTGAACCCTGCATTGGTATGGGTTTCAATTTGCTGAGGTAGATTGGTGAAGTGTTCATCGACATAGATGATTGGAGGCTCGCCTTCTAGACTTGGTTCATCCACATTCGTCTATGAAGAAGAAACATCATTTCCGGATGCATTCTCAACCGAAGTGTCATCGTTTACTTCTTCAACGGGAAGGATTGGATCAGCTGAAGCGGGAGTGAAATGAGTGGTGAAAAGAGTAAATACAATATCTGACGAGTCAAACAATGGTTCAATTTGAGTGGTTTCAGCAGGTTCGGTTTCAAAAAAGGTTTCGGGGATGTGAAAGGTATTGAATACAACATCTATATCGTAAAACCAATCGGGAGAACTTTAAGTGCTGGTGTAGTTTCCTTCTTGAAGGTCGACATAGTATGATTCAAGCACCATCTTGGTTTGTTTGTTGTAGCCTCTATGCACCTTTTGAGTAGCCGAATATCCCATGAAGTAACACACATCACTGACTGCTTCAAACTTGATTAGATTTTCTTGAGTGTTGAGAAGTGTGCATGAGCATCCAAACGGTCTAAGGTAATCTATCAAAGGCTTTCATTTGAAAATAAGTTCATAAGCAGTTTTTCTGTGAGGTTTAACAATAAGGACTCAATTCAAAACGTAGCATGTTGTGTTGACAGCTTCCGCCCAGAAAATATGATGGGAAGCTTGGAGTCTACGAGCATAGTTCGAGCAGCTTCGATGAGTGTTCTGTCCTTTCGTTTCGCTACGGCATTTTGCTGAGGAGTTCAAGCTACACTATACTGAAGTCGAATTCCCTTTTTTCGCAGAAGGAGATCAACATTTGATTTTTGAATTCAGGTCCGTTATCTCTTCTGATTGACTTGACCTTCAGTTTGATGACATTCTCGATCATAGGAATGGAAGTCTTTAGAATGGAAGCAGTTTCGCTTTTAGGTTCAAGAAAATAAACACATGTGAATCGAGAAAAATCATCCGTAATTACCAAGCAATATGATCTTTTAGCCATACTTTTAACACTAATAGGACCAAAAAGATCCATATGTAACAATTGCAATGATGCAGTTATCGAATTCACTGCTTTGGACTTGTGAGGCTTCTTGTGTTGTTTACCTTGGGCGCATGCAATACATTTTTCTGAAAAAGGAAATTCTTTTATACGTAAACCTCTTACTAAATTTAGTTTAGAAAGTTTATTCATATTTTTGAAGTTCATATTTCCCGTTCGCATGTGCCAAAGCAGTGATTCCGATTCTGATGCTTTAGAGATTAAGCATGTCATCTGATCAGCAGTTTTGGCATATTTCATGTTAAGAACATAAGTATTGTTTTGACGTGGAACTGTAAGCATAATCATTTCGGGAGGAACGGAGTATCCAGGCTTGAGAAAGATGCATTCTACATCGTTGAAGAGCACTGATATTCCTTTGTCACAGACTTGTGATACACTCATAAGATTGTAGCACAGTTTCGGTACATAGTTAACATCTTCCAAGGTTATAGCATCTGAAACACCATCTCCAAGTCCAACTATTTTCCCTCCTTTCTCATCCCCAGCGAAAAAACAAAGTCGCCGTCTATGAATTTAAAATTCTTGAGGAGTTCCTTTAACCCGTCATATGCTAGAGCATCCACTGTCGACATGCCAAATGTACGCCATTAGCATTCGAAGCCATTTTTGAATTTATTCTGTTATACAACAACAAACAAGAAATATATACAAATTAGTTAGTTTTCTTAACCCAAACTTGCTTAATTTTTAATTTATCATGATCTTCTTTGATGATTTCATCTTTCCTTCTCCAAAAACAATTTGTTTTAACGAAGTTTTTAACTGATTTCTTAAAATTGTCAAAATGATCGGTGAAATGTTTAACAAAATTTTGATCTGGTTTATGACATTTCTTGCTTTTGAAATATTTCGCCGTGTTTCCTAGATGACCACAACAAAAACACTTAATGCAACGATTCTTTTTTCCTCTTAGAGGTTGATGCGTTGGAAGATGATGTATGTGATGAGTGTCTTGAACTGTGTGATGCATTGTCTGATGAAGGTGCAGTGAAGCTTAAACTTCTGATTTTCTTCATTTTCTTGTCAAGATGGCTCTCATCTTTTGCAACCCTCATCATTCTCGTTGTCTACCCTCATCATTCTCGTTATCTTTGAAGCAGTTGATCATTGATTTTCACTTGAATCATCTGATCCTTGATCTTCACTCGAGCTTTCTTCGCCACTTTTTGAAGTTGTTATGCTTGAATCTTCACTGCAGTTTTCTTGATTTTGTTATTTATCAGACTCTGACATACCTGTATGAGATGAAACAAACTCGCGAATTTCCTCTATGAGGAACTTTCCGAATATGTTTTGTTTCAATTCTAGAACAAATACAAGAGGTTCATGTACAACATTTTCATCACAAAAAGTAGATTGCAAATCAAAGCATTCAACCGCGGGTCTGCCTATTACAGTCATCCCAGATATTTAAGCTATGTTTAGTATAGTCATAAGTCCTAGTTAAATTATTACATTCATCCTGAATAAAAGTTTGTTTGTTTTATCACAGTTCCAGGCGAACCAGTTAACAGTAGTATAACTGTCGCCTGAATACCCTAGTCCTATTTTGGTGCCACCATATTCCTCATCGTGCACATCCTCCTCACGCTCAATTGCATCTGCATTGCTTTAAGAAACGTTAGTACTTTTGTCATTTTCGCAATCGACACTTTGAGCCATTAAATCATTTTTATCAATTAAATCATTTCCTGGATGAGGAATTGGCATGGGTACATAGTTTTTGCTGTGAGGAGGTGGAAAGATTCTTCTTTCATTTCCAAGCTTATCTTTGTACCCAATGCCATCTTTCACGTATGTTGGTCGTTAGCAGCTTTAATATCAACCAATGCCTTCTTGCCTAAATTCCATTTGTCGATGGTGATTTGCAATTTATTGTTTTCATTTTTAGATTTTTCGAGTTTTTCAGTTAAATCATTTATAATAAAATCTTTTCTAAAAACAAATTCTTTTAAAGTTTGCATTTCAGCTAAACTTGAGTTCAACTTTCTTTGATATGCAGCTTCATTCTGTTTTAGTTCTTTGTTAAACTGCAAAACTCTTTCTTTTTCTCTAATTAGGTCATGGCTGGGTGATTTATAGTGAGCCACGACGTTAACACACGGTTGTGAGCACAATTTGACTTTGAATTCGTAGGGTATGATGTTTACCAGGTCTTTTTCCTTTTTTTTCTTTGGCGAACTCGACTTTCATTACTACTGCAAGAGCTTGATCTTTTTCCTTCTTGAAACTGCTACTAGCCTCTTGAATCTTTTCCTTGACTCTGAACTTTCACCCTCTTTCTTTCCTTTGTCAGCTTTAGGCTTGGTTGTGTTAACGATGCTCTTCAGTCCTTTGTCAGCAAACTCATCTCCCTTGGGAATACCTACATTTTTGTTGCTGAGAAAGTTTGAAGGACATGGAGCCGATTCGGATGATATCTTAGCCATTAGAGATTTGTTAACTTCCTCTGGTTAAGTGGATATCTTAGCCATTAAAGCTTTGTTAACTTCCTCTTTTGCTTCAGTGATTTCCTCCGCCCAATCATAGTCTTCCACTACCAAAGCCTTTGGAGTGTTAGCAGCAGCATTTTCAGTTCCTTCAATAGCAATTCCCCTTTTAGTTGGGGCTGTCTTGGTGTTTTCATTCTTGAGCAACGGACAAACTCTTTTGAAGTGCCCTAAGTTCTTGAAAGTGTAGCATCGCAGTTTGGAATTGTTGAAACCAGCTTTTCCTAATGACATCCTCTTTCCCGTCTTGTCTTAGAACTTCTTCATCCTTAAGGTGATCATTGACATTTGCCACTTCAAATCCATTTCCTCCATATCATCTGGATCTACTTGGTACATGTCTGCAGCAGTAAGAAAGTCTCGTTTCAGCTCACCTGACATAAGTGCTTCATAACTGCTCAGGAAGGTATTCAATAATGCAACATGTTTAGTAGATATCTTGAGAGCTTGAGCATCACTGACCACAGTAGTCTTTTCGTTAGACTGTAGAGCCTTTGCAGAGTTAGCGGAAGCATTGAAGTACGATGCACTAGCACTCTGAGAGTTAGAACCACTGGAGGTTATGGGGGCAAGGAATGCCATGTTTTTGGGAGCAGCGGCGGCAACAACAGATTGAACAGATTTCTGAGAGTATCTTGCTTGATTCATTTCTCTATTAAGCACATCCAATTCAATGGCCTTCAGTGTGTTGATTAGATCCAAGAGAGTGACTGGATTAGGACTGTTCAAGAAAGTTCTTTTGATCATCATGCATTGTAAGCTCCATTCTTTTGGAAGAGAGTCCAAAAGCTTCTTGATTGAAGCATAGTTGGTGACAGGATTGCCAACTTTCTTCATTTTTGTCAACATGTTCAGAAAACGGCTGCGTGGTCTAACAGACTTTCACCACGAATACTTCCAAACATAACATATTCTTTCTGAACGATATCTATCTTGTTCTCCATCAGTTCTAGGTTACCTTCATAGTGATCAATCAGTGCCAACCACAGTTCAAGAGTTTTGGTGTACTCTTCAAACAAGTTGTTGTCATCCTTTGATAAGGCCATTATTAGAGCAGCGTGAGCCCGTTAGTCACGTTGGATCAATGCCCTATCTTCATCGGTGTAGGCCGAGGGATCATCGTTGATTATACGCACGTCATCACGAATCAACATAGGGACGTGGGGTCCGAGAGTGACATATATCCATTGATTATAGTCCGTATACTCAAAGAATGACTTGATTTTGTTCTTCTAGCTACTGAAATCGTCAGATCCTTTCAACTTTGGAGGCCTGGTTTCAGTTCCAGTTTTGAGTTCGGCTTGAGCAACTGGGTTTAGTTGATTAAGAGACCAAAACAGCCTAGAAACCATGGTATTTTGCATCAAAATGACCTAAATGTTACTATAAACACTGATTAGCAACAACCTAATCATTAAATACACCAAATCAAGCCATTTGAACCCAAAACTTTTGAAAAACTTTGAAAACTTTGAAAAACCTTCAAAACCTTGAAAATCTTAACAAATATCAGTCAACCAAGAGCACAAAGGCTCTGATACCAAATTATGAGTCCCAAAATAGTCTAGGATCACAATGATGGTGATTGACACTCACCCAAACACATATTAGTTAGGCGTTTGAATGATATAAGTAAGAAAACAAGAAAAACTAAGATGAAGGTGAAGAATCTTGTCCAAGATGTATCAACCAAAGTTGATTAGTAATCCCACGATGATAATAACATTCATAGATCCTGGATATCGATTTAGAACATGCAAATCAGAGACAAACACAAAGGTAATCACAAAACAACCTTGGTCCAATAAACTTGGAGCCAAAGGATACTAGCATTCATTATATATAGCAACTGACCTCCCAACGTATTTAAATATGCTGGGAGATTAAATACGCCGCCACTGATGTGACAACTTACAAAATGTTCACTTTTAGCCCCTATAGTCTATCTAACTATTACAAAACAACTCTAACTATAAAATTCAAATACCAACGGTCTCAAAACGTTAATAAGATTTTAGATTACTTTAAATTTCTTACATTGATGATTGTGGCAGATCTAAGACCACTTTTGCTTGGGTCCCCATCTCCAACTAATTATTTAGTTACACATTTACATGTGTAGGGATTTCCAAGAAGGCCTATAAAAAACGTGTGGATTATTGATAGTGGAGTCTCTTGACACATGACGGTGATTTAGCACTCCTATACGTTGTTCGAAATATCAATTGAGGCTAGTCAGTTTTACAGTAGATAAAGGGGCTCACATTACTAGATAAGGAACCCTGACAAATGGCAAAATATGTTTTGAAAAAGTCAAAATTGTGGAACAATACATACACGTATACATATACATACACAAATACATACATATACATATGCACATGCACATACACACACATCAACATACATATACACATGTACATATACAAATATATACTCACTTACGTACATATACAAAAATACACATACATACTCACTTATGTACACTTACACAGACACACAGATACACATATATACACACTAACACATACACTGGCACATACACAAACACACACACACGTACACATAGACAACACATACATACACAACATGCGTACACTAAAGCACACACGTACACATACACATACATACATTCATATATGCATATGCATACACATAGACACATTAACACATACATGTACACTAAGACATACATGTAAGTACACATACTCATACACATTATTAATTAAAATTAAAAGGAACATACATGCATACGCATACACATATATACACACACCGATATACATAGACACATTATTAATCAAGAACAAAAAAAGAAAATATAGCGTTGTAGAAGCAACATGTCGTCTCTATATGTTAGATTTTTTTTTATTTTCATCTATTATGAATTTGGCCGAGTGGTGAAGAATTTTTCCGCCTTATTGAGATTTTTTTACCAGTCAAACTTTGTAAAGACAAATTGTCGTTTCTATAGGTTAAAGGATTATTTTCTTACTTTTTTTATTTTTTATATCTTGATCATGAATTAAAAAAAATGCTAATTCAACTTTTTGGGTTGAAATGTCTTTTTTACAAGTGAAAAAGTTTTTTTTTCTTAATCAAGAGTAATATTTATTTTTTATATGTATGGTAACCTAGCTTTAAAACATAAACATTTTAGAGACAACAACTAATCTACAATGATGATCAACGTTGTCTCAATACGTGTCATGTACTATAGGGTCAAATCCTTGTAGTGGGAACAAAGGGAAAAAACCGAAAGATATGAAATGGCGGAGAAAGAGAGTGTAAAGGCCGAAAATTAGAAGTAAGCCAAAAACGAAAAGGAAAAAAACGGAGAAAGAGGTGATGCTTATATTAATGTTTTATGTTTTATGTTTTAAATTATTTAGTTTTATATACTTATACTTTAGATATAGTGAATTCTTAAATTTGTATTTACATATTAAAAAGTATGTGATTTTAGCATATTTAAATTGGAAAAATAGTAAAAATGTGAATTTTCTTTACTGGAAATTATTAGTTGTCACAAATTGGACACAACTCTTACTATTGCAAGTCGGTCACAACACCAACAAGCGAAAGAAGTCGGTCGCTGCCATGACTCACTCACAACCCAATCGTAAAATTTGCGACATGTTTGGTTGGAAAATAACCCTCAGTCGCAATTTTGGTCTAACAAGATTATCCACAAGGATTATTGCGACTGCTTTATCGATTCTAAATTGAAAAGATGGTCAAAGACGCTCACTTTCTAGTAGAGTCATGGTTAGATTAGGTTTCATTTGTACTTATTCTCATTATACTCTTATAGATAGTAATATTACTAAATATGTAACGGGGTTGTTATTATTCTTGTTATACAAAATATGTTACAGGATTTTTGTTATTTTATATATGAAACTCTATTTATGATACATGATCAAAATGTAAGCACTTTATTCACAAAGATAATAAGTTAATGAAGGTGTTACACTTAATTATAATTTAACTAATAGGCTATACGTTGTGGTATGTGGAGCTGGTCATGAAGTGTGATGTGGCGCTTGTGGCCATCATGGCACTGCCCCCCTTGATCGTGGTCGTGGCCTTCGTGGGGATCTCCATGATCTTCATGAGCTTGTGGTGGAGAGAGGAATGGAAGGGGATGGATAGTGGAGGGTAGCGAACCGCCACCAATGTTAATGGAATAGAGAGATGACAGAAAGGGATGATGCCATGACCCTGAGGTCGAGGATGATGATAGGGATCACTAATGAACCACACCCATAATCTTATAATATACAGGATTAGGTATAGTTATAATTATTTTCAATATATCAAACGGAAAAGTTTAAACTATGTTTAAAACTAACACCTTCTCTTTAGGAGCTTAATGTATGTATACTATATAATAAAATAAACTAATGTATGATACGTGTTATTCATTGGAGTTATCCAATTTTTTGTTTCCCGTCTTTTTTCATACTTATCTCATATTAATTAAATAATAAATTAATATTAAATTTTATCCTACTTTGAATTTGTAATAGAACCCTTCTATTTTCTATTAAAAATATATCTTCAAATTAAGTTATTAATTATTAATTTAAGATAAGATGTTTTTAAATAAACCAAATTATCTATCATGAAAACCAAACTTAATATTATTAGATAAATATAATATCTTTACAGTAACTAATATATTAATCTAATCTAAAAGAATATTAAGGTAACATTACGTAAATTAATATTCACATGCTTTACCATTAAATAACATTAACATTATATAGATAGTTTGATAATAATATTATATTAATATTAAAAACATGGTATCATACCAAATAATGTGATGATATATCATATCAGCTCTTATTTATAATCTTTAAAAAAGGCGTTTTTATTTGATTGAGTTTAGTTTATAAAATAAAACAAACTTTTAACATTTTTATTATTTAATTTGTAAAATTACATTTATTCAACTTATGTAATACACGAGATTTTTAAAAATATATTTTTTATTGTTTAGTAAACAAAATTACATTTCTTTTGTAGGAACGATCCTGATAGCATAGGAACCTAG
Source organism: Scalesia atractyloides (assembly GCA_947069175.1). NCBI lineage: Eukaryota > Viridiplantae > Streptophyta > Magnoliopsida > Asterales > Asteraceae > Scalesia > Scalesia atractyloides. The sequence goes on from CAMTDV010000010.1 coordinate 28,577,719, forward strand.
ATTTGATATCTAATGTCCATAATAGCGGAAACATTATGACACGATTATCAAATAACAAGAATTAGTCAGTTAAACGTCAATTTTATTAATAAACTTCAAATCTCCAGTTTGACAGAGCTTCGCTACTCAAAGCACCAAAGTTACAAATGACAAGATCAAGCTAGCTATTTATAGAGGTCTAAGTTCGCTGGTGAGGAGGTGAGTTAGGGCGAACTTGACATAGTCAAGTTCGGCCGAACTTGACATTAACATACATTCTCCAGCGAACTTGACTAACTAAACACATAAATACTTGATTTTGCTAGCCTATTCACATTTAATCTATACAGACTCGATATAAGACTAAGACATAGACATTCTGCACCAATAGACTCCCCCTTGGATATCGTCTTCGTCTTTTATCAGTCTTCAAAACTCTGTCTTCAATAAAACTTTAACGCGTACGACCAAAAAAGTTCTTGTACGGCTTATTTCGTCTTTCAAGCTTTGGATCTGGCGTCTGATCAGTAGGAGGCACTTTATTCATAAATTGAAACCTTCTGAGCCATGCCGTCCTACCTCTTTCATGTATCTCTTCGAGACGCTTTTCTTCCTTCAAAAATTCTACACGTTCAAGATCCCTCCAGCTCGTTTCTCACATCTTTCCAGAGTTTACTTCACGTGCATAACATACATTGACGACCCTCTGATATTGCAGGGCATGTTCTTTTTTCACGTTCTTTGAACACAATCTTGCTATAAAACAAACACTTAATATCTTCTTTCGAGCAATTCACTAGCCACATCGGGTCTAGTATCCTGATCGTTCTCCACAGCCCTCTCATACCTTGCACCCCAAACATTTCAACCCTCTCCTTCGTTATATCCAGATGATCCTCAAATCGTAACACAATCACAGCTTCGCAAGTATTTGGATCAATCTGCCACCACTTAAACAACGGATAAAAATTCTGTTCAATCGGCATCAAAGGCATGTTTCTCATCGCTCTTGGTCGTTTCATGATCAAAGTGATATCTTTCTCCCCTGTTTTCTTGTTCGTTTTGATATGACATCCCGGGATTAAAGGTTTCCAATATCTAAAACATTTTGTTGCTTCAAACTTGATCATTTTCCATAGCAATTGATCAGTGAACTTCATGTGATACGTTACATCCCTTGTTTGAACAAGCTCTTCAACATCCAAATAAGGTGGTCTTGAAATCTGCCAGATATTTGAAGTATTGAACTCCAAATTCTCGTTTGATGGCATACACATTCAGCTCCTTAAACCACCCCCAGCTTAGGATATCACCCAATGACACATCTTTATCTCTGGTAAAGAATGCTAGTGGTCGTCGAAACTTCCTTTCTCGTGGCATTTCTTTGAACCAGGATTTCTTAGCTTGAGCGATTTCTTCCTTTTTCATCGGCTTCGGAACTTTTCCTTCACGCATCGATTCTTCGATCTTTTCCTTTAACATGTCTTCATCAAGCTGCTTGTACATCTCTTCAAATGTTGGGAAACTATCTGTGTTTTGACCGACGTACTTTTCAGCTTTGTCTTTCTCGTCATCAGAAGACCAATCTTCCACTATAACCATGTTATATTCATCTGCCTCATACCTTCGTTGATAGTGATACTCATTAGGCTCAAATGTGTTCACGTTCAGCACTTGCTCTTCGAAATCAAAATCAAGTGTATCTGCATCAACATCGATCAACTTTGCTAAATCCTCTTTTGAATAGTTGTGCACGAATTCACCCTCATCCACATTGTGTTCAAGCATCAGTATCAAAGGCTTTGTTGGTACCGCAGCAACAGGATTTGCAGAAGTTATAGCATCAGACATATCAACATCATCAGACGGCCATGTTTGCCCTGACTCCCCCCTCATTCTGATCATTCATAGCATTTGCTTCATCGTTCAGAAGACTAGTGAAATCAAAACTTTCATTAACTGCCGCATCAACCACCTTTATTCCTGTACCACTAGGATCATCATTCATTACCTCCATCATGGTTTTGGTTTTTGCAACAATTTGACACCAATTCGTTTGATTTTAATCTCCAAACTCTCAGGGGTTTATCTATGATGTATTTAACATGACATATTCAAATTTGGACAGAATTTGCCCGTGAATTCTTCATTTTAGTGTAAAAGTTAACAAAATAAGAAGAATGGAGTAGAATTAGAGATGTTCTTGTCTTGATATCAATCAAATCAGGCTATTCTAGCTCTGATACCACTTGTAGGACCGATCCTGATAGCATAGGAACCTAGATTTGATATCTAATGTCCATAATAGCGGAAATATTATGACACGATTACCAAATAACAAGAATTAGTCAGTTAAACGTCAATTTTATTGATAAACTTCAAATCTCTAGTTTGACAGAGCTTCGCTACTCAGAGCACCAAAGTTACAAATGACAATATCAAGCTAGCTATTTATAGAGGTCTAAGTTCGCTGGTGAGGAGGTGATCGGGCGAACTTGACATAGTCAAATTTGGCCGAACTTGACATTAACATACATTCTCCAGCGAACTTGACTAACTAAACACATAAATACTTGATTTTGCTAGCCTATTCACATCTAATCTATACAGACTCGATATAAGACTAAGACATAGACATTCTGCACCAACATCTTTAACCCTACACAGGGTTTTTGAAGATATTTTTTTATTGTTTAGTGTACAAAATTACACTGATTCAGCCCATGCAATACATGAGGTTTTTAAAGATATAGTTTTTTTATTGTTTGGTATATAAAATTATATTTATTCAACCCGTACAATACAAAACTTAATATAATATAAAATATCTACACAGAAATATAATATATTAATCAAAATTAAAAGAAAAATAACATAACATTACATACATTATTATATCACATGCTTTAATATTTATAGAACATTAATATTATATTAATATTATAAACATTGTATCATACCAAAAATATAATATATATATATATATGATTCGGTTCAAGAGAGAATCAATCTCAGTTGCGAGAATCATGAGAACGCCTATCATCCAATAGCTTATTTACACATAACACATAACCAAATTAAATCAAAAGAGTATTTTAGTCTTTTACTTCTCATGTCACATCTTTTCTATCTCTTCTATTTAAAAGTCAACATGTCATATATTTTCTCTCTCTTCTATTTAAAACCCAACATGTCACATCTTTTCTCTTTCTTATATTTAAAATTCGACATGAGACATCTATTGAGTCGTGATTTTTGGGTGAGTTCATTTGGTAAGATCCTCAAATTTCGTAAACCCGAAATCGGGGTGTCGGGGGCGTAAAAAGATGTTTGGCGTAAAAAAAATTGTAAAAAAGTTTTTGAAAAAAAATTGTAAATAGTTTATGTAAAAATAAAATAATTTTGTTTGGCGTAAAAAAATTTTGTTAAAAAAGTTTAAACCCGTAAAAAATTATTTTAAAGTTTAAAACCATGTGTAAAAAAAGTTAAACCCGCGCGTAAAAAGTTTAAAACCGGCGCAAAAAAAAAGTTTAAAACCGCGCGTAAAATAACTTTTATACCGGCGCGTAAAAAAATTTAAAACCGCGCGTAAAAAAGTTTTAAACTGGCGCCTAAAAAATTTTAAACCATCGCGTAAAAAAAGTTTAAAACCGCGCATAAAAAAGTTGAAAACCGGCGCGTAAAAAAAGTTTAAAACCGGCGCGTAAAAATGTTTAAAACCGACGCGTAAAAAAAGTTTCTAAAACGGCGCGTAAAAAATTTTGAACCCGCGCGTAAAAAAAAGTTTAAAACCGCGCATAAAGAAAATTGAAACCACGCGTAAAAAAAGTTTAAAACCGGCGTGTAAAGAGAATTTTAAACCGGCACGTTAAAAAAGTTTAAAACTGCGCGTAAAAAAGTTCGGCGCGTAAAAAAAGTTTAAAATCGGGCATAAAAAAGTTTGAACCCACGCGTAAAAAAAGTCTGAAACCTGTACTAAAATGTTTAAAACGACGCACAAAAAAAGTTTGAATCCCTATGTAAAATAATTTTCTTACTGCATGATTCAAAAATAACACTAATTAAATCATATTAATTAAATCACACACATTTAATTAAAGCATAATGATTACAACTTTAATTACCAATCATTAAAAAGCTTAGTAAAAATATCAATTTACCCTTATCCCACAAAAAACAAAAATTCATTAATTAAAACACAATAATTACAACTAATTTATTGTCTTTTAATCTAATCCATTAAAACACTATTGATCAATGACTTATATTGGTTCTTACGGTTCTCGCAACTCAAGGTGGTTCTCATTTTACTCATCCCCTATATATATATATATATATATATATTATATATCTTATCAGCTCTTATTTATAATTATTATGAGAAAGACGTTTTTATTTGATTGAGTTTATAAAAACGAATCTAACTTTTAACATTTTTATTATTTAATATGTAAAATTACATTTATTCAACCCGATGTAATACAAGAGGTTTTTTAAAAATATAACTTTATATTATTTAGCATACAAAATTACATTTTCAACTCGTGTAATACATAGTGTTTTTAAAAGATATATTTTTATTATTTGGTATACAAAATTACATTGATTCAAACCGTGTAATACACGGGGTTTTAAAAAAATATAATTTATTATTTGGTATATAGAATTACATTTAATCAACCCGTACAAGACAAGAGGTTTTTTAAAGTTTTATTTATTTAAATACAAAATTACATGTATTTAACCCGTGTGATAAACAAGACTTCTAAAAATATATTGTTTTATTATTTAGTATATAAAATTACATTTATTTAAACCGTTAAATCGTGTAGTAATACACGAGATTCCAACCTAGTAATTATATATTTAAAACTAACACCTCGTGTAGACGAGGTTCTAAGATAGTAATTATATATTTAAAACTAACACTTTCTTTTTAGGAAAATAATATCTTATTTATACAAATCATACGAGTGAAAGGCCAAAAAAACCCGCCCGGTTTTACAATGTTGGAAATTCAACCAAAAAAAAATACATAGATTCAAGTGAAACAACAAAAGCTTCCAACTTTATTTGTTTAAGTGTATTGTAGCACTTCAATTCTTGTATTCCTCGTCCAACTTGTTTATTTTTTCTTGTACTATTAGCTACAAACAAAGAGGATGCTACATTCTTTTGTTACTTATATGAAAAAGAGGATGCTATATTCTTTTGTTATTTATATGAAGTTTTTCCTAAGTTGAGTTTACTTCAGTTACATGAAGATGGTGATCATGAAAGTCCTCTTTTTTTTTTGCATTTTAGGTTCTCTTTCTACGGTTAATTCGATAGGGAATAGTTCGGGTGGAACTATGGATGGATCTGAAGCATGGGGCTACATTGAAGTTCGTCCTCGTACGTTTTTATGTTTCAGTAGTTAGATTCGTTATTAGGGAATATAAAACGACACTATATTTTAGTTTTCTTATTTGTGTTGTAGGGGCACACATGTTTTGGTGGTCCGTCCAAACCATGGCCTACCATTCTATGGCTACAAGGAGGCCCTGTAAGTACCGAACTAGAAAGAACATACATAAATATATATATATATATATATATGTATATATATATATATGTATGTATGTATGAGGGAGAATGTTTTATGCAGAACACTAGATATTGCGAGAACACGCAGAACACAACGAATCACCCATTTTTTTAATCCTAAAAACCTAAAAAGTAAATGAAAATGTTACAAATGTAAAATTCATTGTTTCTTACACTAGGATTAGAAACAAAATATGAAAGAATTTCACTTTTTGTATAACCTACACATATGTAGGTTAAACTACCAACATGTATGTAAGCTATGTGTAGGTAAAAAATATATGGTTTTTTTAAGTATATATAATCGGTGGTGGATCCATAATTTCTTTCACTTGGTTCACTTTTTTAGATACTCCAACTTCATATGACTGAACATAAAAAATTTCGGATCGGTTCGACAGTTCGGGTCGGTTAAGGTTCATCACATAATAAAATGAATTGGATTCCATGCCGAAATTTATATATGTTCAAGCACTGCAATAACACAAGGATAACAGCAGTGATCAGCGCTGCAGTTTGCTGTTTTGTTCGGTTCAACAGCTTTTTGGGGGTATTTTATTATACAAGAGCCCGAGTCGAGTTGAAGATCCGTCCAAACCATGGCCTACCATTCTATGGCTACAAGGAGGCCCTGTAAGTACCGAACTAGAAAGAACATACATAAATATATATATATATATATATATATGTATATATATATATATGTATGTATGTATGAGGGAGAATGTTTTATGCAGAACACTAGATATTGCGAGAACACGCAGAACACAACGAATCACCCATTTTTTTAATCCTAAAAACCTAAAAAGTAAATGAAAATGTTACAAATGTAAAATTCATTGTTTCTTACACTAGGATTAGAAACAAAATATGAAAGAATTTCACTTTTTGTATAACCTACACATATGTAGGTTAAACTACCAACATGTATGTAAGCTATGTGTAGGTAAAAAATATATGGTTTTTTTAAGTATATATAATCGGTGGTGGATCCATAATTTCTTTCACTTGGTTCACTTTTTAAGATACTCCAACTTCATATGACTGAACATAAAAAATTTCGGATCGGTTCGACAGTTCGGGTCGGTTAAGGTTCATCACATAATAAAATGAATTGGATTCCATGCCGAAATTTATATATGTTCAAGCACCGCAATAACACAAGGATAACAGCAGTGATCAGCGCTGCAGTTTGCTGTTTTGTTCGGTTCAACAGCTTTTTGGGGGTATTTTCCACAGCATGTAACATCTAGTTTAGAACAAACGCGATATCCACCCCAACATGATTTGCTTGTAGTTGCAATTTTTTTTTTTTCTAAAAACACTATTTAGTGTTTTGATGAAGGAAAATGATTATGTTATTTTTAGGTAAAAACAAGTTTCAAATACCAGTTTGGGATTGTCTAGCTCAGACAATATATTCATGGTCTATCTAAAGATGAAATAAGTTGCTTTCAATAAGTTGATTATCTGTTTCCGCTCTACTACTTCTACTTATAAACACAAGCATAAGCGGTTTAACTAACTAAATAAGCAATCCCAAACACAACTTAAAAACATATATTAGCTTAGTTGACTTCAATCATCGAAAAACAAGATTCTCAACTTAAAAACATGTATTCGCTCTTCCTTTCTACAAGCACCCAAAAATCTTTTTTGCATCAAACCATATCCTTACACCCAAAAGTTCAAATTCAATTCTATCACTAATCTCCCAAACAACTTAATTTTTCAACTATAACAAACTCCAATTCAAACCTCCATAAATAAAAATAAAATAAAAGCGTGATACACCCTCCTTCAATTACTATCATAAATAAGTCAATCAATTTAACTTAACACACATGTGAAGAACGGCTGGAGTGGAGGAGGACGGCTGGAGGCGGAGGAGGACGGCCGGAGCGAGGGAGGTGGTTGCTGAAGGTGGAGGCGCCGCTGTCTGCTGTTGTTTTTTGTTATGGGTTGTTTTGTTGTAACCCTAAATGGGTTTTACATTAAAAAAAATAAAAATGGAGTGATTTTTATGATAGATGAGATTGAGATCGAAGTTGGCAAAGAAGCTATGATATGAATAAAAGCAGTGATTTTTATGATGTAGAGGTCACACAACACAACCCCTGGCTGGCCTCCAAGAGATCATGTTAGTCTCATTAGATCAAAAAGGGACTCGTGCTGGCTGACCTCTTTGAGCAATTTCTTTTTGCGCTAACAAGTTTTGTATTCTCAAAACTCTTGACTGTTATGAATTGGATATCCAAAACCTTAAAAAATGTTAGACAAACAATGTTTATTGATTTATTTTTCGACAAAGGAGACCCAAGTGACTTGAGAACCTAGTGAGCAGTTCATAATAACTGAGACGATGATTCTGAAAATATTTGTTCCACTTTATGAAAAGAAAAAATTAACATCTTTTTTTTTTTGCTCGCAACAAGTTAGTATATCAATACATCTTCTTTGGAGACACATCACATGCAGAAATATCTGAAGGGAACCATGATCATGATATTCATCGAAATCTTATTATTGTTTGTTAAGTTCTTGTAGTCTTAGATACTGATTTGATTATTGTATATTTTTCATTGTACTTTACAAAGCAATATTGTTTTTATTTTTTCTACAAAGAAAAAACACGATAAATTCAGTGACATGCCTCTTCTAATTCTGATTTGAAGGATTTTCTGGAAAGTTAATATGGGTTAAAGATAATTCAACTTAGTTGGAGGTAAAAATAGTTTAATTTTTTTATTTAATTAGTTTGAATTATTTATTTGTTAGATAGGTTTATATTAAATAGAGTTTGAGTAGGTTTAGGATTAATTCATGTTTAGTATAAATACAGGGTTATTATGTATTCTGTTTTATTTGTTGAGTTGAGTTTAATAATAAAAGAGTATGCGACGCGTTAGTCTCCTAATCGTTTGTGTTTGCTTTTGTATGTTTGTGATTGGAAGCTCGAGCTAACAGGTTAGTCAGTCAAGTCAAGATTATCATCATAGAACCGAAAAGGACATGAATAACAATACTGATTTTGTAGTTGCACCACTGCGAAACCATCTACTACACCTTTAGAGTAATTTTAGTCATTGAGTGACAATGTTATAACTACACACAAATATACATACATAAAGATAAACCTATCTAACAAATAAATAATTCAAACTAATTAAATAAAAAAATTAAACTATTTTTACCTCCAACTAAGTTGAATTATCTTTAACCCATATAAACTTTCCAGAAAATCCTTCAAATCAGAATTAGAAGAGGCATGTCACTGAATTTATCGTGTTTTTTCTTTGTAGAAAAAATAAAAACAATATTGCTTTGTAAAGTACAATGAAAAATATACAATAATCAAATCAGTATCTAAGACTACAAGAACTTAACAAATAATAATAAGATTTCGATGAATATCATGATCATGGTTCCCTTCAGATATTTCTGCATGTGATGTGTCTCCAAAGAAGATGTATTGATATACTAACTTGTTGCGAGCAAAAAAAAAAAAGATGTTAATTTTTTCTTTTCATAAAGTGGAACAAATATTTACAGAATCATCGTCTCAGTTATCATGAACTGCTCACTAGGTTCTCAAGTCACTTGGGTCTCCTTTGTCGAAAAATAAATCAATAAACATTGTTTGTCTAACATTTTTTAAGGTTTTGGATATCCAATTCATAACAGTCAAGAGTTTTGAGAATACAAAACTTGTTAGCGCAAAAAGAAATTGCTCAAAGAGGTCAGCCAGCACGAGTCCCTTTTTGATCTAATGGGACTAACATGATCTCTTGGAGGCCAGCCAGGGGTTGTGTTGTGTGACCTCTACATCATAAAAATCACTGCTTTTATTCACATCATGGCTTCTTTGCCAACTTCGATCTCAATCTCATCTATTATTAACTACGCAATTATTAAATAAGTCTTTTATATATGCTTTTATTCACATCATATCTTCTTTGCCAACTTCGATCTCAGTCTCATCTATTATTAACTACACAATTATTAAATAAGTCTTTTATATAGAAATAATAATTTTTGTATAGAAATGGAAAATAATTGCAAAAAAACTAATCAACATAACCAATACTAATTCTGGTGACCTTCTATGTGGATGTCAAAATTGTTTTGGTTTGAGCCATGAGTTTTATCACAGTGGGCTTTTGGGCTTTGGGTTTCCTTTGGAATGGTGGTGGACCAAGTAAGCAGCGCCTTTTGCGTTTGCGGGCGTGGTGGCCTTTGACTTAGGGTTTACCCGGGTGATCGGGCTTTTGTTGGTCATTAAAAAAAATAATAAACATAGGTTGTTCATTTGTTGATTATGACTATGCTTATTGATCTATATTTTATTAACATACAAGTAAACAAATTGTTTCGTTGCTAGCTATACTTCAAGATGCTTACGATCACCTCTTTTGGTATCAGGGTGGGTCTGGGGTGGGATTTGGGAATTTTGGGGAAATCGGACCATTGGATGTCAACTTGAAGCCGCAAATTCAACATGGCTTGAGAAGGCTGATCTCATGTTTGTGGTATGGTTTGAGCATCATACTATAATGTATATGAGAAAGAGACTATTTCTTTTTTTTCATTTCTTTCTGTTATGTGATTCCAGGATAGTCCGGTTGGGACCGGATTTAGTTATGTTGAGGATGACAACTTGTTTGTCAAAACCGATGAGGAATCAGCTAGAGATTTAACTACATTGTTGAAGGCAATCTATAATGTAAATGCCACACTTCAAAAGGGTCCACTTTATATTTTTGCAGAATCGTATGGAGGGAAGTTTGCAGTTACTCTTGGACTTTCAGTTCTACAAGCTATCCAAGAAGGTCAACTGCAGTTACAACTTGGAGGCACTACTTTCATTCTCTTTAATCTTTCGGATAAGTGATGATTTCTAAAAGGTATACACAAACATTAGTTTTGTAAAAAAAAAAATACATAGAATTATTTAGATAAAAATTTGTTTCAAATAGACTCTTTGCTATTAGCTGATGTAATTCACGGGCTCTAGCCTAGTATGTATATAAGTCGGTTGCTACAGTATATCAATTGTTTTGTTTTGTTTTTTACCTCGTTAAATACAACTCAACTGGAAATCATTCACAAATATAAATTCAGCCCAATTCATTCTTTGACCGTCCATTTGGGTTTCGCTTGTTGAAACCTTTCCCCTTGCTAGATGGGCTATTGGGCTTATTAACATCACAAACAATTTAGAACATTATTAAAAGAGGGCAACGCAATCCACGGATCCAAACAAATATTATATTCGCAAATCCTACAATGAAACTTCACCTGATCTGAAACGATAACAAGATTGGAAGGCGGAACCAGGTCGTTATTGAACACCCTCTGCTATTCCAGATCAGTATCGGAACACCGTAGGTTGAAAGGTTTGTGATTAGAGATCTGGCGATGGAGAAGGTTTTGTTTGGCTTTGAGAGAAGGTTTTGCACCATAGCGGCTATGGAGGTTGAGGATGAACTAGGGATGTGTTTTTTTTAGTTGAATATATTCACTTAGTTTATTAAGAAAAAAAGGTAGGGTCATGTGTTTCTTTTTTATTTTTTCGTATTTTATCGTAAAAAGTAATTTAGTCATTCTGCGTATATCTAACCAAAAATACCAACCTCTATCCGCTTTAGAAACTATCTGAGTAATAACTTGTTAAATCATAGATAGCAAAAGTGTAAACTTAAAAAGTTATAAGGATTATAGGTAAATTTTGAGTAGGGTTTTTTTAATCGGGTCGGGTTTTCGGGTTTCTAAAAGCTAAATATTTAACCCGATAACCGAACCATTCTAGGTTCGGGTTTTTCGGTGCTCGGGTTAGAATGAGTCGTGTTAGATCGGGTTTCGGGTTAGAAAATGAACTAGTTTAACATAAAAGTAAAACCTTTAAAATTTTAAAATATCAATATTAGTTATTACGAACACTATAAAAATGATTTTATAAACAACTCTTGTACGTAGGACATTGAATATATGGAAACTCTTGTATGTCGGGTATTGAATATATGGAAGGTATTATGTATGCTTTGATTTAAAATTTTTAAAAATTAGAGATATAGATAAACTGCGTGATATAAAATTTTTAGAAGATAGTGATTTAAAAATTTTCAAAGATATGGTTTGTTGTGCATTGAATTAGAAAGGTTTTTTAGGTCATTTTAGTAGATACGGCTATATCTAGAAAATATGTTAATTATTTTAAATCTATTTCGGTTTTCGGGTTAAACCAGTTACCCATTATTCAACCCGTAAACCAATCCATAGAACTATATTTAGGTTCGGGTTTACATTTATTCGGTTACAGGTTCTTCGGGTTTCATCTACTTCGGGTTCGAGTGACTTCGGTTTCGGGTTGGGTTTCGGGTTTTGGTTAAAAAAGACAGCCCTAATTTTGAGAAACCTATCTGAGTAATAACTTGCCTAAGTAGGATGAGAAGGAAACATAATCATTAATTTTTCAAATCAATGATTAAGATGAAAATTTAAGAAAAAAGAGAAGCATAGGGGTATTTTGGAAAAATCTTATTTATTGACTTTTTTCTCCACATGCATATTTCACCCTCATTTTTTAAACGTTTATTCATTTTATACGACAATATTTTTTCATAAAAATTTCAGCATAAAATCGAGTGTCTTTTTATCATATTGAAACGCACAAAAATGTGTTTTATTTCTATGTTGTGTAGCATTTTTTGTTTGCATTTTTTTACTATATTTTTTTTACTAAATTTTTTGTGTTGAATTTTTTTGTCTTAAATTTTTTTTTCTGAATTTTTTGTGTTGGACATTTTGTACTAGATTTGTTTGTGCTAGATTTTTAGTACTAGATTTTTTTTATTGTATTTTTTAGAAAAGAAAAGGGTTTCACATATCATTTTTACACCCCTACTTATAAGAAACAAAATGTTTTAGTAACAAAATGTCATTCCTTCCTACTTATAAGGAGTGTCACATGTCATCATCACAATCCTTCTTAAGTTACTTATGCAAAATCCACTTTTTAATGGATCATTCTCATATATATATAAGGAAGGGATATAAAGAAAACCCATTTGAGTTAAGAAAAACTCAAGAAAACCTTATGTAAAAAAACAAAAAGCGCCGAATGGACTTTTTAAAAAAATTCAATTTTTTAGCATATATATATATATATATATATATATATATATATATATTGATTTTTTTGTTACACAACGTTCAATAACATGTAACCTACATTCTCTAAGTTTTTTTTAGAACAAAAAAAGGGTTTTTTTTTTAGTTTTCTTAACTTAAGTTAGTTTTCTCTCTATAATTCCCATATATATATAGGGAATGTTCATTTGAGAAGAAAATTTATTGAGAACAAAAAGAAGAAAAGGGCATAATGGTAAAACATTAATTAGTTTATAACTCCTCTCATTTATTATTATGTTTGACTAATTAATTAGTTATAAAGACTATCATCCTCCACACTAAATTTTTTTGCCTACACATTTCGAAATTTATCCTACACAACTCGTAATTTATCCTACACACCTCGTATTTATCCTACAATATAAATGAATTTTTATTTTTATTTTTTGAGAAAAATATATATCTTAAAATAAGTTACAAATTTAATATAGTTAGTTATTAAAGATGAAACTACCAATTAATTATGTATGTAAGTTTACCAATATACTCTTATAGTTACATTAAGTACAAATATTAAATGAAGTCTAAGAAGCATTTCTATTGGTTGAAATTTCTTCTTTTTTCTTCTTATAAAGAATTTTTCTCATTTGAACCCTCCAATATATATATATATATATATATATATATATATATATATATATATATATATATATATACTGTGAGGTTCATTGGGAAACAATAAAAAAGTGTGGGAACCGGGGAGCACTTTTAAAAGTTCAACTTAAAATGTTTAAAAAAATTAAAGAAAACTCGGCATTTTTTCTTATAAATAATGTAGAAGCATTTTTAATAAAAAAAATCAAAAACTAAAATATAAAAAAATGTTTAGAAAACTATATATATAAGGTTAGGGTAAAATGAAAACTCATATGAGTTGTGAGAACTTAGAGAACTCGGCCTAACAAAAGGTTTTTTTCAAAAAATTTTGATACCAAAAATCCTAAAAAAATCAACTTTTCCCAAAAAAAAAAGAAAAGAGACTTGTTTTTTTTCATTTACGGCAGCCGTAAATAATGTTGTAAAAGGTGATGTGATGCTTATGTCATCAACTTTTTACAGCCGCTATAAGGGGCCGAAAAACATCACTTCGAAATTTTTTTTAAAATTTTTTTACGGCAGTCTTTTCTAACATTTTAATCTAGTGGTGTGAAAAAAATGGGGTCGAAAATCGCACGGGAAGGCCGAGTTCTCTAAGTTCTCACAACTCGTAAGGGTTTTTCCTTGATCCTAATCCTATATATAAGGAAACAAATACGTAAATACAAAGTTACATAAGAAGACATATTTTTCGAAGACAATTGAAAGCATACCTTTTATTACTTTAACGATTCCTCACGTTTCGCGGTGAACTTTAGGCCGGTATAAGTTTACAGGATTGATGTTGACCTACGAAATTAGTACAGTATCGACACTTTCTATAGCTTATGATATGAAAAAGATACCTTATTCGAAACCAATTTGTTTTGAAACGTTGCGAAATTCCATTAAAGCAAGTGAATACCCATTCAAATGCTCAGTCGATATCGGTTCAAATCAATTATATTTGACCCTTGTTTTCAATGAAAATTATGTACGATTGTCTAGAAAAACATAAAATCGAATACCGATGCCGCTTTTATTTGAACAACATCGATCCGTTATGTCATGGTAAAAAACAAAATAAAATATATTAAACTCCTACAACTCCGTTTTATTTATCGAAACGTAGATAAAAATATGCACGCATCAATATATATTATTATAACAACAAAAAGGATAAATGATGTCAATTTATATATGTAAAAAGTAAACTATAAGGAAGCTTTGATGACATGTACGTCGATGCTTCTATTATTTTAAGTTGTACACTTTTATTTACAACTTGATTTTGAGTAAAATTTATAGCTGTATGTATATAAAAATATTTTGTTCGAAAAGTAATTATTATAGGTTATAGTAAAAGCTTTTCGTGTTGACCAGAGAACTTTCTGAATGACGCAGACCTAAGTAAAGAAAATCGACAAAGAAGCATTATTTATTTAATTGTGGCGCTACTAAATATTTACATTTATCATTATAAATGTTTGAAGGGTAAAAAGAAAACATGAAACATTGAGGACCATGCATCTTGTTCCTCAAATTGTATAAATTAATAATATATATAAATATTATAACTAATATTTAACATATTTCTTTTATAACTATTTTTAATATATTTCTTTTTTTCGTACAACTCTTAAAATATAATGTTTTCTTAATTTTTAATACACCAGTGTGATGTACTTATTTTTGTTTAAGTCTAAGTATAAATTATATTTGAAACCGGCCAGGGTAAAATATAACGTATTTGTAGTTTTTTTCAAATCAACATAATTTTTTCGAGTATAATACTACGACATGCTTACTTCCGCCTATGTTTTGGTCTTTTCTTTTTTTCAAAACCTATCCCTCACAACATGCAGCAAAAACCCACGGGTCATATATAATATCCTTTTTATCTATTTCACAAAAATATAATGTTTCTTAAAATATTGGGTATCACATTATCACATGTTTTATTTCTATCTACGTTTCGGTTTAAACTTGTTTAAAACTGAGTTTCTGAGTTTCCTTGTAGGATAAAAAAATATTCCTGTGAAAAACTGTAAAAAACAAAGTTCTATTGGAAAACATTAAAAAATTCTTCTATTAACTTTTCTTAAACCATTTTCTATATAAACTATTGCAAATCATATTTTAATTAAAAAAAGAGCCTCTTATAAGCGGCACTACATTCTAAATTCCCAATACTATTTTTAAGCCGACCATTATTAAGATTCGTATACACCCAAAACAAAATGGTCATGAACTGATTTCCTTTTGGGGTGAAATAGGGTGGAATTTCAACCTTTCTTCAAATTACCTTGTTTGATACAGGTTATTTTTTGTTTGTAACAAGTCAACGTGGTTTACGAGTCTTCTTTTGTGTTTCTAAATCTATAGAATCAGTAAATTGTCTTCCGCTTTACCGCGGAGATTCGTAAAAATTTACGTCAGAACGTACCCCAACTAAAAATGTATAAAAAATAAGCACAAAAACGTATTATATTTAATCCGACTAATTTAAAAAAAATTACCTCGAAACGTAAATCAACTTGAAGTTATACCCACACGTACATAAAAAACACGTAAAACTCAATTATAAAGTCTTTAAAAGTTAACGGGTTATAAATGTTAATGCTGAAATTTGAAGGGTATAGCATAAAAAACAAAAGACAAAAAAAAAAAGACAAATAAAAGGTCAAAATACAAACACTGTTAACAAACTTTGTTAATTATATTATATATAATATAATAACTAGGTTAGAACCTCGTATATTACACGGTTTGAATAAATAAATATTATCGTAAACAAATATTTTTAAGAAATATAATAATTAATTTGTTGCTTATAATTATAATGATATTCATAAATCAATAAGTAGATTAGTATTTTGTTACTAATATATAAGTGAGTGATTCGTAACATTTTTTAGAAACATGTATATTACAATAGTTGTATATCAAAAAAACAAAGAATATAAATTATAAACTTCTTTTAATTAATTGTTACACGTGTCTTACACATGTTGACATTGTTTGGAATCGTTAATTAGTTAATTATTAAAAAAAGTAAATTTTTTTAATTAATTATTAAAAAGTTAATTTTTTTAGTTGTAATATATGACAAACCCATTACATTGTATTACAATTAATAACATACTTCAATTAAATATATCAATTGCTCTTTGTGTTATATTGATATGTTAATATTTATGCGTAAATAATTAAAATATGTAAATTAACTTTTTGGTAGTACATAAACTTGTGTAATGATTTTTAACTAATTAAATTTTTTAACCTTTTTAATTGATTAATTAATTATTTGGAATCATCTATTAATTTATATTATTATTATTATTATTATTATTATTATTATTATTATTATTATAGTTATAAAGATAAGTGAAATTCATGTATTAATTAATTAAATGTTAAAAAAGTTTTTAAAAAATATAAATAAACTTTTTTGGGTTAAAGAAAAGAATGCAATGTGATATTAATTGGAATTAGATTAGATGTAGATATATGGACCCCCACTACTGTCAAAACTCTCGGATCTCTTTCCCTGAAGCCTCCTATCAAGTAAGGCGTGTAGATAGATACAAATATAGATAAATATAAATAGATATTGATGTTTTATGTAGATAACTATATAATAATTAATTTGCATTCAAAATAATTATCCATAATTAAATAGAAGATAAAGGCTTTAATGAAAATGTAATTATCCATAATTAAGTAGAAGATAAAAGCGGGAAAACAAAAGTAGGTAGCACCAATGAATGACACGTGTCCCCAATCGATTTACATTATTATATAGTATAGATATAAATATAAATTCTTGAAATATAAGTTAGATTATTATTACATTTTTAATATAATTTTTTTATTTTAATCATATATATCACGTTATATAATTGCATACCGGTAATCTCAAGTAGATGTCATTGGCCTTACCGATCCCACCTTTAAATATTCTCACTCGCAGTCCCACCTTTTAACTATTGTTCCTTCAACAGTCTCGAGTTAAAAAAACTTTCCGATTTACAAACTAATGTTTTAGGGCTTTTGATCGGAACGAGGATACGAGTCGATCGATGTAAACCTTGTCTCGAAACGGTGCTCCAAGCGGCTTGATTTTTGTTTAGTTGGAAGTTTAAACACCCGAATTGAAGCACCGTTTCAGTCGTTTGGAGTACCGTTTCGAGGTAAGTTTTACATCAATCGACTCATATCCTCGTTCTGGACAAAAGTCATAAAATATCAGTTTGTAATTCGGAAAGTTAAAAAATAAGACTATTGTCACACTCCGACCCGCAGCGGAATAAAAGTCGGGGCATAATTGGGTTATCACCAAAGCTCATGATATTTACTAAGATGTTTCATATTTATTAAATTCCAATTACAAACTTGAATATCCATAACAAAATTCATACAATTACAAGAAAATGAAACTATATAATTATTCCAAAGCATAAACTTGTTTATTCTTCTAGGCCTTCCTAAATGTTTCTTGTCTCAGCTGGATCACCTGTATCATGTGTAAAAGTAGGGTTTTGGGTCAACAAAAGTTGGCGAGTAAACCTTGATAAAACATTTTCTACTAATTTCTTGTTTTATTTAATAAAGAAAATTCGTGCATTAATCACATGTGAACAAACATATATAGATAAACAATCACGAACCACTTTGAATGAGTATATGACATGAATGATGATGTATGTGAGATCAAGGCTCAATCAAACGGAGCCGATCTAATGAGGCTCCTGATGCTCAACCCGTATCCCACGGGGAACTGATGGGCCTAATGAAATGCGTGCACTGAAAATGATAAATCCAATCTACATATAATTCACACAACAATTGATACACATTTGATCACGGATATGATGTATGCACAAGTGTTTAAATAAAATAAAAGAATTGTACGACACATGATACACCCCAAAATATGATTAAAACGGGGAATTTGTAGAGATTCACTCACAGTGGGTGCGTTCTTTAATGACGATGAATGCGCACGAATTTAAGATTCAACCGACGAGGGAAAAACTAACCTAAATAATAACGAGATGATTCGATAAATAAATAAATTTTATTTGAGATTAATATTTTTAATTAGTGCTCTTAATGGGATTCTTAGATCTCTTTTTGTGAGTTACGTGAAATTTTCTAACTTTAAAAATCTTATTTTTAAGTATTTTTAAACAACTTTTCAATTAAATAAATAAATAAAAAATAAAATAAAAAGGGGGTTGACTTGTCAGGTCTGACCGGGTTTGATCGGTCAGACAGTCTTTTATTCAGGCCGTGCGCGGGGATCGAACTCGGGACCTCTCGTTCGCGTGCACGTAGCTCTACCAACTGAGCTGCGTGTCTAAGCCGAGAGTATCTGCTTTTTAATTATTCTTATAGTCTTGCTGAGTTCAACCAGAATGGATTTGTTTAAAAAGGTTTTTTTTTAGAATCAACACCGGTTTTATCCCCCTGAGACTCGAACCCTCGCTGCTACATTTACTTGCACCCAGCCCAACCAGTTGGGCTGGGTGTCTAACCCGTTTGATTTTTGATTTTTATTATATTTATATTCTGTTTACCTGAATTCCGAAATCATTTAATTAAAAAGGTTTTAAAATCACTTAAACCGGTGTTTTGTACTGAGGCTCGAACCCGTGTCTGCGAGTTGTTTTGCACCCAGCCCAACCAGTTGGGCTGGGTGTCTAACCCGCTCAGAATAGAATTTTGATTATACTTAACCACTTACCGCAGGTTCATTTGTTTATTTTGCAAAAACAGTTGATTAAGTTCAGAAATTCGGCCATGTAATAGTATTCGAACCCGGTATAGATAGTATGAAATGCACACAGTCCACCACTGGACTGTGTGTCTAACCCGTTTTAAAAGACCAAGTTTGATTATTTATAACCTGAATAACTTCATCGTTTTCATCCTACATTAAACCCAGTACTGAACTCGATTATGTCAGATTAAAATGATGTTATTGCTGTGCGGGTTATACATTAATCATGTTAATAACAAATTGGCAGGAAAAGCTGAAAGATTTACCGATGATTGAAATGTTCCGGCGAGCAGAGCTTGTTTTTCCGGCGAATGGAACTTAGCTTCCGGCGAACAGAACAAAGGTTTTTGAGCAGAGTGATTTCGTGAACGATTGAAAGTGTGATTGGTAGATAGTATTTATAGGCAGAGGCGGTCTTCATCTTGGTTTGAATTTTTCAGTTACGATCTTTATGATTATGAATGAAAAAGCTTTAAGGTTTCGGTTATAACTGATGTTTGTCATTAGTTGTATCCGTTTTTCAATCGCAAAGAAGAAGTTTAACCTAAATTTCGCGATTTTATCTTGACAAACGATTTCAGAACTGAAGCTTGTTACTTACAGTTTTTTTTTCTTAGTTCTACTATATAGGTTGTTTGTTTCTAATTCAAATCACCAAAGTGTGTGTGGAGTAGTGGTGTTTGGTGTGTATGCATACTCAGGAGACCCGGGTTCGAAACCCGGTCACTCCTTTAAATTATTTTTAGTTTCATATACTAAAATTTAGTTAACTTTATTATTATTTATTTTTTTTTACAATATTTACTATTTAAGAATATTTAAATCGACTGGCTCTAATAAAACACGCAACGAACTCTTAACTGAACATTTGATTAATAAGCGAAGCGGGTTTTTTTTTGAACCCGTTTTTCATAAATGTTACAACTATTAGTGGAAATATTTAAAGATGGGACAATCAATGGCCAACCACCTCTAAATGAGATTATTAAAATCCATTTTTCTTATCATGAAATTTGAATATATTTGTGCCAATATATGGCTACTTAAGCTTTGTGATTATAGTTTATTTTAGAAGTTTAGAAATTACAATGCTTTTAAAAGCAAAATATTGTATTTATTAGTAAATTTGTTGATTCATTTTGTGTTCGTCACTTGTCGAATAGGTTAGATTGAGCTTGTGTTGAATATTGTGTAGGTTAGAATCAAACACACGATCAAAATACGGAGCGTATAGTGAACATGGGAACAAGTTCGCCCGAACTTGACCTGTGATGGTCAAGTTCGCCCGAACTTGATATGTGAAGGACAAGTTCGCCCGAACTTGTCATATGGTGGACAAGTTCGCCCGAACTTGTCCTATACACACTTCGAGTGAACTTGTTGCCTATATATAGGTGTGTTGTTCATTTGTTACTTAAGTTTTTGCAATTCCTACGGGGAGGTGCTGCCGAATTCTCTCCAGGAACTCCGGCAGGTGGACTTAAAGATGTATACTCTTTCGGTATGAATGAAGACTTCCGCTGCATTCTGTTTCTACTCCTTTCTGTAATAACATTCTACCGAATCGGTTATGTTTACGTACTACCTTCCGTCTAGAACCGCCTGATCACGGACCTTCAAAGCTAGTGGGTTACCACCCGCGCTCGGCGGCGGGTTTGAAACACACATAAAAAATAAGCAAATCGTGAACGTGACGATACAAAAATTACGGGCAATGATATATTCGAAAGTCAAGGAAAAGCTACATTATATTGTATACGGAAGTCAAGTCAGTCGAACAAACTTTACACTAAAACACATAAATTAGATAAACACAACGACAGTGCATTACAACGGGTCGGTTTATAAGTTGATAATAAAAAAACGTTACAATGATGTATTTAGAGATGAGCGTCGGACAGTTCAAAAAACCAAATGGTTTAAATAATGTTTGAAACAACCGCTTGGTTTAAAAACACTGTTACGAAAATTCTCGTCGAAATGTAGATAAAAATAACTCATTTAACAGAAAACTTGTTAAAAACTCAAAACGATAATCATATTAAAGTTAAAGTTCAAAGAGAGGTTGTTGTTTAAATCGTTAAAGAAAAAAACTAACAAACCTAAAGTTAAAAGGTGCAAATGAAAATTATCCACTAAAAACAAAAAGGAAAAAGAAAAAAAAACTAACACACGAAAAAATAGGGGTGCAAATGAAAATCATCCACTTAAAAAAAAAAATGAATGTAGGTGATAGAATTTGACGGTCAAACTAAAACATATAGAAATTTTGTGGTCAAAACCAAAAATTCAAAAGTCAATTGTAGTTAAGGAGTTATTAAATTATATATATATATTAATACTGAAAGTAATAATAAAACTTATATTATTTGCAAATAAACATAAAATAATATTTTTAATTATTTAAATAGGTCCTTGAAAAACAGATAGCTATTCAAATAAATCCTTGTAATCTATAACAATAAAAATAAATGGAGAATATGTTGCAACACAAACCAATTCTTTACCCAACAAGTTTGACCATATATATATTAATAATCTTGTGCTCTTATTCAACAATATAGGTGTTGCTTTGGGCGATAGTTGGATTTCTCCAGAAGATTTTGTGGTAAGATTCATAAAACACTAGGGAACAGATATGTCTTCTATACCAACAACCAAAAGAGTATAAGACAATTTTTTCTTGAAAAACCATTAAATTAAGGTGAGAAACAAAGCTTTTAGGAGTATTTAAGTTTTTATGAAAAAAAAACCCTCATATTAATTAAAAAGATGTCCATTAAATTTTAGTAAACAGGTATTTAGCAAACCCATTTGAGCCCCTTGCTTCCGCAGTGAGTTTCACTTGTTATGGTCCAAATATAAGTGTCTAGTCTTTCTAGATAATTGAACAAACCGATCGATCAACCTTTGCAGCTTTCATGGGGTCCTTTACTCAAAGACGTGTCGAGAATTGATGATGTTGGTTTGAACAAATCAAATAGGTTCCACCAAAACTCAAATGATGTTTTCTTTGGAATATTACATGGCACGAAAGTTGTATGATCTTTGTGTTTATTATGCAGTTTAGCTCTAAAGATACAACAACTAGCCGGCGGTCAGTATGAAGCTGCAACAAGTTCATGGTCCAAACTCGAGGGAGTTATTCTTAGTTACAGTAACCATGTGGTATGAAATGGTTTAAATGTTGTCTTATACATTTTTTTTACACATAAAGGTTATATATATTAGTAACTCTTGATACTCCTCGATTGAAGGAGTGTATATTTAAAAAAATGATAATTTACAAACTAAGAATAAAAGAATTAAACAATTGCACATAGCTACAACAAGAATATAAAATACGCAAGAGGGTTATCTAATATGCCCCCTCAAGTGAGACGGTGGACCTAAACGAAGTTACTGTTAAAAGAAGTTAAGTTGAGAATTTAAAAGACTTTTGGTGAAAATGTCCGACACCTGAAACTTGGTCGGAACAAACTTTGTATTTAATTTCCTAGAAGCAACAAGTTCACGTATAAAGTGATAATTAAGATCAATATGTTTCGCTCATTTATGAGAGACAAGATTCCGTGTACGAAACAATGCACTACAATTATCACAAAGTATGGTTGGAGGATTAGATGGTAAAGCATGAAGATCCCTTAAAAGATGAGTAAGGCAAACAACCTCAAAAGTTGTATTTGCCATGGCTCGATATTCGGATTCAGCTCTAAGGCGAGCAATAGTAATCTGTTTCTTCGTACTCCATGAGATAAGATTACCACTTAAAAATTAGAACAACCATTAATGGATTTATATGTTTCCAGATATCGAGCCCAGATAACATCAGAGTTGCCTAGGAGAGAGGTGCGAGTTTGTTGGCTATAGTGAAGTCCAAATGCCAATGTTCCTTTGAGATAACAAAGAATCTGCTTAACCTCTTGGTAGTGTGAAATGGTGGGAGCATGACATACGAAATGTTAGGCCGCGTGATTGTCAAATGCTGAAGTGCACCCTTAAATGGAGCGATAATAAGTTGGATCCGGATACAAATCACCGGTAGAAACAAAATAAACATTTGTGCTTAAAGGTGTCAGAGCAGTTTTAGCATCCAACATCTTTGCACGTGTAAGTATATCAATCGTGTATTTAGATGATTTAAAAAGAGCCCAAGAAAGTAGTTGAGCTCCATCAAATACCTAATGGGAAATTCTTTTTTAGGAGGGATATGAAAGCACTGAGAACATGAGATTGGTCTATAAGCAATTGGTCTCTTAAGTTTTACTATAAGCAACCTCTAAAGAAACCCATATTTAATGTGCAGTTTTTAATCCAACGACAACGGAAACTGCTTCTTCTTTTAAAGAGTCATGGAGGATGATAAACAATTGTTGATCATTAGCATGCCAATCGGCAAGTTCAACGTTATAGACAATTTTGTCAGATTGTGTGATAGTTGGTGGTGGGGCAACTTCAGAACCATCAACATGGTGGAGAAAATTTTGGTAGGAAATGAGGGGAAACATTTGATGCTTCCAGTACAAGTAATTGGAAGGTGATAATTCAATTGCAAGCATGTACGCTAGGGTGTTCAGGGGTAGAGGTTCTTTGGAGGCATAAGTCATGGAAAAGAAATGAAAAAAGTAGCGAGGGGAGAGGAATGAACAAGGCTAATGAAAGAGGAGAGAATTTAGGAAAGATTAACCAAAGGTTATTCCATATAAGAATAACTCTTGATACTCCTCAATTAGAGGAGGTGTATATTTATAAAAAAAAAAAGGATAATTTAAAAACTAAGAATACAAGAATTAAACAATTACATAATTACACATAGGTACAAGAAAAATATAAAATATACAAGATGGTTACCTAATATTAAATAACAAATTGTTGGATTTTTCAGAATTTCTACAACTTCATGTTGGATGATGGAGATAGTCCAGTTATAGCAAATACAATAGCATCACAACTACGAAAGAAGCCGTATGCCATGATGTCAGAAGCTGACGGTCCGGACCTTGGCGCCGTCATGAATGGTCCGATTAGAAAGAAGCTCAAAATTATTCCCACAGATGTAACGTAAGCACTTATTCTAATTTACAAAGGTTTTTGTTGCAGTTTTATTTGTGAAATATTATGGATCATCATTGAATTTAGGGGTGTGAATCATGAGGATTATATGTTGAATTTTTCTTTAGGTCGAAAACATCAACCCTAATCTAAACACAGTTAAAATCATGGTACTTAAATATAACACATTTAACCCATATATCTAAACTTGTAAAAGGGTTGACTTGTTGTAAATGGTTTTAAGTTCGATTGATAGAATGTAAAAGAATGGATTAAATGGGCTAGTGGGTTGATTTTCTAATTAAACATGTTGACGGGTCGATATGTTTTAAATTATATGGGTTAAACAGTTAAACAAAAAGGCAGCATGTTCAATTAAACATGTGAAGCCGAACATGACCCATTCGTTATAAATGGTAAATATGACAACCCAAAACCTCGTTATTTTCGTATGTTATGAGAAGTTGTCACCCTTTATGTTTCAGATGGGGAGGGCAAAGTGACAGTGTGTTTTCAGCTATGGAAGGCGACTTCATGAAACCGAGGATCGCGGAGGTAAATCTTAGAAATTCAGTGTCTTTTTCATCTAAAATAAACTAAAATTTCACGTTGATATCCTTTCATACAGAAAAATAAAGGTCTTAGTAGTCAGACAGGTCATGTGAAACTAATTAAAAACTAGTATGGTGCTAAGGTGTCTCTATTCTATCTATGAGGTGGAGAGTTTAAATTCTATAAGATACACATATAAGAGTATATAGGAGTAGATTAATGTGCTATTCAAAAGAATATATCTAAATGGTTATTATTTACACAGTTTTAAATATCTTAGACAATGTGTAGTGGGACGTGAAGGGCTTGCCACCTCACTCCTTCCACGCCCCAAAACATCATTACACGTTATTTAAAGGGGGAGTCTACGAAACCCTTGTTAATGCAGTAACGGGTTTGACAACTTGGAAGTAGGGCCCAAATTACAATCTAACTGATCACAAAATGTTTTCCTGTTTTAAGAAAAAAAGAAAAAGGTTAAAGATTAATTGTGTTTTAGTTAAAATCACTACATTCTTGTGAAAGGGTGATTTAGTTAAGTCTAAATACCTACATGAGAGTAACATAACAAGCCCTTTTAACTAAACCTACATAACAAGCCCTTTTAACTAAACCTACTTTACATAGTCTAAGTTAACTTAGCACTTCTACTTGAGTCACACATAGAGAGTTATTTTGATATTCTAAATATTTTCCGGGTCTCTCATGTCTCTCCTCTTTTTTATAGTTTGATTTATGTTTTGTTCTAGCTCGTTCAGATTAAACATACTTATAATATAGACTTAATTATACAATTAACTTTTTAACCAACTTAATCTTTTAACCACTTATGATACGGCCACCATGCAACCCAATATACATGGTATTTTCATAAACTCATAAGTTTTTTTTTGTTTTCATAACCAAAACAAATATATCACGGATGTTCATAAAAATACAATGATAACGATGGAATATATATATATATATATATATATATATACATATATATATATACATATATATATATATATATATATATATATATATATATATATATATGGGTTAGGATACAATAGGAAGTTTCTATCACTAGGAAGGATAGGAAGTAATCTTGTCCATCCATTTAGTAATCAAGGGCTAAGATTAAATGAACTAAATTGAATCAAAAAGAGCAGGCGCGTGGGTTTTTGTAGGGGCATTCTAGTCAATCCAATGTAATAGTTTCTCTCTTCTCCAATTCCCCTCATTTTTTAAACGTTAATAACTATTTCATACGACATTATTTTTTATAAAAATTTCACCAAAAAACGAGGGGTTTTTTATCTTTAAAACGAGTATGATATTGCTATATTTCGGAAAAATAATTTTGAAAACCCAGTTGCGTAAAACGCAACAAAAAAACGCAGTGAATTTTTTTTTGTAAACGCAACCACTGTCTACAATTAAAAAGCGCGGACAACCCTTCAATCAAAACCGCAATGGCTGAAAGTAAAACGCAAGTACATTTAAAAATCAAAGCTGACTGAACACAGCTAAAAAGTAAAACGCAATGTCTGAATACATTAAAAAACACAACAGCAAGCTGAACACAGTTAAAAAACGCAATGGATGGACAATGGCTATTATAAAACACAGCAGCAAGCTGAACACAGTTAAAAAACGCAATGGCTGGACAGTTTAAAAAACACAGCAGCAAATGCGTTTTCCGAGCGCAAAAACCAGCAACACGCGGGCCCGGTTTTTTGGAATTACATTCGTGTCCGCAGGACGTGCGGGTGCACACGAGTTCGACTAAATTCCGGTTCCAATTTGCACCCCCCTGCGCACCCGCGCGTAGGACTTATGGTAAAACATGTCATAAAGTTATGTTGGTTAGCCAAATGTTTCACCTTACAAATAACCTTATACTTTGTCTCCACACCAATGTGGGACAAGTGGTTTACCATTTTGGACATCCATTCAAACACACTTAATTTCCATGTTATTATCATATAGTTTCATTTCAAGTTCAACAAACCATTATAAAACACAATCCACTAAAAAATATAAAAAAAAGTGTTTTTTTTTCTAAAAGACAATGGACAAAAAAAAAACAAAAGGTAATGTTTTTTTTTCAAAAAGAGAAATGAATTAAAACACAAAACAAAGTTTATTTCTAAAACGCAATTGACTAAAAATATAAAAGAAAGTGTACTTTCTAAAACGCAATGGACTAAAATCACAAAAGAAAAGTGTTTTTTGTAAAACGCATTGGACAAAAAACTGTGGTTTTCATTATTTTGTAAAACGCAATGGACAAAAAAAACCCAAAAAGTGTGTTTTTTCATTCTTTTGTAAAACGCAACGGATAAAAAACAGTTTTTTTTCATTATTTTGTAAAACGCAATGGACAAAAAACACCCAAAAGTGTGTTTTTTTTCATTCTTTTGTAAAACGCAATGGATAAAAACATGTGTTTTTCATTATTTTGTAAAACACAATGGACAAAAAAACACCCAAAAAGTGTGTTTTTTCATCAAAATTACGTTTTTGCCCCCGATTCAAAATAAATTTATGTTTTCATCATAACTCAAAATTACAATTTTGCCCTCAGTTCAAAATTATGATTTCATCAATGAAGATGAGATCCATTCTATAACCTTGATTCCATTTTTCGGATGATCCTTGCTCTCATGTGCTTTGTAAAACGCAATGAATAAAAAACAATGTTTTTTCATTATTTTATAAAACGCAATGGACCAAAAACACCAAAAGAATGGGTTTTTTCATTCTTTTGTAAAACACAATTTTAAAAGAAAGTCTAAACTGAAAGTTGTTTTGCAATTTTTTCTTTGAGACATTTTGTTAAACAACTGGTGTGCAACTTTTTATTAATGATTTCTTAATGAAATTGGAAATAATGATGTTGCCCAAACGCTCATACATCAAGAGAAAGAATAGAATCAGAGATATCTTCACTTTGAATTCAAAAATGTTTGAGAAATTTGAGTAGAGAAGTATCTGTTTTAACAGAAATCTCATGTTCCATCGCATCATGTTAAATTGGAAAAAACGAGAAATTATAGAAACATAAACTGGGTTTTCTTCAAAGAAATCGAAGAACACGTTGATTGAGTGTTCGAACCATTCATCGATGAAGAAAAATTGCATCGTGATATATAATTCTAGAGA
This sequence comes from Scalesia atractyloides, assembly GCA_947069175.1. NCBI lineage: Eukaryota > Viridiplantae > Streptophyta > Magnoliopsida > Asterales > Asteraceae > Scalesia > Scalesia atractyloides. Next base: position 28,605,593 of record CAMTDV010000010.1, read on the forward strand.
GAGAAAAGGAATGAAATGTTGAATATAGTGAGTTTTGAACATATGAGTTTTGAAGATACAGAGAAGAGAAAGAGAAAGAATAGATAAAAGAAGATTGACTAAAATACCCTTCCCACTTGTATTTCTATATTTCCAGGTGTACGGCTAAGATTACTTCCTATCCTTCCTACCCAAAACATATTTCCTATTTGATTCTCTCCCATGTATATATATATATATATAGAGAGAGAGAGAGAGAGATTATTGATGTCATTCACAGCTTTAATTATAGATTATTTCATAAAATGGCTTGTAGTATCATAATGTATTAGAAATGTGTCTTATAATGGATAAAGTTATAGATTTATACGTAGAATCTAATGTTAGCCATTACAAAAATAATATTTAATATGTCAATAATTATAAAATCATAATCAGGTGCGGTTTACCTACCACAATACATTGTGTATTACAAACTGAAGGTGCAATAGTGGAATATGAGTTTCAAAATTCATATACACGTCCCCTACAAATTAATTGAAAAACATTCACCCGTATTGGTTTTCAGGTTGATGAGCTTTTGTCAAAGGGAGTAAATGTGACGGTATACAATGGCCAGGTGCGAAAAATCATATTAAAGACTAGAATTACACAAGTTTTGCGACCAACTACATATTTTGTAACATTTTGTGACAGGTCGACCTAATATGTGCAACCAAGGGAACAGAAGCTTGGATTAACAAACTCAAGTAATCATATTATCTTAATTTTTTTCATCTTTTAGTTTAACCAGGGTTATTAATATTTGACCGGTCCAATGGAAACTAGCGGCGCTACCGACCCGGTTGCCATCCGTTAGACCGGACTTAATTATACCGTTCAGTTGTTAAGGAACCCGAAGAACATGATAATGAACCCAAAAATCATGAACCAACGGAAACCGGAGTCAACCGCCAATTGGAAAAAATACGAAATGGATTATTAAACACTCGTGTGTGTATATATATATATATAGAGGATGAATCATGAGAAAACTAGTTTAAATTAGAAAACCAAAAAACTAATTAAAAAAGCCAAAAAACATATCAATTTTTTTGATTTTTTTAATTAAAATTCGCTATATATATTATATAAAAAAAACTTAAAAAGCATATAATGCACATATGCAACATAAACATATAATGCACATGTGTAGTACACATATAGTGCACATGTGCAGTACAAGTTTTTTTTTTTTGGAAAAAAGTTTTTTTATACATAAAATCCAGCGATTTTTTATAAAAAATTGTAAAAAAAAATTGTATATTTTTTATGTTTTTTTTTTTTGCTTTTGAGGTAATTTTCTAGTTTTCTCATTTATATCTAGTTTTCTCATAATCCTCTCCCTATATGTGTGTGTGTGTGTGTATATATATATATATAATATATAGGGGATTGATAAAATGAGAACCACCTCTAGTTGCGAGAACCGTAAGAACCACTTTCTAACCATTAGATCTTAGATGATCGATCGATAAGATTAAAAGTAACTAAAAGTAATATTAATTTTTTGTCTTATTATGTTTTTTATATTTTAATGTTAAAAGAGTAGTTTGTTAATTTGTTTTTTATCTTATTGTATTTATTGTTTTATATTATTTTTTGTGTTATTATATTTATTGTTTTTTATTAAAATCAGAATTTTTTATTAAAAAACATTTTGAAATCAGTTTTTTTAACAAAAAAACGATGTTTTTCAAGATTTTTTTTACAAAAACCATTTTTTATGTGCCGTTATTTTTACGCGCTCGTTTTTTACGCCCGGTTTTTTTTACGCCCCGTTTTTTACGCGCCGTTTTTTAGCGCCGTTTTTACGCCCCGTTTTTTACGCGCCGTGTTATACGCCTCGTTTTTTCGCGCCGTCTTTTTACGCGCCGTCTTTTACGCGCCCGTTTTTTACGCCCTTTTTTACGCGCCCGTTTTTTACGCCTCGTTTTTTACGCGCCCGTTTTTTACGGCTCGTTTTTTACGCCTGTTTTTTACGCGCCCGTTTTTAGCGCCGTGTTTTTACGCGCCGTTTTTACGCCCCTTTTTATATGCGCCGATTTTTACGCCCTGTTTTTTAGGCGCCGTTTTTTTACGCCCCGTTTTTCACCCGGTTTTTTTACGCGCCGTTTTTATACGCGCCATTTTTTACACGCCGTTTTTTACGCCCCGCTTTTTTTACGCGTTGTTTTTTACGACCCGTTTTTTACGCTCCGTATTTACGCGCCGTTTTTTTACACCCCGTTTTTTTTACGGAAAGGTTAAAAAAATTTAAACTCTTTTTACACCACGGTTATAAACTTTTTTTACGCACCTCGGTTGTAAAAATTTTTCGCCCTTGTTAAAAAAGTTAAACCATTTTTTACACCGCGGTTGTAAACTTTCCATACACAGTTTTTTTGTGTATAGTTTTTTTTACGGGTAGCGTAAAATTTTTAAGTAAAGTTTAAAAAAAAGTTTTTAAACTTTTCATACACAGTGTTTTTACGTGTATTATTTTTACGGGTAGCGTAAAGTTTTAAAAAAGTTTTTTACAGGTTTTTTAACCTTCTTATCACAGTTTTTTTCGTATGTAAACTTTTTTTACCCCCGGATGTAAATGTTTTTTCGAGAGTTTTTTATATCGAATTTTTTCAAAACTGCTGTAAATGTTTTTACGAGAATTTTTTAGATCGAATTTTTTACACCGAAATAGGCTCACGCTCGGCTCGTCATGTTTAATCAAATAAATGGGCTCCAATATCCTGCAGAAGAACGCCTCTGGTCGTTCCTGTCAGGTTGTTTAATCAAATACCATGCTCAATAAACTGATTGCTTTAAACCGCTAACCCCTAAAGAAGGCTTCAATTTTCTAAAAAAAATAAAGGTCACTGCAAAAATAAATATAGTGGATTCAAAAAAAAAAAAAACTTTTTTTGCATCACAGTTGTAAACTTCTTTAAAACTACGGTTGTAAACTTTTTTCATGCACCCCCATTGTAAATTTTTTATGCCTCTTTTAAAAAAAATATTAAATCGCGGTTCTAAACTTTTCGTACAGAGTTTCAAGATTAATGATTCTTACTTCTGTTTTAACATAAAACCCCCACTATATTTTAAACCAAACACATGGTACGACAAAACGAAATTGATTTCCAGTTCCATTCAATCTTGATATTCCTAACCCCAAAAAACTTCATCTAGCACTAGTCTTGTTTAAATTAAATCAAACCTAACAAAAAAAGCTGAAATTGAAAATGAAAAACTAGCAGCTAGCAAGAAAAAACTTAACTGTTCTTAGAAATTAAAATCGATTTTGACCGGATCTTCATCCTCAAAAAATAAACCTAGCCGTTGTACCGGATCGTCGATTGCCTTCACCATACAGATCTTACTGATCGTTGTACAGTTTGAAACCTAGCCTCCATACTCTGGCCTGCGTACAAACCCTTCTCCGCTGACGTCAAAGACCTGTCTTTGAAACCCATCACCATTTATAGCTCCATCCCTTTCATTTCTTATCCACCCAAACCCTAGCCCCCTTCTCTCTAACAAAACCGGCCACTGGATTTCGACCTCCGGCGACAAGTTCCGGCCTGTTTTTCCGGCAGGCCACACCTAAACACGTGACGCCTCTTCCCCTTGCACCACCTTACACGCACACACAACTAAACCCAAGAGAGAGAGAGAGATCTGTGGAGAGATCGAAGAGAGAGAGAGAGAAGCGCGAGAGAGAGATCGGGTAGAGAAGAGGGGCCGGCCACCACTGTGATGGTGGCGCGACGGCGACACCCGACAGCGGAGCCACCATAAGCGGCGGCCAGAAACGCCGTAATCGGAAGCGGCGCGACAGCAGACGACAGGCGGCAGAGCCGCTTTTTCCGGCGACCAGAAACACCGGAATCGGGGTGGGGGTGCGTGGCTCGAGCCTGAGGAACGGCGGCGAGGGTGGTGGCTGCGTGGTTTCAGTTCAAGCTCAGTCCTGTTCAGTTTAAATCGTAGTATGTATTTGAACTTTAATGAATGTGGTAGTGTGTGTTTGTGTGTGTGCATTTGAATCTAAAATAAAAGGATAAGGGTGTAGGTGCTAAGGACATGTGTGCTTGAGAGGTGTGTGTGGGAGGTATGGTATTTTGTGCAGACATTGGTTAGTGAGAATGTCCAGAATTGCCCCTCTGCAAAAAGGATGAATATAGTGATGTGTTAACATGTCATTGGTTTAAAAGAGTTTCTACGGTTTTCGTAACTGAGAGTGGTTCTTCCTTGAACCGGATTCTATATATATAGTGTGAGGGTTTAGGGTTAATATATCCTAGTTAGGGTTCGAAAAGCCGGTTCCAAAGCCGCTGGAATGAGTCCAATTGGAGTTCGTTTGAGTCGGTTCTCCACTGTTCCCCACATTTTAGTGTTCTCAATGAACCTTCCTATATATATATATATATATATATATTAATGATATAATTTTTTATTATAAAAAACATATATTATTTATACGTGATATGATCAAATAAAAGTTTATTTTGCTTAAGTAGAATGAGAACAAAATCTTAACCGTTCATATTTTAAATCAATGATTAAGATGAAATGTAGGTAAACAGAGGAATGTAATTAGAAAATCCTATTTATTTACTTTTTCTCTCCACATGTAAGGCACATGCATATTTTACCCTCATTTTTTAACGTTAATAACTTTTTATAAGACATTATGTTTTCATAAAAATTTCACCATAAAATTGAGCATCTTTTTATCTTTAATTTGAGTACCATATTGATATAAAATATATAACAACTAAAAAAATCCACAAAAATGTGTGGTATTTCTAAGTTGTATAACATTTTTGTGCTAAATTTTTGTACTACATTATTTTGTGTTAAATTTCTATGCTGAATTTTTTATTATCTTAAAATTTTTATTTTTTTTGCTGAATTTTTTGTACTATATTTTTTTGTGCTAGATTTTTTGTACAAAATTTTTTGTGTTATATTTTTTTACTTGATTTTTTATGTTATATTCTTTTGTACTATATATTTTTTTTTGTATTTTTGAAAAAACAAAAAGGGTGCCAGATATTATATTCAATCTCCTACGCATAAGGATCAAAATGTTTTAGTAATAAAATACCCTTCATTTCTACTTATAACAAGTGTCATATGTTATTATTACAACCCGTCTTAAGCTATTTAGGCAAAACCTACTTTTTAGTGATATTTTCCGGTTATTAACGTAAACAAATTACATGGCATTTATTTGCATGGATCTTCTGCAAATGGTAAATCATTAGTATTAGAAAACTTAAGTTTTTATTGTGATAATAAGAATTTGAAACAAAATATCCTTATTTAATCAAAAATATTCTAAAAGTCTAAAGATGGTGTTTATAATGTGTAAGCGAAAAACATTGATAATATGATCTTGAGTTTTAGATACGTTAAGCCAATAAATAGGGTGGGTAAATGAATGGTCAGGCTTTTCAAAACATATGGTTTAAATAATTTTACTAGTCGTCGCTGAAATGTGGATTTGTTTTACGGTTCAGGTGGGACGGTTTATCGACGTACTTGAATTTAGGCCGCACTCCACTCTATTGTGGCAACGACGAAAGCGCCACAAAAGGATTCTTTAGGTCACACATGAACTTTGCATTCTACTGGATTCTTGGGAGCCGGTCATTTTGTAAGTACTTTGTTATTTTACAATTCCAAACTTTCAATGATTATATATATATATAGGTAATGTCACTCTAGGCTAATTATCAGCACACAGTTTGCAATTTCCTATTTCTTACATACCTCGAAACTGGTTTTCTTTGTTTTAGGTTCCTGTGGAACAACCATGTGTTTCCCTAGAAATGGTGGGAAGCATCGTGAATTCGCCCAAAGTTTAACTATTGATCATCTGCGACCAACAAGTTTTGAGGCCGATTGCATGATTCCTATCATGCTTTAACCTCCTTTAAAACAAACTAATATGTTAAAAACTTCTGATTGATGTTTTTACCTTATTTTATTCATATTAAGGCTGGTTAATTATGTAAGCTGATAATAACTAAGAAAAGAATAAGAAAATGAAAACGAAGATTATTATTCTAGATAGGGGTTTCAGTTGTATTGGGTTGATATGTTTTGATTGGTAAATTGGCAGGTTGAATTGTTCAACCACAACATGACCTCTATTTATGTTCATGTTAGAAACATCAAGCTCTAAACTTGTTGTGAGAATGTTAGGTGTAACTATCACTGCTTTTGTGACAACTAGCCAAATCAGGTTAATTTCATAATATTATATAAACAAGATTTAAATGTGTTAATGTATTTTAGCTAGGTTTTAAATCATTAAGTCTTCCGAAGGCTAGCAAGTTTGTTTCTTAGTTCGTTTCACGTGTTTGGTGATTTTAAAAATTATTGGTACACGTATAAGAAGTTAAGTGAACTAATGTCAAATAGATAACCTACACATGTGTTGTTCATGTATATTACTTCAATAATTAATTTATGTATGTAGTGGAAGAAGTTCGGGTCTCCAAGCACGAAAGTTATCCAATCTCGCAGGCGATACGCAATGATTCTTACGGAAGGAAGAGACACCGTACTAAAATATCATAATTCCTGAATTTAATCATAATAAATATCTTAGGAATAATTATTTATCCTAGAATTGTATTGTTATGTGTTACGTTAATTTTCGGATCATTAAAACGACAAAAATCCACAATCGAATCGACTTACCCGATTTAAACACGCAACAGGAGTGTGCGAGCCGTTTAATCCCGCCTCGACAAAGTACTATTATTTTTAGAATAAAGATAATTACTCTAAGTTACAAAATAATTTAAAATCAAATTTTCCGGCAAAAACAAAAATTCTGATGTGAGAACGGACTAAAACAGAGTAATATACGCAATATTCGGCAATGAGCCACTCCCCAAGCCCTTGACCCACATATAAATACTCTCTTCCACCTGTTTCCCCCTCATTTCTCACCCTCACTTTCTCTCTCTACTCATATTAAGTCTACTCTCTCCCTTTCCAGAAGATTCGGCCACCAGTTGTCCGATGACTTTTTCCGATGAATGTTGATTGCATTGAGTTAGATTGAACACGAAAGTATGAATTTGATAATATGAGGTTAAATCTGATTTTAAAGATTTTTTATTTAAAAATGCTTCACAAAGTTCATGCATGAGAATCTTGATGTTTGAATGCTTTGGATGATTGTTTGATGTTTTAGAACTATGATAGTTGCTAGATTAATGCGTGCATGTGTAAGATGTTTTAGGATTTAATTAAGTGAAGTTATTGTGATGATATTGTATGGGTTTTAAACAAGTCTTATAATAAATGAAAATTGTTGATGATTAGGAAATGTTAAGATGTATGTTTAATGCTTGAAATGGTGCAAAAAACATAGATTTTTCAATATGCAAAAGGATGATATATTGTAACTATGGAAATATGAGAACAAAATGGTATTATTTCATGTCTAAATTCAGATTAAGAGGTATGAATTCAGTTATGGGGTTCAGAAGTGCTTATGTTGTAGTATGCTTGAAAAGTCATAAAAACGGTAGTTTTCGACATGAAAAACGTATGTGCGACGAAACTGATTTAGCACAAAAGTGTGAACGTATTTTATGGTTATAATACACGCCCAAATGTTCATAAAATGTTCATGGCATGATTATGTGTTTGTATGTGGTGCATGACACTTAATTTACTACTTATATGCTAGGAAATTGCATATTTAGCTTATTTATGATTAAATGACACGAGATTGTTTTGACAGGTGAAATACACATTAACATGGTTAATATGATCAAACATGATGTCTCGTAGACTTGCATTGTGACAACTAGCAAAATTATATAGAACTTCCGTACAACTTAATCACTATTTATACAATTTAACTGATTGAGTAAACTGGAAATATTTATATTTTTTCGACAATGTTTGCTATTTTGAACATATTTTACAAAGACAACACAAAAAGCTGTCAAAACTCCTACAATCAAAACATTTTCAAATTTACAGTGTTTCCATAACCCATATTCATCCACAAACATCATCGCAACTAAACTTTGACGAACAAATCCTTGTTACTAGCAAACACTTGTGCTTTGCGAACACGTGTAAACACATCATCGCCAACCCAAGTGAGTACATAGTCCCCACTTTTCCCTTTTCAAATCCTTTTGGGTGATTCATATGTGTTAACCATTTTTTTTCAAATATTACAATATGGTATATGTGTTTACTAAGGGCTCTTTGTTTGTGCAACTCATGTGGCAAAAAAGTACAAATCCTAAATCCTTTTTGAATCTTTCGATGGAAATAGTTAGATCCTTATTAGATACACAAAGTACTATTCTAAATACTTGATTGGATTTCTAAAAGTACTTGCACAAGTTGTTGGTTGATTCCTATGCTAAGTGTTTACGTGCAGAGTTGTGTGGTGTTATAACATAAATCTAAAGTGATTTAGGATAACGAGCGAATGTAATACGATAAGGGCATGGTGGATACGCCACTGGTATTGCCTATATATAAGTGCCCTTATTGTATTACTTATCGTAGCATTATTCAAATCACTTAAAGATTTTTATGTTATGATGAAATAAAGTACAAGTGAAACAAAGTACAATGTACAATTTTTATTAATACAAACTACTTGGTTTTATACATTTTGACATCCACAATACACTTTTGTCGCAAACTTTTTCTATCAAACTTTGTTAATAAAAAATATATATTCACGCACCAACTCGTGTAGTTGGCCAATGTATTGCAATAACAAAACTTTTGCCAAATACTTGGCCACAAAACCTATGTCACTCACCATCTTTATTGTTGACTGTCTATTTTCACAAATATTTCAGGTATTGATACATGACTATATTTCAAGCATGATTAATATAGGAATGGACTTGGGCTTTAGATTGATTTAAATAAAAAAATAATCACTTGTACTCCTTTGTTTTTGTAAAACAATGTAATCAATATAATGAAACTTCAGTACCATGTGTTGTGAACAATTTGTAATGTGACTTCCTGACGTTTCCGTATAAGTTCCACGTGGTCGGGGTATTATACATTGTCCCCAATGTACTAATGCATGAAAATAATAAGTGTTAAGGGTAAAGGAACTAGTACTCCCCTGGCCGAGTCCTTGTGTAATGCATGTGGTCGATTACCATGGCTACCTTTCTACTTTTTGATATACTTAGCTTTCGATAGAGAGAAACACTTGGCATGACATAGATAGATAATTAGTAACTAAAAAAATCATAAAAGTAAAGCAGAAAGAAAAGGCTACTTGTCCTAGTATCAAGAAGGCATACCTTGGTGGTAGAAGTAATTCAAGAGTAATCATGAAAAACAAACCTTAAGTCCTTGATTTAGCTCAACCGTATGCGGCAACTTCACAATTTATTCGTCATCGGGCTATTACCGAAATCATTACTTTAAACTAGATAGTGGTAGGTAGTGAAACAAACTTGCAACCATGGTTTGTAGATGAGTAACGCCACCACCACTTGAAATTTCCCGGACCAAACTTCAAAAAGGCCAAGTAGTGAAGAAGGCGATCACTTCGGCAAGTCATAGTGGCCACATCTGGCTTCCTAAAAGTGTGTTGATTCTCCCAAGTGAAGTGGTCCTTATCGTGATATCCCTTATCTTGTGAAGAAGCAAAAGTTTGTTTCATCACAAGTTGGCTATCACTTGTGTGAAGTAGTGGATGTGGTATTTGTTCTTTTGAGCTCATCTTCTTGCACATATTATGCGTTGATCCCAAAGTTTGGTTCTTCACATGATGGTGTTTTTGATGTAGGAAGAACTTCATTTGGGTCATACCTACCAACTCATCCATGCCCTTGTGCTCTTCACACGATATTTCAACCATTTTCCCGTTTTGAGTTTCATTTACCTTGAGAATGGCCCACCTAAGGGCGGAGAATAGCATATGTCTTCATTCTTCATAGGCTCCCACACATAATAAGAACACTCATAAGTAAGATGTGGACCTCCACAAAATTCACACCCTTCTTGTTCACAATACTCATCAACATCGAAAAACTCCATCTCCATATATTGTGGACTTTGTGTGCAACACCCCATTTGTGTAGACAAAAATAAAAATATATGTAACTTATAATTTATAGATTGTCAGACGAGTAAGTAACACGTAATATGGTTATGTGAAATATGAAATATCTTGACGAGTTTTGGTTATTATAAGAGCCCGTTTAATATTAATAATAAAATATGTTATATTTGATCTTACTCCGTTTTTAACAAAACTTAGGTCAAAAGGTAGAGAAAAATAAGATCATCTTAATAGTATAATTTTAACTTTGTGAAACATTATATTTTAAAAGTTATACGTAAAAAACAAGTGAAGCAGTCACATTAATTATAACAATATGATACTATTTAAAACATAACATTTCAAAACAAATATACTTGCGTGAGGAAGCAAGCAGCCACACACGACAGTCCCACATCGAATATTTGAAGAAATTGAGCTACCACCCTTCTTGTATAAATATAATCCTCATATCAGTTTAGGATTATAAGTTTTAATGGGAGCACTCTTGTTGTACAAAGAGAATTCCGAGTATACGATACCCCGTTCGGTATTGTTAGTAGTCTTTCTTGGAGCACAAGTAGGAGCAAGAGTAGGGAAACTGTAGATCAACGTGTTGTAGATAGTTTTAAGGACATGGAGATAGTACCCGGTCGTACTAGCAGCTGTCTAGTAACTGTTAATTAGGTGAGTCATCATACTTGTCTTTTAAAACTGTGATAGTATACTCGTCCGTAATTGGTAATAATGAGAATGCTGCATTGTGCATGTGTTAGTAGGGGTATATGGGATCCTATTATGCTTAATGGGGTGTGTCACTCTGCGAAGGGTAATAATGTGTTGTACCCACAGGCACTTCATGCATATAAGGTCCAGCGACACACACTCATACCTATGTGATAGCCGTAAGGGGCCACAGCTGGAGGACCAGTATGTCCCTTGTATGATGGTTTGTGACAAGTCAAATGTTGCCTATAATGTTCAATGAGGCCCAATCAGACTATAATGTGGTCACATGCCCATATTGTGTATGCATATGATGTAAACATCGGTCTGTCTTTATAAAATTGTATAGTGTGAGCTCACCAATATATAGCTGACGATGTTTTGAGTATACTATTCTCATGTGACCCGTGATGAAAGCTATTACTTGACAGTTGTGGAGCTTAGAAGATCAATGAGTATTTAGTTGTTAAGCGCTTGTAAATAAATAGTGTCTTGTACTCAAACAATAGTTTTAATGAAAGTTTTGTTTGCTTCGGCTGTAAGTCTATCAATTGTACATAACCACCCAGGTTATGGGTCGGGTGTTACAGTTGGTATCAAAGCCCAAGGTTTTAGCGAATTAGGTATTGCACTGAGAATATCTAGGCTTTAACCAGAACATCTTAGGTACCAGGACGACTAATACTTCTAAGACTTGGACATTAAGTTGATTACATTAGTCTGAATAATGGGAACCTTAGGCTTAATTACTTGGTTTCTGAATACCATGTAGTAATGAGATTTAATAGACAAGTCACAAAGAATATTGTCATAGGTTACGATAGCTAGATTGTACTCGATTAAGAAGAATGAGTGTCAAGTCTTTGATACTAGGCTCGTGTGGATATGAGTATCATAAATGTTTTTCGAAAACTATATGTCTGTATGATATATGTTTGCATGATAAATATCCGTAAAATGAAGGAGTTGCTGAGAACATGTAAGGCCTGCAACACACCCAAATCTGAACAAATGAATGAATGTAACGTATCATACATGCTTGGGCATTGGGGTATTCCGGGTCCATGGTGAGCCCTCCTAGTATGGGTTGCTAGTAGTAAAGTAGGCTCATAATAAGAAGTATGCCACCGTCTTATATAATAGAAGTACGCCAGCCCAGCACGGGTATTTTTGTATAGTCTGTAAAGTGGATAGGATGTATACCCACACCTGTAAAATGCAAAGATACTTTATTAGTTAGGACATGTGCCACTCTAAGTTTGTATTCCTCAAATTAACAATCAAACTAAGAACATGTGCTATTGTGTATGACAATGTTATATGGTTTAATAAGATAAGTATAGTTTCTGATACATCATAGAATGAAAGTAACTTATGTACTAACTTATATAATATATTAGAGGAACACTATGACTTGAAACAACGGTCAACACTCTTTTAACTATAGAAACACAGGTCCTTCCATAAACAAAACTCCATCCTAGATTGTCAGGATTGATCGTAGCGCAAAATCTAGTTGGATGACTAGTCAATATAGAAAACTGTAGTTGAGGTAGCTAAGATTAAGGTTGCCACTAACCAAAAATGAATATTGAGATAGCAGAGAATAAACCAGAGGAAAGTTCCTCATCATCCATAACCTATATTGTAGACAACGAAAAAAAGGCAATGATAGAAGCACACAAGCGGTTAAGTGGAAAAAGAATTTGTCTAAAAGAATTGTGACTACGCAAAAAGTAATAAGGTGTAATTGGTAGTGCACTTGTTATTAACTAGATCCCTGCATTGGTGAAGGACGACTATTTCCTACATATGGCAAAGAAAGAGCAAATGTCGAATCATTCATATGGAGTTTATCATCATAAATACCAATGTTTGTTAAAGCAAGATCCCTTTAGAATTTCTCTAAAATCTTGGAAGCTTGCATGAAAAAAATCTTAGTATCAGCTATATTTAAATCCGATATAGATCAGGAATCCAAGAGTGTTAACCATACCTTTATAGTCGAAATGATTGATGGTTTGAAATCATTAAAACTATACGATAAGCTTGAACAACAACCCGATTCCAATTGACTTGATGCCTATGCAACTTGGAAAAAAATCAATGAAGGTATAGAAATAGGCTCATTAGCCCTCTACCAAGCAGAAATCGTGTGCAACAGAAATATAGTACGACATAGATTGCCCAACGTCCAGAAACTAGTTATATTTGGAGAAGAATGGAAAAGATGAAAAACTTCATCATTGTAAACCAAACCCTAAGCTCCGATTCTTTGTTAAGAAGAAATGATAACGTGTATGTGCATTTATTATAGATGCTTGAATACAGTCACATGAGTTCTTAATGACGCCATTCATATAAGAACAACACACCTCTAGTATTAGTTGATCTCATGAACTTCGTTTGTAAGGTAAACGTAGTCGTGGATGTACTCAGTAGAAAAGAAAAGGCAACCAATAAGAATTCGTGCATCTAGATTTGATGTTAAGATAAACCTCTTAAACCAAATGAAGAATACACAACAAAAAGCCTTGATGAAATATCTCATTTATAAAAAAAATGGTCGGGAGACAAAAAATATTGAGACCTGGAAATGATAAGATCTTAAGACTAGACAACCGAATATGGGTTAGTAGTTTTGGCATATTATAAGATTCCATACAATAGGAAGCCTATAAGTCTATATACATAGTATATCCTAGTAGAGATTAGACGTATAAGGATTTAAGAAGTAAGTATTAATGGCCGGATATGAAAACAACTATGGTAAGGCATGTAGAAAAATACCTTACCTGCATAAGAGTTAATGTAGAACATCAGAAGTCATCTGGCTACCTACAACAACCTGATATTCATTGAATGGAAATAAGAGAAAGTAACATTGGACTATGCTATTAAACTCCAAAGATCGACTCATGGAGACAATGCTATATAGGTAATACCCTATCTGCAAGGACTATAATATAGAAAGGTTTTGCCAAAGTCTATACTGACGAGGCTAGTCTTGTGACATAGTGTGCACATCTCGATCATATCCGACAAAGATAATCGTTTCACATCGAGATTTTGGCAAAGTTTCTAGAAAGTGCTGGGAACTCGTATAAATTTGAGCATGCATACCACCCTTATACTGACATGAAACGTGAATAAAATATCCATACATTAGAATATATGCTCCATGAATGTGTAATTGGCTTTGGTAGTAGTTGGGACATCCATCTTCCATTGATTGCATTCTCATACGATAATCGTTACCACATCAGCGTAAAGAGCACCTTATGAAGCGTTATGTTAGAGGAAATGTAGGACTTCTGTTTGTTAGACTGAAGTAGGCAAAAGTCAGTACCTGGACATAAGATTATTCAAAAACAACTTACAACACGAAGCATATTAAAGAAAGAATGAAAAGTGCCCATGAATGATAAAAGAGTGACGCAAATCAAAGGCTTAAGCTCTTAGAATTTCAAGTAGGCAAGAAGGTGATGTTGGCCACCTTTAAAAGGAACAATATGACTCGAATGCTCGAAGACATGCTAAGAGCATGTATTAAAGACTTTATGGGTAATTGGGATTTCTATTTGTTGCTCGTAGAATTTTCACCTAACAATAGTTATGTAACGCTTCGCATTTTCATACCTTCCCTATTTAGAAAGCATATTCAGATTTCTATTTTTGGAAACTTGTAGTCGTATTATACTCGTATTCATTTCCAACTTTGAAATCCGAGACTTTGATCGTAGTAAAATTGCATACCTTTTACATATGTATTATACCGATAATCAGTAGTTTAGTTACGTCTTTACGTACAATTTAATACTTGTTTTACATTCGAAATACTATTCATGAATTCATGATACTCAAATTATACTTACATACGTGCTATATACTTAAAAACATGCTAAAACACCAAGTTTTAGCCAAAATGAAGAACAAACCAAAGTTCAGGGACTAAATGCAAAAAAATGAAAATCTGGCTAAAATTAGGCGTTGCGCTACACGTCGCCTTACCCTAGTAGGTGTGGCGTAATGTCTAGCCCCCTTATCCGCAGAAAATGGTTTCTTGAATGCAGATTGGCCTTTTGTCTCACCTCTCTTCTCACCCAATTATCTTTAAACCTTCTTTAACACTAAACCCTAAACCTTCATTAAAAAACCAAGCCTCCATCACCTCATTTTCATTTTTTCAACTCTCTTACACTCTCAAAACACTCCCAAATCAGTTGGATTTGCAAGTTATGGCATAATTCTCTAAGTGTCAAAGAGAGCACTATACTTCATTTTCTTCATCTTTTCTTCATCAAATCTTCCTCTAAAAAGCTTGGAACATCTCTAGGAGTGTTTCCACAAGATTACCATGGTAATCTAAGATGGAACATCACCATTTTGAGGTCCAAACTTTCTGTTTTGGAAGAATGTTTTGTTTAAACTTTATAAACTATGTTTTTCCTTGTTCAATCTTGTGCCTACTTGTTCTTGAGCCTATCTAAGGTTTTGAGACTTGTTAGGAGAAGATTCTTATGAGTTTAAGAGGTGCAAACACCTCTAAACTTTCTATTTTTGCAAGGTTTCATACAACCCACAAGTGATGAAATCATCCAAGCTTGCCATGAAGTTTATGGCAAGACTTATGTTCTGGTATAGGTGTGAATACTTGGAAGCCTTGGCTTTCCTAACTTCATTCCACCACCTCACTTGATGTTTTACCATTGCTATCTCAAGTAGTTTGCTAGACTTAAAGTAACTTAACCCCGTCTAGCCTCCGACACTTAGTTAAGTCTTTCCATGTCAGGAATGACTTACCGGGTTAAAGTTTACTTGGCTACTTGATATAGTAATTTGTTGTACATTTCCTTTCATTCATGACCATCCGAATCATTCTTTTGATGATTTGTGCATTGGTGAATCATACAATAAGGTGTTCATACCTCCATGCTTGACTTCCATGAGCTCTATGATTATATATGACGGACTTATAATTAGATATACTATATAAGTATAAATATAAACATAACCGAACCCTTGATGTTAATCAGAATATGATTACACGTCGTGAATATAGGATATATTATCTTCGTTCTTTATTCCTCGTTTGCGGTTCTAATGGGCATGTTAGGACCCATGAAAACACTTTAAAACTTAGTTTCCAAATGAGTGTCTAGACAAGATATACTTTTTGCATATAAATACTTTTATACTTGATTCCAAATTCGAACACTCCATAAACTCCAAACACCCGAACACCTCCATTCCCCTATTCTCATCAACTCGTCAAAACACGGATAATCGGAAAGCTTTACAAAATTGTGAGTACACTCGATCCCATGTTTACACTTTACACTTTTGGGTGCAATATGTTTACATATAAAAAATACACAATCACCACTATTCTTTATGCAAACACAAACAATCCATACATGCATGCTTAAATACGTGATACTTGATTTGTATTCTTGGAACATTCTTATGTGATTCACTTGTCATTAACTTCGTACGAGCCTCCCCTTAACATGTATAGCACTATAAGAGTAACGCACCGCCCGTAGTCTTATGGTCTTGTTAGTGTAAATTTAATTCATCCGGTATTCAAAGGGTTGACTTGAAAATTGCATGCCATGATACATTAATCTAGTTAACTATTTTTGCCATGCGGATTCGTTCAAACACTTTTCACATACTTTCACATACTTGAAATATACTTTTAAACATGTTGCAGGGATTTAATGATGATGATGACGAATGGAACTTGATATGATGGACTAGAAACACACCAAACTTAAATGTATGTTTATAGATTAGTCATACATTATTTGTTGTATTTTGTTTTCCAATTCATGTACTTGAACCGTTAGCAATTGTTGGTGTATATGTATGTTGCCTCCGTCATTGTATAACATCGAGTCTGTATTTAGGAGCGAAACGTTGAGTTTTACATATGTTAAAGAGCAAGTTTGCACAAAGTTGGTAATGATGTACCTAGTTCCTACGAAGTGGTACTTCGTACGAACTAGTTCTAAGGTGCTTTGGTGCGAACTTGAACTCCTATAAATAGATGTTTGAGTTTTCTTTTGTAGAAGTTATAGATTTTGCATTCTGGACAGCGAAGCTCTGTCCAAGTGTTTCCAGGATCCGTAAAGTGTTATAATCAATGAAATAGTGATTAAATAGAAACAAACTTGTCTACAATGTCGCCTAAGCAAACAGATTCCGCACGTTTACCTTAGGTTTGCCAAATTAGTGCCTGAAAATCTCGAAAAACGTCTTGGACATTATACATCGTTAGATTCGTATTGACGAGACGATTCTAAAGCTATAATCGGGTAAAAACGGTTTTCAACAATTTTAAACGTTTTTAGCAAACCGATTCGTTAATATTGTCGTTAAAAAGTTGAATTTTGCATAAAGCTTTTGAAAACCAAATTTTTGTTGGAAATGGAAGATATTGAATTTGAAAAAATGAATGATTGGGAAGAGGTGCCTTCATATTTGAATTCTCATGAACATATAACTATTTGGATTAAAAGATTTGAGAATTTTAAATGTAAAAAGGATGAATCTGTGAATGATCTGACAGAACAATTTTATGTCATGGATAACAAGTTACGAGAGTTTGATAGTGTGTTTCAATTCTAAGATCATTAGAAGATTTTGAATTTTGCAGATGCATTACCATCAGAGTGAGATGGCTATTTGAAAGAATTAGAAAATGAGCCTAGTTTGTCAATACATAAATTTTTGAAAAAGAAGGAAAAAATGAAAAAATGAAAGTTTTAAAGAAGGAAAGTGAGTTTGTGATTAAAATGGAAAATGAAAGTGTAGAAGTTAATAGTGTTGTATATGATGAAGAACCAGACGAATCTAGTCAATGCTATTATACTGATAATAATAAAATTCTTCAAAATACTTGTCAAAGTTTTAATAATCCTGAAGGTTTTCAATCTTTTGCAGGTCTATTCAGTGATCAAGGGAATTATCAGAAGACAGAGATCAAAGAAGTAGTGAAAATTGAGATAGCTGAAATAAAAAGACAGTGCACAAAATGTCTTGAACCGTGCAAGTCTTGTCTAGAAAAGGATGAAAAGATTAAGGAACTAAAATGTTACACTGAGAGTCTGATAGCAAAATGTTTCAAGCCGTGTGAATCATGCATTGGTAAAGATGAGAAGTACTTGGAGCTTAAACGTCATACTGATAATTTTACATATGATTACAAAGAAATGAAAGAAGCTTACTAAAAATGGAAAAGAACATATAAAATGGTCGAGCAACCAAATCTTGAACAAGGTGCTACGATCAACATGTTAAAAGCAACGGTCATGAGCAAGCAAATGGATATTAATACTCATATTGACACGATTGCTAAACTGAAGAAAGAGCTGGAAGATATGAAGATCGAGACAGAACGGGTTAACAAGTTGTTGATCAGCTATTCAACATCGTCATATGTCATTGATCACACCCTTACAAGAGTTGAAAAAGAAGAAAATGTGTCTGAAAACCAGAAAAAGGATCCGGGTTGTCATCGTGTTCCACCCCCGATGTTGAATAGTTATGTTATAAAGAACCTTGACGGGGTGGATAAGGCGCTCAATTTAAAATTGAAAACTGAATTGAAAGACGAGTTGCCTGAAAACATTGATGTAACCTATGACAGTGGATCCGAAGTGGTTCAATAGGTGGTAGAAAACGTTTTTGAAAACACAGAGGATAAAAAGAATAATTCAAATTCAAGTTCTGAAAATGAAGAAAGCTTTCACAAGAAATTTCTTAATAAATCGGAATGTAGTTCGGATGATGATTCTTCTTTGATTGTAGCATACACATTGAAAGGATCAAACAAACTATATTCTAATAATAAGTTTCCGATTCAGAACGTGAATTTTGATAAAATTGATAAGGTTTTCAAACTAATTGAAATAAATTTGTCTGAGCTGGATCGTAAGGTTTCTGGTAATTCCAAATTAAATATTTCTCAAGGTAATAATAAAAGAAGAAGAAAAAGAAATAATTATCCAGAAGATAAAAGAAAAAGTTTGGGATTTGCCAAGAAAAACAGTAAAAAGTTCCAAAAACCAAAATTTTCAAAGAATATAAACTTTGTTTTTGGAACAAGCTCAGTAAAAGAAAAAGACAATTTGGATAAAGAACTTTCAAATGTTAAATTTGATGTCAAAAAATTACTACGAGAACAGGTTAAAGAATGTTTCAGATGTAACAATGTTGGACATATTGCTAGGCAATGTCCACATCCTAAACATAAATCTGTTCCTGTTGAAAAGAAAGAAGTTAAGAAAGATTATGAAGATTTGAAGCATAAATCACCGATGTTTGTACCAAGACAGGTTTGGAATCAAGTTAAAGAATCTACAAATAAAGTGAAACCAGTTACTTCTACGTTTTCAAAATTTGAAACTGGTGAATCTTCAAAAAGTACTGAACGAAAAGATTTTACAATTTATTTCAAACAAGCAAAGTCTAATCAAACACGGGTGATGAAAAAAGGAACATTTCTTGAAAAGAATAAAAATTCTATGTCAACCAGAAAACAAAAGGGGGTTGAACAGAAATGGGTGATAAAAAGAAAAATTATGGATAAAGTTAAACAATCAGTGAAAATTGAAAGTTTAGAGGACTTTCCAAAACTTGAGAAAGTCCAGATTAAATCTGATTGGGAAAAGAAAGTCAAAATTGAGGTTGAAGAAATAATACCTAAGACTGAAAAGACTTGGGTGTCACTATTCAATTAACTGTTTGAGTTTTTGTGCAGGAACTTCCAAGATAAAAGCAAATTACTGAGAATGGAGTTCCATGGCACACAATGAAAACAAGGGCCGGGTTAACAAGTTCTATATAAAGGCCATTTTGATAACTTTGAAATTCCAATAACGTTTACTTTAAAATTTTGCAAATTTTTTAAAGAAAATTTGAAAACTTTCACAGAACCCTCACTGTTGAACAGACGAAACTCATGGATATAAATGTTTTATAAAGACAAAAGTGTCACAGTTTTTGTCTTCATGAGGGGGAGATGATTTAAAAGATAAATAGTGAAGCAGTAATGGATGACGAATTGAAGTAATTCTCATCGGTTAGTAAATGTTTTTCTATAAATCAAAAATAAAAAAATATGTTTTTGAATTTTAGGGGGAGAATTTTTTTTTCAGAAAATCCAAAAACATATTAAATGCAAAATGTACAAAAACATGAAAAATGCGAAAAGAGTTTTTGTGGATAAGAGGAAATGATAGTACACCAGTGGACTATTACATTACGCTAAAGAATTGTAAAGTTTAAAAGGTTTAAAAACAAATCTCACTGTGGATGTGTCGGTAGGCTTTACACGTTCAGTAGATTGTTTCTGAGATATAAACCTAATTTTACAACTGCTTAATTTGTGGATTAACATCTCTCGGATATATGGACTTAGTAATCCGAAATTTCTTTTGAGAGATTGTCTGATTATGAGATACGAGGTCTTTATAGATGATTTTGCAGCAAGTTCAAATGAGAGAATGGAGCTGAGTATTTATAGGTGAGGTGAGATTGAAGAGGGCAGACATCAAGTTCGGGCGAACTTGCTACAAGTTCGAGCGAACTTGCATGTTCTTGCTGAGTTTTAAGACAAGTCCGGGCGGACTTGTGGTGAAGTGAGGTTCTTGGTACACTAGACAAGTTCGGGCGAACTTGTGATGCACAAGTTCGGCCGAAGTTGACCTAGTGGCCAAGTTTTGTTTGATTATTTCACGTTAAAAGTTCGTATGGCGATTCGGTTCTTATTAGATTGATATATTAAGCGTTGTAATTGCTATAATAGTGCGATTTAGCGATTCGAGCATGTGAGAGCGTTGCGATAGCGATTGTAATCATAACATAAACAAATATAACACACATAAACATAATTCCACATAATTAACTACGATTTGCGATGCGATGCGATAAGCGATGCGATAGCACGAGTGTTTATTAAACAATAACACACTCGGCTCGTATAGTAGCATAACTACTTGTGATTGCGTTTAATAAGCGATTAGATGCGATATAACTGTAAATCAACATAATTAATTAACATAACTTACTTATAATTCGAATCTCGGGAGTACAATGGAAATAAAGGAAACAAATTTAACAACGAAAATTTGAAGTTGTTACATCGGCGACGGCACCCCCATCTTCACTTTTTCTGTTTCCTTCATTTCTTGGTTCCGGTTGATCCCGTTCGCGTCCTGAGGCTCCGTTTTGCTCCCGATTAGCACCTTAAACTCCATAAGACCTGCAAAACACAAACCTTATTAAAAGTAGGCTATCCGAAATTAAAAGTTACGTAAAAACACAAACTTAAACATTAACGACTACCGGTTTTCGACCACGCATCAATAATCTATACACATCCTGAAGGAACCATCCTTCTTCTTCACAAACAATACAGGTGATCCCCAAGGCGAAAAGCTTGGGCGAATGAAACCTTTGTCTAATAGCTCTTGAAGCTGATTCGACAATTCTTTCATTTCCGATGGCGCTAATCTATATGGAGATTTTGCAATCGGTGCTGCACCAGGAATAAGATCAATTGTAAACTCGATATGTCTCGCAGGGGAAATCTAGGTAAGTCTTCAGGGAAAACTTCTGGATACTCACGAACTATGGGAATCTCCTCAATCTTCCTACCTTCGACCTTCATATCAACCACGTTGACCAAGAATGCAGGATAACCCTTACGAAACATCTTGTGCATCTTCATAACGCTAACGACTCTCGACTTCCGGCTTGTTTGATCTCCAAGAATCACTATGGCTTCACCACCAGGATGGGGTATTCGCACTAGTTTCTCCGAACAAACAATCTTAGCTTTATTCTTGGATAGCTAATCCATCCTGACAACTACATAGAAACTACCCTGCTCCACTGGTAATAAATCGATACTAAAACTATGATCGCGTAACCGAATACTACAACCACGAATGACTTCACTGGTTTCTAGCAATTTACCTTTTGCTAATTCTATTGAGTACTTTTTATCTAACTTACTTACTTGAGAACACAGAAATGGTTCAAAGTTTTTTGAAACAAAACTCAAGTCAGCTCCAGTATCAAATAGTACGAACACAGAATGGTTATTGATTAAGAACGTACCGATAACAACTGCAGGATCATTGCGAGCTTTCCCTGTGTTCAGCTCAAACGCTCTGCCTCTAGCACCCTGGTTCTTCAATGATGGGCAATTCCGCCTAATGTGCCTATGTTCTCCACACTGTAAGCATCCTTCGAGTTTGACTCCATCCGATGTGCTTTTTGCATAGCATTCACGAGTCGCGTGCCGAGATCGACCGCATCTGGTACATCTCCCTTGCTCATCACCATGAGTCCTTTTTCCCGAACTACTCTTGCTATCCTTGATCACATTTTTTCCTGAACCACTGGTGTTAGCCACAAATGCTTTACCAGAACTGCGTTTCTTCTCACGCCTATCATTGGAATCCTTCCTTGAACTTTTAGACTTTCGCTTCCGCGAATCCTCAGATCTACGCTCAGAATGATCATGTCGTTCGGATCTCCTGTCTGCATTGGCTTTCACTGATGACTTCCCCGTCTCATCCTTTTTGTTAAGTTTACTCTTGCGAACGACATCATCAGTCAAAGATTTTGCCAGTGAAGTAGCTTCCAGATAGGTAGTGGGTTTCGCTACTGCGAATCTGTGGCACCAATCCCCAAATATACCTTTCTATCTTAACATAATCAGGAGTGACCATTCGAGGAACCAACCTAGCCCGATCATAGAACCGAGACGTAAAAGCTCTGACATTCAAGCCTTCCATTGTCAGATTCCAAAAGTCAGTCTTAATCTTCTGTATCTCGACACGTGAGCAGTATTCCTTAAGAAGCATCTATTTCAGTTTGTTCCAGGTAAGACCATAGGTAGCGTCTTCTCCCAAAACTTGAACTTGAGTGTTCCACCGGATAAGGCTTTGTCAAGAAATGAACATAAAGCATACCTAACCTTGTCTCACTTTTGGTGCATATTGACGTTTCTATTATTGTAACAATAATGACAACGTAAGACAATATTTAAATAATTCAATCATTAAATACGGAAATTAGAAAAGTTTAACCAAATACCCATTATATTGATATTTTATCACGGAAATTAGATTCTTGTTTGTAGTTCGCAAAGAACTAACCAAATTTGGTGTGAAATAAATCAAACACCATCAACAAGTCTCATTGAGTTTCCTCCTTAAATATCTAATTGGCATACAAGCATGGATAGGGTTACCAAAAAGAGACGAAACAAACAAACAAAACAAACGACAATCACTTCAAACCCAAGAAGTCCAAAAGCTTCCTAACTAGCTCCTCGAGTTCCATGATCCTCTAGTTCATATGATCCATGGCACTATCATCCAAATCTTGTACCTCATCGTACCAATCCATCTGACCCTCAAGATCCTTCACTTTTCCCTTAGTCGCCTCTAGATCTCCGTGTAAAGTAGCCATCTGACGATCGCAATGAGAGCACCGATCGACCCAAACTCCTTTCTGCTTCTTCAAAGCAGACTCTACAACGACTCTAGAAGTCGATGAGATATCTACTGCAGGTCTGGTTCCCTTCCCACGTCGTATATAAACCAACAAAGGTGTAGTAGACGCTCGCAACTCAGGCTGCAGAATGGACGACTCTGATGTGACTGGCGGAGGGATCTCAGGTGTAGGCTAAATAGTGGCAGTGGCCGGGAGTACCAATGGCTCTAAAGGTTGAACCGTGACAGTAGTGGTGTCCACCACTGGAGCTATCCCAAAGGATCCTCCAATCAAAGGAATACCTCTATCTAGCTCATCGACAACAGGCACGGTACTAGATGACTGCCCTATCTCATAAATCGAGGGAGGAACAGAGTCATCATCGTCAATCCACCCGTTACTAGTATGACTGTAACGAGTGTCAACCTGACTGGCAAATGCAGCGGGGCCAACATAAAATGACGAGGTAAGACCGGCCATGTCAACAATATGTGGGGTAGTGTGGGGTATCTCTGATAGGACTAAGGTCGGTGAGATCTCGAATTCATGCTCGCTCTCTGAGTCGTGAATCTCGATAATCTCGTGCGTGTTCGACATCTGTGACACAATGTAATTCGTACTAAGTAAGTGTGTGTTCAAATGAAAAATAACACATAAGGCCCAAATAAAAAGATTAACACGTATGTACATAAACTTAAAATAGTTTTCATACATGATCAAAATCCATGTTTATTTTAAATTATTGGCTTCCCGAATTTAGGGATTTAATATCAAAAACTCTTCGGTTGAAATCTAGAGTTTTCCTCTGAAAACATCTAGTTCGCTAACAACCATTGGCTCTGATACCAACTTCTGTAACACCCCAAAAACGTCACAGCGGAATGCATACGTAATGGTGATGAAAGTTAGTGCCCACAAATATCTTGGTGGACAATGCATCATTAATTTTTGGACATGTAACTTAATTAAAACATAATTTAAAGTTTAAAGTTTAAACGTAAGCCACAACCATAACATAGTTAAGTTGTCTTGATCCTTATGGATCTTAATACAAACATGGTCCCAAATAAGTTTTAAAAGTTTGTATAAAACATTATTAAATCTGACATCGCATCACTACCACAAGATACGCCAATAATTCCCGAAGCCGAACTCATGTACCTGAAGAACACGTTAAAATCAAGTGTCAACACAAATGAGGGTGAGTTCTCATATATTCCAAATTATAATTAATTTGATCTAAGGAAAACTTTCATATGATGTGTCTATTTATAAACATCCATATAATCTTAAGAAAGTCCATTTAATTTCCTTTACAAAATTACAAGGGTCAATCATAGCAAGCGTTTCCAAAACTATATTGATATCACGACTTGTTCCCAAAGTTTACATATTAAATTTCCAACATCAAACGTTCAGATTCGTAAGTTTGCAAGACGTTACGAGCTATATATTAACAATGAAGGTATAATCAAAGCTAGACACTACAGAATATAAATTCGTCGCTTGACGATTTACGCGTCGTAATATATATACATAAACGTGTACATATAATCAAATATCGTAATACACGTATCTCCTTAACTTATGTATTTTATCATTTTTAAAGCATTCATACATGAAATAATTCATCAAGTTAACCTGTGTATCATTTTCATGCTCGACAAACAAGTTACACATTTAACACGACTTTTACCGATATCACCGTTTTAACCACACAAGTGTACATGCATAGTCTAAATCCATACTATCATGTTATCACTTAGCATATCACATCACATATTCTCATAATCACATATCACATCATATTACACAAAGTTCACTCTTGAACAATCAATTTTTGTGTACATTGAAATATGCGTATTTTGACGTTTCGGTAACGTTTTCGGGTGTCGGAAGTCACGTATGACCAACCGAACACCAATGATACTTAATATAAGTTAAAATAATTATATTTATATAAAAAATATCAGTTTACATTTTGATTTAAAATAGTTTCGTAAAAATCTCTTTAAAAGTCGATTTTTACCGTTTTTAACGCATAGTCTTGTATCGAACTTTACTATAAGCATCCCAAATCGTAACGACTTGATATTTTAACATAACACATGTTATTTACTGAGTAAAATAGTACTTATACTCATGTTAGTGCAGATTTCATGTAAGCCACATAAATCACGCAAATTTCACAGATTTTACCACTTTTCAAGTTTCATGTACTACATGCAAGGCTACCAAACTTATGCCATAGTTTCATATCATTATAACGCATCAAATATTATTATTTCTAGTGTTTATAATCTGATTTCAAAACACTTTTGTCACATCATAACATTTTCACAACTTATGCTCATTCCATATTCATGCATGCTTATGTACAAGCACCTAATGCATATTTCTTATATCATCACCATCACCATCACACATGAACTTAGATGCATCTTGTTAGTGCACTATTCGTGTGGCCATAGATAGAAATCTAATTGTACATGTAATGTTTAGTGTTTTGAGTCTGCATTATACCAGACAAAGGTTTCGCTAGGTTGTGTTAGGATTGTTTAGTACAAGTTAGGACTCGGTACGACACGATACGAAGAGAGTGGTTTTAAACAGGCATGATGTCATCATACAAGATGATGACATCATTGTCCTACATCATTTCTACATCATTACACAATCATGAGAAGTCAAAACCAGTATGTATGCATGGAAGAAGTCAACAAGCTACACATGTACATAAGAAAGGTTTGCATGAATTTCTTTAGATCGTACAAATTGTACACTTCATAAAGGCTTGCTTGTATGTCTTGTAAATAGCAGTGGAATAACTTCGCATCAGATACGTACAAGAGCTCCAACAAGTTCATCATACGGTTCCGATCTAGATCGATTCGTTTTGTAACGTAGGCGTCGAACCTCTGTCCGGTTGTCGTTTAATCGTAATAAAACGTTGATTATTTACGATTCTTGTGCATGATTACGGTTCGGTTTAACGGATTCCGCACGTTAAACCAGATTAAACGCAGAGCTAATGTTCTTTGGTGAACCGATCCGGACCTTCAATTGTATCAGAGCTACGAAAGCTCTGCGTGTAATAGTGAGTCAATTCGGACGAGTTTCGAACTAATACGATTGATTTCAGACTGTTTCGATTGAATTTCGGATCAAAATTTTAATATTTCAGTTGATTTCGGACTGTTTTCAATAGATTCTGTTCGTGATATCATATATATATCAAATCTGAATGAACATTACATTTCAAACTGTTTCAGTTGATGTTTTCATGAGTTTCGGACTTGTTTCAGTTAAACTTTTGAAGATTCTGAACATTAAAATTGGAATTTAGACTTGTTTGACAGAAAGTTTTGAACTGAAATCTGAAAACACTGTTCTCCATACATTGATATTACAATTAGAGGTGGCAAAATTGACCCACCTAGATAAGTTTGGGCTGTTTTGGGTGTTAAAATCAAAGCAATGGGTTAATTTGGGCAAGACTTTATATTTAAGTGGGTCAGGATGGGTAAACTTAAAACTTAAAGAAAAATCCAATAGGTCAGGATGGGTAAACTTAAAACTAAAGAAAACCCAATGGGTCAGGATTGGTTTATTTGGAACCCAATACAACACAGCGGACGATTGGGGATTAGGGCTCATCAGCTACTAAACATCAAACACTAATTCACCATAAATCTCTTGATCAAGCGATCAAATTCCCAAAAACATCACATCATTCCAGTGAATTTACCCAATGTATTCGACGATTCTGATTTGTTTGCAAATATCAATGATTAAAAGGTATTGTTTCAGTTAATTTTGAAACTTTCGATTATCATCCATTGAATTTAATAGAAAATTTGTCGATGGAGTTCATGATTTGATTTATAAATTGTTTTGCTGTTCTTTGATTTAGACTAATGTTCAAATCAAGACCTGATTGTGTTCTGGATGTTTCATACATCATGATTTTGACTTTTGGTTGGGTGATTGACTTTGAATTTATTAGAATTTTGCTGTTCGATCATGAAGTTTTTCTCCAATTCCAAATTATTTGATTTTAAGCTTGATCAATCAAAGATGAAATTGGATGTTTTGATTACAGTGGAGAACACAATTAAAATTGGATTTGAGGCTTTTCAGATTGAAATTATTTTCTCAGAATTGAAACTTAATTAATTTGACACCTCGTCACTGGTGAAAACAATTATTTTCTTTAAGGATTTTGGGGCTTCTCGAATTCAAATTGGATGCTTTGATTGTGGAGAATAAGTGTAGAAATTTATGAAAGAATAAGCTTGTCCAAAAAGTGTATTTTTTTTTATTTTTTACTTTATAATTTTATATTTATTTTTATTTCTTTATATATTTTTATTTTATATATATATATATATATATATAGGGGTAGGTTATTGTACAAAATGGCTTATCATACAAAATGTACGCGACAATGACAGCCGCCCGATCCCATGCGAATTCACTCTCCTCCATGCGAATTCATCAAATTCAACCCCAAACTATGCGAAATTGCAACATCCATGCGATTTCATACATGCATATATACCATACAATTTTGCACTATAGGGTGCGAATTCACATGTCGTATGTAATGTACGTTAAACCATTTTGTACAATATACTTTCTCTCTATATATATAAACTTTTTTTTGGTTTTTTGTTTTTATTTTTATTTTTACCCATTGTAACCCAAACTCATCCTAACCTAAACCCATCCTAACCCAAACCTATCTTGACCTTTTTAATATACCCATCTTGACCCAAACTCATCCTAACCTAAACCCATCCTAACCCGTGACCCAAACCCGCCCAACTTACCCGTTTTGCCAGCCCTAATTACAATCTTTATAAAATAGAAAAATTTGATACATTTCAGATCTGAATCATTGTCTTAAGCGAAAAGGTGAAGCCTGTTTTGTGATTGAAACGATGAAGAAGATAGTGTGTTGAGATGTTGCAAGTGTCCGGATTTGAAAGATAGTTAATCTTGGTTGATTTTCTATGTTGAGATATGAAATTGAGAATTGAAAAAGATTTTAGATCTTAAAATGAAGTTTCTGATGTTTGTTTAGAAATAACGAGCGATTTGCAAGTTGTGTTGAAGTTGCAGGTTTTTCGAATTGCTAAGATATAGAACCGAGAAGAGGATAAGAATAGTTGCAGTGTTTGAGATCGATACAGGAAGTAGTGGCTCTTGGTTTTTAGTGACTAAAGGCATTTAATTTCAGGATTTGTTTTGTGGAGAAAAAGAATTAACAACAGTTGCTCATGTTGAGAAAAAGAATGTTTCTACATAACACTTGATTTGGCTGGTATATTATGGTACTGTTGTGTGAAGTTGAAAGTGTTAAGGGCGGCTGGATTTTATAAGCACTAGTTGAAGTTCTGAACTTTAGGATTCAACAAAATAGGGGGATTATAGAGTTAGTAGGGAAATAAAGAAAAGAAATAGGTTTGGTCTTTGGAACAATACTAGAAAAGAATTGAAAGCTCATGGGTAGTAATGATTGACAGCTCATGGCTGGTTTTTGAAAAAAAGATGTGGATTGTGTTAATAATATCACAGGTTTCAAAGTGAAAATTTTAAATAAAAACTAATAATAAAACACTGGATTGAAATCATCGTAGGTTAAAACTTGGGTTGGTATATGAAAAAGAATTTATACATAAAAAAAACAATTTCTTTGTGATTTTCAATATACAGAGGTTTGTTAAAATGAAAATTGTTTTGAAAAGCAAACAGTAAATAAATAAAAAAACTAAATATCAAGTGACGTTTTGTGATTAATCTTTTTAAAAAATTAAATAAAAAATCAATCCTAATAATCAAATACTACCAAAATTAGTTTTGTAGTTGGGCCGTTTGAATTTGTCAAAATATAGAATTTGGGCTGAAGTGTTGCGTCTTAAAGTTGATAAATTTTGGGTTCATTATGGATCAAGTTGTTATCGGCCTGTGATTAGACATTGGGCTGAAGTATTGTTTCTAGTGGGCTGGTTGTTTGGGTCGAATATTTTAAAAGCTTTTCAGCTAAATTTTGAGTTTCAAGTTGAACCAAGTTTAGCTAAGTGGACCAAATCATTTTAGTACAGTTTGGACTATGATTTGTAGATTTTGGGCTACAAGAGATTTTTGAACCGGATTTTTAATCTACAAAAGTTTCGGGCTTGACTATTCGGGTTCAAGAGACTAAAAATTTTAAAATGGGGAGTTATTCAGAGGAAATGCCGATGTTAAAAAGTAAGTTTGAAAATTTCACGATTCCACAAAATGCATCAATTCTCCGGATGACGGAACAATACCATGAATTAGTATTTGACAAGAGACACCTTGGTGTTCAGGTTTCAAATACTGAGATGATCTTAAAGTTTGTAGATTTGTTACCAGCAGAGTGGGATGATTTTGTGTTTATTTTGAAAAAATATTCTGATTTGTCTGAAATTAGTGTATATGAGTTTCTTAAAAACGTAAAAACTAATGAATCGATAGTAAAATGGAATAAAAGAGTGGAAGCAGAAAAAAGAATAATGGCATAGACTATGAAGTAAAAGATTCAAGTACATTTACAAATGAAGCTTCAAGTTCTAAACCAATTTACCCAAATTGTGATGAAAAAAATAAAAAACATGAAAAAGAATTTCAAAATCAAATAAAAATTTTAGAAAATGAAAAATTAGTTTTGAATAATAATACTTTTGAAAACCAAGTCACAATAAATTCTCATCTTGAAAAGATAACTCAACTTGAACAAGATTTGGAAAATGCTAAAACTAAAATTGTTTATTTCGAAAAGAAGTTGAAAGGTTTTGTGACCTCGTCATTAATTCTAAATCATATATGTTCAAAACCGATCAATAAGAATAAAGAGGAAATTCCAATAAGTGAAAATGTCACAAATTATGACGATGTCATAATTGAGGATTGTGATGATAATACCGATGATAAAAATGATAAAAAGAAATATTTTGGAAACTAAAAGAAAAATTTTTAAAAACTGTTCTACAATTTACTGAAAAGGGTGAATGCTCAACGCAAAAACATTCTAAGCAGAATTGAGAAAAAAAAGCAAAAAACAAAGTTTTCAAAATTCTAAAAATTTTCAAAACAAAAATAAAAGTTCATCGGTACGATCGTCTAATCAAAATAAAAAATAAAAAAAATTGAAAATCAAAACTCACAAAAATTTGAAAATAAGTGGTGCAGGTCGGACCACGGTGCTTCAAAGTCAAATCAAAGTTACAGAAGAAGCAGGAATGATGATTACTACCCGTCAAATCAGTGTTATGATTTAGGAGTGTGGAATGACCGAGAAGAATGAGGTGATAATAGAATGTGTTATAAGTGTGGTTTAATTGTACACATTGTTGTTTATTGCATGATACCAAGAAGAGAACAAAGAAAGGTTAATGACATGAGAAGATGTTTCAAATGTCAAAGCAAAGGCCATATCATCAAAGATTGTCCGATAAATTCGTGGAAAGGATCTGTCGGATAAATTTCAAGGGGAGAAAAAGAAAGCTGTAAAGAAGACAGTGAAGACAGAAGAAAAGTCCAAAGAACGAAAAGTAAAATTATCACAAGGGCAGAAAGATAGATCGAGGAAAAAGAGAAAGAAAGCGAGAGAGTATCTAGAAAAGATTTTGTCTTCAGATAAGCCGATTAAAACTGATGCAAGTTCTGGAGAATCGTTTCATAACACTCAAAGTTGCAAAACTTCAAGTGAAATGTGTTCATCAGATACAAATCTGAAGACAGAAGAGAAAACGGTAGAAAAGAAAATGGTTTATCAAACAGTTGCAAAACCCAAGCAAGTTTGGAAAGCTAAGGTTTTGGATGATTTAGAAGAAATTTTGAAACTGTTTTGTGACAAACGAGACTGTGAATGGACTAATGTTTCTTATGTTGATGAATCTAGTCAACCCAAATCCAATATGGATTGGGTTCCAATTCAAAACTAGTTAAATTCATTTACCTGTGTAGGATGACCAACCTTCAAGCAAATGCATTTTCAGAAGCTGTTGTTGTTCATGCAGAGTGACATGAGTGATATTTCACACAAACAAAATGGTAGTCTCGCGTTCACATTCGTAAAAATTCATTAAATGGTTTAAGTGGAAGATTTTTATTTTTCGATTTAGAAAAGATGTTTCAATTTTAGGGGGAGAAAAATTTTAAAACTGTCAAAATCAAAAATTTCTGTAAAATTGAAAAACATCATTTCAGAATCATTTTAGATAGATAATTTAAAAAAAAGCCAAAAATAATAGAAAATCTTAAAAATATTAAAAAAATTGAAAAATGAAAAATTAGATTATTTGTGCAAAAAGAGGAAATGATATTATGTTTCTATACATGATGTGTTTTACTTTAAAGCTATGCCTTTAAATGGTATTTATGAATTAGATCAAGATGACACATCATATGATATCTCAATGTACCAAGTAACCACCAAGAAACTCAAATTAGATTTGAGTGATTCCTATCTTTGGCATTGTCGCCTTGGACATATAAACAAAAATCGCATGCAAACACTTCGAAAGAATGGTCTTTTGGAAACAAATGAAGATGATTCATTTGATATATGTGAATCTTGTTTACAAGGCAAAATGACTAAGGCACCCATTAGTGGCACATTTGAAAGGGAAAAAGACTTATTAAGCATCATACATTCGGATGTGTGTGGTCCTTTTAAGCAAATGACTAGGAATGGTGAAAGATACTTCATTACTTTTACCGACGACTATAGTCGTTATGGTTATGTGTATTTACTAAGACACAAGGATTAGGCATTTGAAATATTCAAAGATTCCAAATATGAAGTAGAAAATCAACTTAAGAAAACAATCAAAGTCCTTCGCACCGATAGAGGAGGTGAATACCTTAGTGATGCTTTTCAAGATCATCTTAGGAGTTGTGGAATTATCTCACAATTTACTCCACCTGGAACACCACAACATAAGGGTGTGTCTGAAAGGAGGAATCGAACTCTATTGGATATGGTTCGATCTATCATGGCTAGGAGCACTTTACCTCTATCGTTTTGGGGTTACGCTTTGCTCTCTGCGGTCCGTATATTAAATATGGCCCCAACCAAGAAAGTGGAAAGGACACCATTTGAAATATGGTATGGAAAGCCTCCATCATTATCATTCTTAAGAGTGTGGGGTTGTGAAGCTTATGTCAAGCAATATACCCCAAATTGAGTGTTTGTATTAAATATATATATAAAAGAAACGAAAATAAAAATTCAGTACTAACTTATAATATAATAATAGAAACATGACACAAATTTGAAGTGTCACTAAAAGTTTGCCTTAAACTATTCTCAAGACAAAAACAATAAATTATTAATTCAAATTCATCTTCTTCATCTTTTCTATTTTGAGAAAACGCAGGGTTCCTGTTTCTTTACAATTTCTACCCTTTTTTATAGTATATTGATATAGTTAAAGCATAAATAATGATATATGGTTTATCTACATACCTGCCGTTTAAGATGAACAATGGATTGGATAACAAGGTTCGTCGGAAACGAACTGGTTCGAGCTATACGTGATGTTTCCGAACGTAGGGACGAACTCAAGGCGATGTTATGCAGTGATGGTGTTTTGGTTTCATCGGATCATCAGACCATTGTTGGAACTTTGTTTTAAAACATAGTATAAAAGGGAGGAGTGAAAATTATACTGAGACCACTCCTCAATTTATAGGCAGGGACTTGAAACTTATCCGTAAAGGGTGACGAGTGATGTCTCAAGAGGGCTACGGTTTGGCACGTGTGGATTGTGTGCGGCTTGTGTATGGAGGAGTGTGGCATGTGTACGGAGGCTTCCGGCGTGTGTCTAAACTGGGTGGCGTTTGTATTGATTTCCGGTGGCGTATGGTTTTTCTCAGGTGGCATGTGAGATGCTAATTACGGCAGAAGCTGCTTGTGTCAAGGGTGTGCTTTGTGTGTGGCGAAGAGTGTCAGCGTGTCTTGCTTGTTGAGAGCTTGGGTCTTTCACTGGTGGCGTGTGGATGGTTGATGGTCGGACGATGTTGCGTGAGCCGTGCGTAGGTGCGGTGTTTGCTGGTCATTGTCTACGTCACCATAGCTAATATTACATACTACATATTATTAATAATATTATTATATTATTATATGTAATGTAATATTATTAAACATATTATATAATATTATTTTCATGTCTTAACACAAAAATATTAAAGAATACATTTTCTTTTTCAAGTTATTAGTTTAAATTTGACCAGCTTTATATATATATATATATATATATATATATATATATATATTAAAATTATTATGTTCTAAAATTCAGGTTATTACAGCTCTTACCCCCTTAATAGAGAATTTGGTCCTCGAAATTCATGAATTAACGAGTCAGAACATAATGATTATAGAGGTTTCATAAACG
This sequence comes from Scalesia atractyloides, assembly GCA_947069175.1. NCBI lineage: Eukaryota > Viridiplantae > Streptophyta > Magnoliopsida > Asterales > Asteraceae > Scalesia > Scalesia atractyloides. Next base: position 28,639,328 of record CAMTDV010000010.1, read on the forward strand.
GAAGTTTTATAACATAGATTAAAAATAAGTTTCACACTTACTTGGACTTAAAGGTTATATTGCTCGAACAAACTAGGATGCATGGACTGAATTGACTCATCGGTCTCCCAGGTAGCTTCGCATTCATAGTGATTCTTCCAAAGGATTTTAACGAACGGAATTACTTTCCTACGCATAGTTCTTTCTTGTCGATCTAAAATGGCTTCTGGTTCTTCTTCGTAGGACAAATCCTCATGAATCGTAAGTAACGGATAAATAATGATATGGAGTGGATGATAATTGTATACTCTTAGCGAGGACACATGGAAAACGTTATGAACATGTGAAAGTTGAGGAGGTAACGCTAGTCGGTACGATACTTCTCCAACTCTTTCAAGGATTTCAAACGGACCAATGAAACGAGGGCTAAGCTTTCCTTTGATTCCAAATCTGTGAACGCCACGCCAAGGAGATACTTTTAAAAATTCATGGTCGCCAACTTTGAATTCGAGTGTTCGTCTGTGTTGGTCCGCATAACTCTTTTGTCTGCTCTGAGCTTCTTTTAGCTTCTCGCGTGCAATAGTGACTTTTTCGTTTGTAATTTGAACTAGTTCTGGTCCTTCAATTACCTTTTCTCCAACTTCATTCCAACAGATCGGTGCTCAACATTTTCGCCCGTAGAAAAGCTCAAAAGGTGCCATACTAATACTTGCTTGCCAACTATTGTTGTAGGCGAACTCAACAAGGCATAGATACTCATCCTAGTTCCCAGACCATTCGAGTGCACATGCTCGGAGCATGTCTTCCAAGGTTTGAATTGTACGTTCTGATTGTCCGTCTGTTTGTGGATGAAAAGCCGTACTAAACTTTAGTCGTGTACCCCAAGCTGCCTGAAAACCTTTCCAAAATCGTGAGGTGAAACGTGGGTCTCTATCTGAAACCATAGAAAATGGTGTGCCGTAAGGTCGAATAATCTCTTGAAGAAATATTTCGGATAACTTACTAACCGAAAACCCTTGCTGAATCGGTAGAAAATGGGCTGACTTTGACAACCTATCGACTACAACCCATATAGCATCGTTTTTCTTAAAGGTCTTAGGCAAACCAGAAACAAAATCCATTGTGATCTCATCCCACTTCCATATGGGTATATCTAATGGCTGCAACATACTGCTTGCTCGTTTATGTTCAATTTTCACTTGTTGGCAAGTGAGGCATTTACTTACGTATCGAGCAACGTCTTCCTTCATGCTATTCCACTGGAAGTTCTGTCGTAAGTCTCGATACATCTTTGTAGACCCTGGGTGAATTGAAAATGGTGAGTTGTGAGCTTTGGCTAACAATGACTCACGAAAGGGTGGAGTCATCAGGTACACAAAGTCTTTTGCCACACCAAATCACCCCATGATGATCTATACGAAATTCAGATTGCTTACCTACCTCAAGATTTTGCACAATTGCCCAAAGTTCTCCGTCTTGCTTTTGTGCATCTTTGATTCGTGATACGAGGTCAGGTTCTATCTGCATTCTAGCCAGATATCCACCAGATTCACCAACTTGAAGCCAAATGTCCATCCTTTCGAGATCTTGTATAATACGAGGCTGAATTTGTAAACAAGATATAGTCCTAGAATTCTTTCGGCTCAAGGCATCAGCTACAACATTGGCTTTGCCCGGATGGTATTGAATATTCGCATCGTAGTCCTTTAGAAGTTCTAACCACCTTTTTTGCCTCATATTTAGCTCCTTTTGGGTGAATATGTACTTAAGGCTCTTGTGGTCGGTAAAGATGTCACAACTCTCACCATACAGATAGTATAGCCAAATCTTAAGTGCAAAGACGACTGCGGCTAGTTCTAAATCGTGTGTCGGGTAGTTGACTGCATAAGGCTTCAACTGACGGGAGGCATAAGTGATAACCTTCCCATGTTGCATTAGCACACAACCTTATCCTTTCTTTGAGGCATTACTGTAGACTTGGTAACCTCCTGATCCAGAAGGGAGAGCGAGTATCGGGGCGGATACGAGTCATTTCTTCAATTCTTCAAAGCTTTTCTCTTGTTCCTCATTCCATGAGTACTTCACCCCTTTCCTTAGGAGTTTTGTGAGTGGTAAAGCAATGACCGAAAATCTTTCAACAAATCTTCGGTAGTAGCCAACAAGACCCAAGAAACTTCGTATTTCGGTAACAGAAGTGGGTCTTGGCCATTTCGTAATGGCTTCAACCTTTGATGGGTCCACCATAATTCCATCTGAAGATATGACATTACCTAGAAATGCCACTTGGCTAAGCCAAAAGTCGCATTTGAAAAACTTTGTGTACAACTTCTCATGTCACAAGGTTCCAATTATTGCATGTAGATGTGCTTCATGCTCTTCACTACTCTTAGAATACACAAGAATGTCATCAATAAAGACAATAACGAATTTGTCTAGGAATTTGTGAAGTACACGATTCATCAAATCTATGAAGACTGCGGGTGCGTTAGTTAGCCCAAAGGGCATAACCAAGAATTCGTAATGACCATAGCGAGCACGAAAGGCGGTCTTAGGAACATCATCCTTCTTGATCTTTAGTTGATGATACCTGGACCTGAGGTTGATTTTTGAGAAGAATTGTGCACCCTGAAGTTGCTCTAAAAGATCATTAATGCGAGGCAGAGGATACCGATTACGAATAGTAATCTTGTTCAGCTCTCGGTAGTCAATGCATAAACGCATACTACCGTCCTTCTTCTTGACAAATAAGACTGGAGCACCCCAAGGTGAAACGCTGGGTCTTATGAATCCCAGATCTAACAATTCTTGCAATTGCTCCTTCAACTCCTTAAGATCCGTCGGGGCCATACGATATGGAGCTTTAGAAATAGGCTCAGTGCCAGGGATCAACTCGATGGTGAATTCTACCTGACGGTCGGGTGGTAACCCCGGTAGTTCATCCGGAAATACATCAGGATATTCACGAAAAACAGAATGGCTATCGATACTATCAACACTAGCAGAAGTATCCTTAATCAATGCTAGGAATCCAACACAGCCGTTTGATAAGAATTTTCGAGCTTTGAGCGCGGAGATAATTTTAAGAGATTTATGAGCTTGAGTCCCCTGATATATATAATATCAGGATGATGAAGATTACAGAGACTAACATGTCGGGAATGACAATCTATAGTTACGTGATGTCGAGACAACCAATCTATCCCGAGAATAAATCAAAGTCACACATATGTGGTGGAAATAGGTCTGCCTTACACACAATAGATTCAATACGGATAGGACAATCTTTATATACGTGAGTGATCACGAAGGAATTTTCCATGGGAGTGGAAATGGTTAGAGTATGATCTAAGAGAGTTGGTCTTATCATAAGGTACTTAGTAAACTAGTGAGATACTAAAGAATGGGTCGCTCTTGTATCGAATAACACATAGATACTACGTTCACCAAGCTGAAGGGTTCCAGATACAGTACCTGGGGTGTTAGCAGCGTCAGTAGCAGAAAGTGCGAAAACTCTTCCTCCAACATTGGGTGGTGCATCATTTGGTCGGTTAATCTTCTTAGTGTCTTTCTTAGTACACTTCTTGATCATGTGTCCAATTTGGCCACATCTAAAGCATGCTCCGGTACCTCGGTGACATGCGCCCTGATGTCTCTTACCACAAGTATTGCATAGAGGATATGTAGTCTGAGTCGGGTTTACATGTTGATTCAGTGGTTGAGCTCTAATAGGTTCTGCATATAGTTGAATCTGGTTCCGGGCGGGCCTCTGGTTTTATGGTCTAGTCTGCCATGGACGTGCCTGATTTCCAAAGTTTCGATTTGATTGCACCTTGCGGTCTTGATGGTATGCAGTAGTGGATGATTGGCCGATTGTTTGCTTATATTGTCCTTCTCTATTTCTCTTCTTATTATCCCCAGTTCTAGATAAAAATTCTTTTCTCTCGAACTCAAAAGTCTTGATTGCATCAGCAACTTCGGTGATATCTTTGAATTTCATGTACATGATCGACTTCCGAATTCGATCATTGACTGCCCATTTGCGGCTTCTGCTGATCCTGCAGCGTCTCCCACAATACTAGCCAACCTTGAAAATCGAGTAATGAACTCAGAGGTTGGTTCATCACTCCCCTGTCGAATCATTGCATACTCCCTGATATAAGCTTCTTTATCAGCGGTAGAAAAATACTTTTCGTAAAAGATGGTACGAAAGTCAACCCATGAAAGATTAGCGTCAAAATCATCCCCTCTTTTGACTTGCTTATATCCTTCCCACCACGTTTGTGCATCGTCTTCAAGTTGGTAGGTAGCCAACCTAACTTTGTATTGTTCCGGAACTCCAAGAGCTCTGAAGATCTTTTCAACATGAGCTATCCAGTTTCGTGCTTCGATTGCATTAGTAGTGTGACTAAAAGACTTCGGTTTTTTTTTGGAATTTATCGATCCATATGTCTATACTATAAGAAGTATGGTTCGTGGTGTTCTCACGAGTTTCACCACCAGAGGTTGGATGATTAGTGTTAGTGTGTTCTAGATGACGAGTTTGCTGAATAACGGCCTCAACTGTTTGAGCAACAAGGTTTGGAAGCAAACCAGCAACAGTCTGGTTGATAGCATTAATTACATTCGGATCAACTGGGGTTTCGTTCGAAGAAGTGTTGTTATGTACATGGTCAGTGCGAGTATTCCTACGGGGCTGACGACGAGGAGGCATCTATAAGAATAAACGTAGGAGTTAGAAAAAAAGAATATGCTAACGAGACCACATTGAATCCTATCTAAATATCTACCCATCCCTCACAGGTTTTAATTACTATCTTTAAGTTTTCTACAGTAAAGAGCCTTTGCTCTGATACCATAGCTGTAACACCCCAACCCGGAAGGACAGACGGTTCACAATAACATTGATATCATAAACAAAAGTCACAATTCCATTTATTTATTTAACAAGGATACAACCATGATCACTAAACTTGAGGTTAATTTACAAGATGACACATGCGACTAGATTAGCTAACATCTTTAAGATTTAGTCCTAGGTTTTATTCCTCTCTCTTCATCCCGCCAGAAGTAACCTGTGAACCTGTACATACAAAAAGTTTACGAAATGAGCCGAATGCTCAGTACGAAATAATAGGCCCAATTAACAAATGATGCTTAATTTGAAATGTTTTCCAGATATAACATACGGTGAAATGATACGATGCAAAGTAATGAAATTTCATAAATTAAATCGTATCATGCGGATGTACCCATGAGTCAAACTTAAAACGTGATAACACACATGTAATTACTCCTGCATAATTATCACATGAGATGGCGAGTTGGCATACCCGGTATCCACCTCCTTAACTTAAATCCTAGGATCGATCCATACGCCTCCTAGTAGCTTTGTACCACACTTGTACCTAGGGACGCCGTGAACTGATCTCTCCATCACGAGAGGAGCACATGTTGTCGATGCCGCAACAACATACTCGTGGGACACTCCACGAGAAGCGACACTCAGGGTATCAGAGTACAAAATATTTTATTCATATAGTTCCATGTAATAGCCATAACAAAGAAATATTCATAACAATACTTAGCGTATATCGGAACATGCGATAATAAGTACAACTAAACATAATCCTATCGCATGTTATGAAAGCTATATTCAATATTATATAAGAACAAGAATCCAACGGACAATCAAGTGAATCGATAATCGAAAGACGTGAGGAGTTTGAAAAGATATATGAACTCAACGGGTTTATAACAATTGAATATGAAACAACAAGGAGTGAGGGTAAGAATCCATACCTTTACTGTTTTAAAGCGAAATCGCCTTGTTCACGAGCGAGTGTTTGCAAGATCTACCTACGAGTGATATATTGTTTAGTGGATTTGAAGTGTCTTAGTTTTTATTTAGAATTATCTTTATTCTTAGATTAAATACTTTATTATTCAATATAAAAACATGGATGTAAATAGTAACAATATGTACTTAGCTTCTGAAATTCTCTTTCCATTCCTTGTTTTTATTAAAGTTTTATATAGCTTATGTTGATATGTCAACTTTATTCAACTACATCAAATTTAGCATTTGTAATTTATCTGTTTAAATTCATGGTCTTTAATACTTTAATTAATATATAATATAATAGTAAATGAACATCTTAAAATTTATCTTTATGTGTAAAATATAATTAAAAAGTTTATAGTTTTTCAAAACAAGCTATTCTTCTTTAATTTTTAACAATATATATATATATCAGAAGTACCGTTTTTGAAAAATAATAATAAATAGTTGACGTAAACTAATTTAAAAGAAAGGTTCATACTTAGTATATGAATAATAGTTATATATTTACGTTTATTATTTACTAAACTTAAATTCATTTTAAACATAATTTTTGACTAACGATAGAGTGTTTGTATTATATATATATATATATATATAAAAGAAACGAAAATAAAAATTCAGTACTAACTTATAATATAATAATAGAATACATGACACAAATTTGAAGTGTCACTAAAAGTTTGCCTTAAACCATTCTCAAGACAAAAACAATAAAATATTAATTCAAATTCATCATCTTCATCTTTTCTATTTTGAGAAAACGCAGGTTTCCTGTTTCTTTACAATTTCTACCCTTTTTTATAGTATATTGATATAGTTAAATCATAAATAATGATATATGGTTTATCTACATGCCTGCCGTTTAAGATGAACAATGGATTGGATAACAAGGTTCGTCGGAAACGAACTGGTTCGAGTTATACGTGATGTTTTCGAATGTAGGGACGAACTCAAGGCGATGATAGGCAGTGATGGTGTTTTGGTTTCGTCGGATCATCAGACCATTGTCGGAACTTTGTTTTAAAACAGAGTATAAAAGGGAGGAGGAGTGAAAACTATACTGAGACCACTCCTCAATTTATAGGCAGGGACTTGAAACTTATCCGTAAAGGGTGACGAGTGATGTCTCAAGAGGGCTACGGTTTGGCACGTGTGGATTGTGTGCGGCTTGTGTATGGAGGAGGGTGGCGTGTGTACGGAGGCTTCCGGCGTGTGTCTAAACTGGGTGGCGTTTGTATTGATTTCCGGTGGCGTATGGTTTTTTCTCAGGTGGCATGTGGGATGCTGATTACAGCGGAAGCTGCTTGTGTCAAGGGTGTGCTTTGTGTGTGGCGAAGAGTATCGGCTTGTGTCTTGCTTGTTGAGAGCTTGGGTCTTTCACTGGTGGCGTGTGGATGGTTGATGGTCGGACGATGCTGCGTGAGCCGTGCGTAGGTGCGGTGTTTGCTGGGTATCGTCTACGTCACCATAGCTCATATTACATACTACATATTATTATTATTATTAATATTATTATATGTAATGTAATATTATTAAACATATTATATAATATTATTTTCATGTCTTAAACACAAAAATATTAAAGAATACATTTTCTTTTTCAAGTAATTAGTTTAAATTTGACCAGCTTTATTTATTTTATATATATATACATATTAAAATTATAATGTTTTAAAATTCCGGTTATTACATATTTGTTGCTCGAAAGGGTAAGTTTTTAGAAGCTAAGTTTCTTATGGAAGGGACTAGTGGTAGAACGGTAGAACTTGAGGAGGATCAAGAACCACAAGCCGATACACGTTTGGTTGATACTACCACTCAACAAGAGGATGTTGAAAGTGATCAAATGGTTGATCAATACACACCAAAATGTTCGCAGATCCGGTAGAATTAGTAATCCACCTGAAAGATATGGATTTTTCATGGATGAATGCTACATGGTAGATTCGGATGAACCAACCACATACCATGATGCAATGTCAAAATCAAATTGTGACAAATGGCTTGAAGACATGAACGTAGAGATGCAATCCATGTATGACAACCAAGTATGGGAATTGGTTGTGCCACCTCTTAACTCCAAAGTAGTTGGAAGTAAGTGGGTTTTCAAGAAGAAAACCGATATGCATGGTAACTTGGATACTATAAAGCTAGACTTGTAGCAAAAGGTTTCACTCAAATTCAAGGGGTAGATTATGATGAGACCTTCTCGCCTGTGGCGATGCTAAAGTCAATTAGGATATTATTTGCCATAGCTGCACAGTAGGATTATGAGATTTGGCAAATGGATGTCAAAACGGCTTTCCTCAATGGATATCTTGATGAAGATGTCTATATGGTTTAGCCTGAAGGTTTTGTCGATTCAACATACCCTAACAAAGTATGCAAGTTGAAGAAATCAATCTATGGATTGAAACAAGCATCTAGAAGTTGGAACCACCGTTTTGATGAAGAGATCAAGATATTTGGCTTTATAAAAAAACAGTGATGAAGCTTGTGTGTATAAGAAGGCTAGTGGGAGCATCATCACTTTCCTAGTACTGTATGTCGATGACATTCTACTATTTGGAAATGAGATTCCAACCATGGAAGGTGTTAAAACTTGGCTTGAAAGTTGTTTTTCCATTAAGGATCTTGGTGAAGCCGCCTATATTTTGGGAATAAATATCTATAGGGATAGATCAAGACGCTTGATAGGTTTAAACCAAAGTGCATACATTGATAAAATCTTGAAAAGATTCAAAATGGAAAACTCTAAGAAAGGTTTGGTACCTATTCAAAAGGGAACGATACTGAATGCGTCTCAATGTCCAAGCTCACAAGATGAGCAAGAAAGAATGAAAGGGGTCCCATATGCATCTGCTATAGGATCCATCATGTATGCAATGATATGCACTAGGCCGGACGTGTCATGCGCTTTAAGCATGACGAGTAGATGCCAGCAAAATCTAGGTAACAGTCATTGGATGGCTGTTAAAAGCATATTGAAATACCTTAGAAGGACTAAGGATATGTTTCTAATATATGGATCTGGTGAAGAGGAACTCGTTGTAAAAGGTTTCACGGATGCGAGTTTCCAAACTGATCGAGATGATTCTCGATCACAACATGGGTATGTCTTCATTTTGAATGGAGCAGCAGTCTCTTGGAAGAGCTCAAAGCAAGGTGTGGTAGCATTATCCACTACAGAATCAGAATACATCGCCGCTTCATTGGCAGCACAAGAAGCTGCATGGTTGAAGAAATTCATTGCCGATGTAGGGGTGGTCCCTACCATTCAGGACCCCCTAGAAATCTTTTGTGATAACGAGGGTACGATTGCTTAAATCAAGGAACCTCGTGCACACTAAAAGACTAGACATATAGAACGGAGATTCAACTACATAAGGGATGAAGTTGAAAAGGGAAAGATATGTATTCGAAAAGTTCACACCGATCAAAACATTGCGGATCCACTCACGAAGCTCCTTGAAAAGCCAAAACATGAGAATCATACTTGTGCCTTGGGACTTCGATATTCTAGTGATTGGATTTGATATACTTTGTATTTGGATGTCGGAACGATTGTTATTTTGACTCATTTAAATGATTATGGCAATTTGAGTTATGTTACATTTTTTAGCATGTTTAAATCCATGAATAAGTTAATTATTCTAAATGTTCGTAGTCGATCATATATGTGGGAGCAAATATGAAGGTAAGACTATTATGAACTTGGATTGGTGGATATTCATCAGATATGAATATAGAGCAAAGTGTTGCTACCAAAGTTCATAGATATTTGTGGAATACAAATATTGTACTGACCCGCTCTCAAATGTTACTGTGTGGATTCTTTTGTGATTGATCATAAGTAATTTTGAGTAAAGGCGAATATCACAATGTCCTCCGACCTGAGATACATATTGGGTCTTGATATTCACCAAATATTATACCTTGACCTAGTTCTTCGTTGTCCATAACATGACAGTACATAAGGCTAAGCTCATGTGTGGTACAAGGTGATTGTGAAAGACGTGTGCAATCAAGAAGGGATTTTTTCCTCTTATTCGTTGAGAGTAAGATGTCTAAGGCCTGCTAAAGTTAAATCAACAGAGAATGATCACTCTATGTCTCTGGATTCAACATGACATCTGAAACAAAAGGATAAATGATCGATTCACCTAAATCATGTTCAAGTAAGGGACTTGAAGGGGATGATGTTATTGAATGGCACTTCGTCATACGTATTAGGGATAGTAAACCGATGTTAGGCGGTATTTGCTACTTGCATCAATCTTCTATGTATCTTGTGCAAGTGGGAGATTGTTCGAATCGATATGCCCAAGACACAAATTAAATTGATGTGGCTAGTACGTTATGATCCAAGTCGGGTCATACCCAATAACAAGCTAGACAAACATCCATAATATTTATTTATGATATGATCAAAAAATAAATATCAACACTTAGAATATTTAGAAATTGGTTTTCTAAATAATTGCACTTGAGAAACTAATAAATTATATGGATAATTTATTTTGAGAGGATATTTTATGTTGTTATTTAATGGGTTAAATAACATTATAAATGGTTGTGAAATGTTGCATAAGTCTTGTAACATGTTATGTTACAATTTTGTAAAAGTTATAAAATATAAATACAAGACTTAAATTAAAAGAAAATTTTTGAATTTTTTTAAAAAGCCATGGTAGGCCAGCTCCTTGTGGCTTCTCAAGGTGGGTTTCCACCAACTAAATTACATGCAATATTCCTACAAGATTACACATGAGATTTGGTGGTTCTTTCAAACACATATGTACACACTTACACACACTAGAATCAAGTGCAAGAACTCTTTGTTTCTTTCTCAAATTTTCAGCCAAGAGGAGATCCAAGAGAGTTTTAGAAGTGAAAATCCTAGCAACATTAAGGTGTTTGTTGGGGGCTTGGCGTATGCAAGCTTGAGGTCTTCACCTTTGAAGATTACCATTCAAGAATGCTCATCTTCTTCAAATCTTTTGCTCTTTGAAAGGTAGTATTCTAAAACACCATATGGTTGTGTTATAGATAGCATGCATGTTTATATATAGATCCGGGTCTTTGGGTTTTTACATAAAAATGAGTTTTGTATCAACACACTAACATGTTTTAAACTCTATATTTCGCTGCGTTTTTCTTTTATAAGGATAAAATGACTTTGATAAACTTGTGAGAAACCCCAACATATGGGAATATCGAACTGGTGATTAAGAGTTAAACAATTTCAACTTGTTTTCGTTTCTTATTTTGTTTAAACATTGGACTTTCTCTGCATATCGAAAGATCGACCTGATTGTTAATGTTTAAACATTCTGTGTTATTTTCACACATATCACAGTTGATGAAAGTTTAAAGGCATTACTTGAGTCAATGTATTACATGATGAGGGGATATGCTGAGATCGTGGGGTCCATAAGAGCTTAGTACAAATTAATGTACCTTAACGTATCGGTAAGCATTACGAAAGTTTTCATATTGAGTTTAAGTGGACAACAATACCGACAATCCACATGAATTGTTTAAACTGAGTGTTTCATCAAGATCAACCAAGCAGCTGATATGTCTCGATAAATTGATATGATCCTCTAGCATGTTTTCTCACAAAAATATAAACTGTAAATATTACATTTCAGTAAGTTTATATTTCAGCGTTCAATATTAAAAATCCAAAAAGATTTTCTTTCAAAATCTTCCATTGAAACCTGATAATGGTGAATGTGAGCCGGGCCAATGAGACTGTTAAGAAACTATTTGTGTGTGGATACGTGTGTTTGTTCTTAATCGTCAAATCTAAGAGATTCGGAGCATCATTCAAGGGGGAGACTACGGTTTCACTTGAAGATGTTATCCAAGGCAGTTCAAGACTAAACATCATAGATTTCTAGCTATATTAAGGGGTATTCGTGTGGCAATAGATGGAAATCTAATTGTACATGTAATGTCTAGTGTTTTGAGTCTGTATAATACCGAACATAGGTTTCGCTAGGTTGTGTTAGGATTGTTTAGTACAAGTTAGGACTCGGTACGACACGATACGAAGATAGTGGTTTTGAACATGCATGATGTCATCATACAAGATGATGACATCATTATCCTACATCATTTCTACATCATTACAGAATCATGAGAAGTCAAAGTCAGTATGTATGCATGGAAGAAGTCAACAAGCTACACATGTACATAAGAAAGGTTTGCATGAATGTCTTCAGATCGTACGAATTGGAAACAAGCATGTCAAGATCGCACGAACTGTACACTTCATACAAGGTTTGCATGTATGTCTTATAAATAGCAGTGGAACAACTTCGCACAAGATACGTACAAGAGCTCCAACAAGTTCATCATACGGTTCCGATCTAGATCGAGTCGTTTTGTAACGTAGGCGTCGAAACTGTGTCCAGTTGTCGTTTAATCGTAATAAAACGTTGATTATTTACGATTCTTGTGCATGATTATGGTTCTGTTTAACGGATTCCGCACATTAAGCCGGATTAAACGCAGAGCTAGTGTTCTTCGGTGAATCGATCCAGACCTTCACATCTAACATGTATTTAATCCATGTTCAAATAATCCAAGACATTATCATCAAATCATCATTTAATCATCTTGACATAAATGCATGTAACATTCTTTCATTTATGTTATCCAACAAAACCCACATGCATGCATACATATATGCATTATACACGACACACACACATGTACACATATACATCCAAAAATCCACTTTTACATGTTAATCTTTAATCATAAGTACTTTTATAAAAAAAACCCATTTTGATCATGCATGCATCAAACTTTCATGAATCACATCAATCAAGAATCATTCAAAAACCAAAACTCAAACTCTAACACCCATTCACGACCACACACACATATATTCACTTCCATTTTATATACTTATTTGATAAAACCTTAGTTCGTGTGATAATCCCTTATTGTTGGAGAACAAATCTTGTAAAAATACAAGTTTTAAGGACACGAATTAAGTATAAAAAATGGAAGTTCATACCCTTGAAGAACATTTGAAGTGGGTGGAAGATATAGATAAAAATCCATAGATAAATCTTCATGGACACTTGTTTCTTCATAAAAACCCTTTTAAATTCTCCAAAAATTTCACCATATGTGAAGGTGATGGAGTTTATTCTTCAAGATCTTGATTAAAATTTGATAATTGTGGGATATGTGTGTGTATATGGTTACATGAGGGAGAGAGAAAGAGCTTTTGCATGGTCTTGTAAGAAGTGTAGGAACATTTAGACACTTGTCCATCATGCAAATATTGGTGGAAGGTTTAAGTTGTGGTGAACACCCCTTGGACCGCCACATGTCCCTCACACACATACTCCATATATACTTACATATATATAATATATAGTAGACAAAAACTGGTATTTAACTGGCTACCGGGTATTTTATCTCGCGTTTTAATCGCGTTTTAAGGCGTTTAAAATTATTTTTATCATTCTATAAAAATAAACGCGTCATCATCTTGCTGAACAATATTTTATTTTCCTAGAATGGTTGTGTTGTCTGTATTTTACTGTATACGCACGTATTGCGCAGTACGCCATTAAATTCGCAAAAAATTTTAGGTGTTTTAAATAATTTTTCCTCTCGAATATGATTAAAAATATCTTTTAAATTGTAACGGACTATTGTTAGGATTTTACATTAATCGGGAGGTCACCGATGTTCGTTTCGCATTTTGTTCGTTACGCGATAAGCGTTTATCTTATTATTGCCAGCAAACTTTTAACAAAGTTTGAATTTATCAACACTTCAAATACCATCAAATAACTCCAAATTTGTTAGGATCGCTCCTCCACTGCATAGGAACCTAATTTGTATCTAAAGTCCAACATAAGCGGAAATTATGTGACTTGTTAATCGAATACACAAGATTTACTGTTTAAATTGTCTGTTTATTAATTCAAATCAATAGTACATCGAGTATCCAAACAGATAGAGCTTCGCCATCGTCAACGCAAAGTTCTTTCAATGAAAGACCCTAGACAACCTATATATAGAGTCACAAGTTCGGGCGAAGTGTGGTATGGATAGATCAAGTTCGGGCGAACTTGATCATTCCTCACACACGTTCGGCCGAACTTGTGCTTACAACATAAATACATATCAAAATCTAAAAATTCAAGCTCTAAACATACAGACTTGATCCAAGACCTAGACAATAGACATCATGTATCAACAAACTCCCCCTTGGATATTGTCGTAGTCTTGATCAGTCTTCAACCTTCAACATCTTCCGAAGAAGTTCTTGTATGGCTTTCTTCGACGTTCTTGCTTAGGAATAGGCGTTTGGTCAGTAGGTGGTGCCCACTTTATAAACTGAAATCGTCTGAGCCTTGCCTCTCTACCCCTTTCATGTATCTTTTCAAGTCGCTTTTCCTCTTTTAAGAACTCTTCTCTTTCCAACTCTCTCCATCTTGATTCCCACATATGGCCTGAGTTAATACCATGTGCATAGCAAACATTAATCACACCTTGGTATTATTTTGCTTGAACTTCTTCACGTTTTTCGAAACATATCTTGTTGAAGAACAAACACTTCACATCTTCTTTTGAGCAGTTGATAGCCACATCGGGTCTAGTATATGAATAGTTCTCCAAAACCCCAAATCCTTCTTCGTTCAATGCATTCTGGATCCTTTTCTTTTATGTTATCCCATGTTTCATCTGCCCGTAATACAATTACTGTTTTACTCGTTTCTGGATCCGTTTGCCACCACAAGAAGTAAGGATGAAAATCTTGTTCAACGGGCTTTAGTGGCATGTTCTTCATTGCTCTTGGTCGTTTCATTACCAGCGTAACATCTTTAATCCCTGTCTTTTTATCCATCTTAATTTTGCGCTTCGGTATAAACGGCTTCCACAATTCAAAACCTCTCGATGCTTCAAACTTAATAACCCTCCAGAGACGTTGTTCGTTGAACTTCATTTGTAAACTGATGTTTCTTGTTTGAACTAACTCTTCAACATCCCAAAAAGGTAACGTCTTTATATCTGCAAGATGTCTAAAGTACTGAACCCTGAATTCTCTCTCGATAGCATACACATCAAGTTCTCTTATCCATCCCCAACTTAGAATATCTCCTAGAGATTTGTCTTTGTCACGTGTAAAGAACGCTAGTGGTCGCTTAAACTTTCTTTTCTTAGGCATTTCCTTGAACCACGACTTCTTCGCTTCGGCAGTCTGCTCTTTCGTATAGCATTTAGGGATATTGCATTCCTTTACCACTTCATCATTATTTTGTTTCAACAAACTCACATCGATCTGACTCAATATTTCTTCAATCGTCAGAAAACTGTCAGTATTGATGTTAGAATACTTTTCAGTTTCATCATCAAAGAATCTTCAAATATAACACGATCGTAATCATCAGCTTCAGCAACACGCTTGTATACATACTCTTTCAGTTCAAACGTCTTGATGTTCACCAACTCTTCTTCAAAATCGAATTCGAACGAATCAACATCAACTTCGAACATCTTAGCTAATTCTTCCTTTGTGTAGTCATGAATAAATTCCCTTCCTCTGTACTCGGATCTAACATAATCATCAATGGTTTTTCATGAACAGCAGCAACAGGCATGGCAACTATCGCGTCTGAAACATCATCTTTGGCCATGTTTGCTCTGTTTGCTCCCCCTTACTTTGATCATCCTCCATATTCACATCATCGTTAATCAGGGATTCAAAGTCGAAATCAGTGTGTACTTTAGCAGAATCAATCTTTAGACCAACGTCACCTTGATCATCATTATTGTCACCCTCATGATCTGAATCACCTTTAGTATCATCACCTGCAGGGTCGTCATCTTTTTCATCATCTTCCTCCTCGTCATCTTTTTCTAATTCAGAAGCTTTAATCGGTTCATCATTCTTTTCTGCTTCTTGAGATTCAACATTAGAAACATCTTCAAGAACAATCTCTGATTCAGGAGCTTTTTCTGCTTCAACAGTCTTTTCAATCACTGGCTCCTCTGTAGTTTTAGGGACACCATCAATAACCCCTTTGCCTTTACCCTGTTCTGCCAATTCTTTTGCAGCTTTGTCTTTTGCTTCTTGCAGATCAAGCCTTTCGTACTCTGCTTTGAAATCAATGTCCAAGCTGTTTGTTAACACTTTCTGATGCCTGGCAAACCTTCTGTCATTCTGATCTCTTTCATTTCGAAGTTCAGCAATCTCTTTCTTTAACTGTTCATTCGCAGTACTTAAACTGTCAACCATCGCTTTCAAGTAACCTCTATCATCTTCAAGAAACTTGATTTTTTCTTGCAGAATTTCTTTTTCAACATCACTCTGCTTTACTTTGCTTTCAAGAGCTGCTTTCTCAACTTCATTTTGTTTGACTTTATCTTCCAGAGCTTTAATTCTTTTCTCTAACATATCAACAGGAGTATCTTCAAACCAATTCGAAAGATCTTCGGCCGTGACAGGATGAGTAATATTATCTGGAATTTCACTGAAAGCATCTTTAAACTCTCTAGCTCTGGCACTTTGTGGAGTAGACTACTTTGACCTTGGAGGAGTTGCTTTAGGAGTACCCTTTGCAGCAACTTTTGGACTTGATAGAGGTGTACTCTGAACCGGTATTTCAATAACAGTCGGTGGTTCTTGTATTGTAGTCATTGGTGGCACTTGTGCTTCAATAATTGGAATATCTTGCAGATTAGAAACAAGGGGTTCTTGTGTAACTCCTTTCTTTAGTTTCTGACTCAAGTACCTGCGACTCTAAGGCTTTTTCTTTCCTCTGGTACTAGGAGAACCTGTAGCTTTCTTTGAATCTTCAGCCTTTGACTTTGAGCGCTTTGTCTTTTTCTTAGGACGTTCTTCATCGGAACCCTCATCAGAACCTGGAGTGTAAAGATCATCACCAAGTTTTTTCAATCTTTTATCTTCCTTTTCTTTCTCTGCTTCCCTCTGTCTAATGTCAGCTGAATCTTCTGATGATTCATCATCTTTGTCAAAGGTTGCCGAAATAACATCGTCTCGATCACCACCCGTTGTACCAGTCTCAGCTTCTTGACTTTCAGTGTTAACTGCCACTTGATCCTTCAACATTAACTTGTTCAATATCAGGCTCGTCGATCAACATAGATTCTACTTTCTTTGACGCCCTTTTTCTCTTTCGCTTCTCAACGACAACAACCCTCTTGATATATCAATCACCTCTTTTCTCCTTGAATGTTTTCAATAACTCAACCTCAACTTTATCGTCTCCGCTACCATCCTTTCTCCATTTGTTCTCAGGTGGTGAGACATAATCAGCTTTTTCAATAAGCATAAGCTTGTTTATTCTTCTTGGCTATCCTAAGTGTTTCCTGTCTCGGCTGGATCACCTGTATCATGTGTAAAAACGGGGGAGATTTTGGGTCAACAAAAGTTGGCGAGTGAATCTTGATAAATCATTTTGACTAATTTCTTGTTTTATTTATTAAAGAAAAGTCGTGCATTAATCACATGTGAGCAAACATATATATATAAACAATCACAAACCACTTTGGATGAGTATATGACATTAATGATGATGTATTTGAGATCAAGGCTCAATCAAACGGAGCCGATCTAATGAGGCTCCTGATGCTCAACCCGTATCCCACGGGGAACTGATGGGCCTAATGAAATGCGTGCACTGAAATGATAAATTTAATCTACATATAATTCACACAACAATCAATACACATTTGATCACGGATATGATGTATGCACAAGTGTTTAAATAAAATAAAAGAATAGTACGACACATGATACACCCCAAAACGTGATTAAAACGGGGAATTGGTAGAGATTCACTCACAGTGGATGCGTTTCTTGATGACGATGAATGCGCACGAATATTATGATTCAACCGACGAGGGAACTAACCTAAATAATAACGATATGATTCGATTAAATAAATAAATTTTATTTGAGATTATTATTTTTAATTAGTGCTCTTTAATGAGATTTTTAGATTTATTTTTGTGAGTTTAATGCAAATTTTTAACTTTAAAACCTTATTTTTAAGTATTTTTAAATAATTTTTCAATTAAATAAATAAATAAAAAGAAACAAAAATAAATAAAAAATGGGTTGACTTTGTCAGGTTTGACCGGGTCTGACTGGTCTGACAGCATGTATTCCAGGCGGCGAGTGAGGTTCGAACTCGGGACCTCTCGTATACGTGCACGCAGCTCTACCAACTGAGCTACGTGTCTAACCCGAAATATTCTCTGTTTTAATTATATATATATACTAACTAACTTTAACCTTATTTAGTTTTTATTAAAAATGATTTAATATGGCCGAACCGGTTACAGAAACCCGGAATCGAACTCGGGACCTTTGGTTCGAGTGCACACAGCCCAACCAGTTGGGCTGTGTGTCTAATCTGCTTAACTACTGGATTATATTCCTCTTATATATATACTGTGAATTGATCTGAATAGGTTTTAAAAATGTTGGTTTTATTTCAGAGAGTAGGAAACATGTGCGATTCGAACCCGGGACGTGTATTTTGTATTTGCACACAGTCCACCGCTGGACTGTGTGTCTAACCCGGTTAAATACCCGTTTTTATTTATATTAAAACACTATCTTAACTTCATCTTTTTCATCATTCCAAATTTCCGACAGTGATTCCGGCTGAACGAACTGAATTAACAGTTTCGATTATTGTGTTGAGCGATTACATTACTAATCAAGAGATAGCAAGAAGGTTTAGATGATTATACCGATTAGGAGTAAGGCTTCGGTTCTCCGGTGATATTCCGGCGAGTGCGAGAATCTTCGGCGACGTGCTCTGAAAGGACTAAAGCTTCAGGAAGTGAGTGTGGTTCTTTGCGAAATGTTTACAAGAAGTTTGGGTGGGTATTTATAAGGGAAATAGGCCGATTGGTTTCGAATTAGAGGCCATGATTCGCGGTCAAAGATTTCAATCTTCAAAGGAAACGGTTTTGACCAAATTGAGTGTTAAGCAACGGTTATAACTGATGTCGAAATCAGTTTGCGCGTTTCAGTCAAAGGGAAATGGCAACATTTGCGGAGTTTCGGTTTTTCCATCGATTTCGAGTTCTGGGTGCGCGAACTTACAGGTTTTGACTTTCGGTTTTTACTATAAGTGTTATTTGTTTCAGTAACTGAACACAAACATGTGTGTGGCAGAGTGGTGTGGTGTGTGTTTGTCTTCGCGGGAGACCCGGGTTCGAGACCCGGCTACCCTGTTTTATTTATTATTTACTTATTATTATTATTATTTATTAATTTTTTAAATTCTAAAATGTTTATTAATTATGTATTATTTAGAACAATCTGAACAATAAATACGCAACGAACTTATAACTGAATATTTGATGTATAAACGAAGCGGGTTTTGAAACCCGTTTTTCGACGAATGTTACAGTATCCCCTACTTTTAGAAATTTCGTCCTGAAATTTAAGTAGTATGGTAACTGGAAAAAGATGCGGGTATTTTTCGCGCATTGAGTCTTCTCGTTCCCAAGTAAACTCGGGTCCTCGCTTTGACTCCCAACGTACCTTGACAATCGGAATACGACTTCGCCTTAAACGCTTCTCTCCGAAATCCATATTTCTACTGGTCTTTCAACGAAGTGCATCGATTCATCGACTTGAATGTCTTCTAGAGGAATATGGAGGTTTTCATCGGCAAGGCACTTTTTCAAGTTTGATACGTGGAATGTGGGATGAATTCTGTTGAGTTCTTCTGGTAGGTCAAGCTTGTATGCTACAGGACCTACTCTTTCGAGTATCTTGAAAGGTCCTACGTAGCGTGGTGCTAGCTTGCCCTTATGGCCAAAACGAACCACTCCCTTCCACGGTGATACTTTTAAAAGTACTTGATCACCAATGTCAAACTCCAAGGGCTTTCGTCGTTTGTCAGCATAACTCTTTTGAAGACTTTGAGCCGCTAGAAGATTGTTTCGAATTTGATGGATCTTGTCGGTTGTTTTTTGAATTAATTCTGGTCCGGTGATTTGCGCTTCCCCAATTTCGTGCCAACATACTGGAGATCGGCACTTACGTCCATATAAAGCTTCGAAAGGAGCCATGCCGATACTTGAATGATAGCTATTGTTGTACGAAAATTCCACTAATGGTAAGTGAGCATCCCAGTTCCCTTTGAAGTCTATGACACATGCTCGCAGCATGTCTTCAAGGGTTTGGATGGTGCGTTCAGATTGACCATCAGTTTGAGGATGAAAAGCGGTACTGAGGTCTAATCGTGTACCCAAAGCGGTTTGTACGGCTCGCCATGTTCGTGAAGTGAAACGACCATCACGGTCTGAAATGATGCTTAATGGTACACCATGACGGCTTACGATCTCGCTGATGTAGATACGAGCTAACTTCTCGTTCTTGAAGTACTCGCGAATCGGAATGAAATGAGATGACTTTGTAAGACGATCGATTATTACCCATATGGTGTCATACCCACTGGAGGTGCGAGGTAACCCGGTTATGAAATCCATGGTTATGTTTTCCCACTTCCATACAGGTATTTCGGGTTGGACTAGAAGTCCTGAAGGTCTTTGATGTTCAGCTTTTACTTTGGAACAGGTAAGGCACTTGGAAACAAAAACAGCGATATCCTTTTTCATGCCCGGCCACTAGTAGGTGTATCGTAGGTCTTGATACATCTTGTCGGCTCCTGGGTGTACAGAGTATCGTGTTTTGTGCGCTTCATTCATGAGGAAATCATGAAGGTTATCGCGATCAGGAATCCATATGCGGTTTAAATAGTATAGAATACCGTCGGATTTGGTTTTGATTTTGAGTTCAGCTCCACATGACAGCTCATCGCGTACGTCATTTCCGTTACAGAAACATGTTGAGCTGCCCGGATTCGATCTTTGATGTCGGTTATGATTTGCGAACATAGAAGACGAATGGAGTTCTCATAACCTTTTCGACTGAGCGCATCGGCCACCACGTTTGCCTTGCCAGGATGATACCGAATTTCACAGTCGTAGTCGTTGAGAAGTTCGACCCATCTTCGTTGCCTCATATTCAACTCTTTCTGGTTAAAGATATGTTGGAGACTCTTGTGGTCAGTGTATATTTCACACTTGGTACCGTAGAGGTAATGTCTCCATATCTTGAGAGCGAACACAACGGCTCCAAGTTCCAGGTCGTGGGTGGTGTAATTCTTCTCGTGAACCTTGAGTTGCCTAGAGGCATAGGCTATCACTTTTCCTCTTTGCATCAATACACAGCCTAGCCCTTGCCCTGATGCGTCGCAATATACCACAAAGTCATCGCAACCCTCAGGGAGTGTGAGGATAGGTGCGTCACAAAGTTTTTGCTTTAGAGTTTGGAAGGCCTCCTCTTGCTTAGGTCCCCATATGAAGGGTTTTCCTTATGAGTCAAGGCCGTGAGTGGTACAGCAATACGGGAAAAATTGGCAATGAAGCGTCGATAGTAACCAGCCAAACCAAGAAATGACCTAACTTCGGTAGGGGTACGTGGCGTTTGCCATTCCTGCACTGCCTTGATTTTTGAAGGATCGACATGGATTCCCTTGTCATTGACGACATGTCCAAGGAATTGTACTTCTCCTAACCAGAATTCGCATTTTGAGAATTTAGCGTAAAACTTTTCAGTCCTTAAGAATGTAAGGATGAGTCGAAGGTGTTGCTCATGATCGGATTTAGACTTGGAGTACATAAGGATGTCGCCGATGAAGACTATGACGAATCGGTCGAGGTAGGGTTTGCATACTCTATTCATTAAATCCATGAAGACAGCGGGGGCGTTGGTTAAACCGAATGGCATGACCATGAACTCGTAATGACCATAACGAGTCCGAAAGGCGGTTTTTGGGATATTTTCTTCGTGCACCCTGAGCTGATAATAACCAGAACGAAGGTCGATTTTTTGAAAAGCAGGTGGCGCCTTGAAGTTGGTCTAGGAGGTCATCAATGCGAGGTAGTGGATAGCGATTTTTAACCGATAACTTGTTGAGTTCTCTATAATCAATGCACATGCGAAACGTTCCATCTTTCTTCTTCACAAAAAGAACAGGTGCACCCCAAGGCGATGAGCTAGGACGTATGAATCCTTTGTCAGTCAGCTCTTGCAGTTGACTGGCCAGCTCTTGCATTTCGGATGGGGCTAACCTATAAGGAGAGTTTGCGACTGGTGTAGTGCCAGACAAGATCGATGCGAAATTCTACTTCTCTCACAGGAGGAAGTCCTGAAATGTCGTCGGGAAAGACTTGTGGGAATTCTTTCACAACTGGGATATCTTCGAGTTTCCTCTCCTTGTTTCCCTTTTTGACGACGTGAGTTAGGAATGCGACATAGTTCTTGCGGAGATATCTTCGGGCTTGAAGGCAGGACATTAATTTGAGTCCTTTTGAAGGGGTTTCCCCAAAAATACGTAGTGTCTGATCGTCTGCAAGAGGAATGCGAATGAACTTTTCATGGCACACCACTTCAGCGTGATGCTGGCTGAGCCAGTCCATACCGATTATAACATCGAAACTTCCCAACTTCATAGGAATAAGGTCAATTGGAAAATCGTGATCGTTTAGGGTGAGAGTACAATTGCGTATAATAGAATTTAATGAAACGGGTTTTCCGTCAGCAACTTCCACCGTTAGAGATTCGATGAGATTAACACGAGGTTGGTCGAGGATAGGTTCAAATTCTAAGGACACAAAGCTCTTATCCGCACCAGTATCGAATAATATGGATGCATAACTACCATTGATGAGAAACGTACCGTTGACCACGTTGTTGTCAGCTCTGGCTTGGTTGGCATTGATATTGAAAGCTCTCCCTCTGGCAGGTGGGGGAGCTTGGTTAGCTTGGTTTACCGGGTTTGCGTGAGCTTGGGCATGGATGATGTTCACTAGGCGTGGACATGTGTTCCTGAAGTGGTTTGGGTCCCCACAGTTGAAACAAGCTCGCATGGGTTGCATCATGGGGTAGTTGGGTTGGTAGTAAGGTTGGGCTACGTGTTGTGAAGGTGGTAGAAGTAAGGGTTGTTGGGTTTGGGCCACTATCTGATTTTGGGTTTGGGTTGGAGGTTGATTGCGATTCATTCGTTGAAGGGTACGGCAGGTTTGGATGGTGTGACCCGCACGGCCACAACTTGTGCAATGTTGGCAGCGATTTTCGGGAGGGTGATGGTATTGACAGCGGTTGCATTTTGGGTGTGGGCCGGTATATGGCTTTTTGAATGGTGCAGCTGGAGGAGCAACTTGGGTGATTGGTGTAACAGTGATAGGAGGGTTGGTTTGAGTGACAGCAAAATTCTTGCCATTACGCTTCCTCTTACCAGCAAACTTTGAGGATGAGACTGGGTGGTTTGGAGTTGGGGTCTCAATGGGTGCTTTCTTCTTTTCATCTTTGAACTTGCCGTTTCAAATGCGATTTTCAGTGAGTTCTGTAGCTAACTCCATCGCGGCCTCAAGTGTTGCAGGTGATGTGCTTAAAACCGAATCTTGAATTTTCGAGGGGAGGCCTCGAATGTAATGTTCAACTAAGCGGTACAAGGGGGTGAACAAATTTGGGATCATCTGGTTCAACTCGAGAAATCTCTTATTATATGAAGTGTGGTCTCATTCCTTTTGTTTCAGTGCGTGGAATTCGTATTCCAGCTTTTTGATTTCGCTTCTTGGACAGAAGCGTCATCTCATGAGTTCCCTTAACTCTTCCCATGTTAAGGCCATGGCATCTTCAACTCCTCGCTTACCCTTTTCCGTGTTCCACCAGGTAAGGGCTACCCCAAACAGTCTTCCAGTAGCGTAACGTACCTTACGGTCCTCGGGACAATCGCAATTGAGGAAAGTGTTTTCCATTTCTTCAAACCAGTGAAGGAGGGCGGTAACACCTTCGGTCCCTTCATACTTTGGGGGATCGCAGGATTTGAAGTGTTTGTAGGTGCACTTGGGGGTTTTGGAAGGAGGGTTGGCGATGCTCTGGTCTTCTTAATTGGGAGGGTTGATGGGATTTGCGGTGAGAGCTTGTTGAACTTGAAGCACGATGTCAGGAAGCACTGCGGCCATTTATTTAGCAATTTGTGTGGCCAAGCGTTCATTTGACCTTCCTGACTTTCTACCTCCACGTAGTTGCCTTGCCGACATCTACAGGAACATATATAGGAAGATTGTGAGTTTAAGAATTTTCTAGGTGTCATGTGTCGTAAAAAGAATGAAAAACAACATAACTGACAATAATTTAACTACATCCATAGGATGTCTTGGGTTTGCTCATGTTTGGGCCTCCAAATGTCCCCCATACCATTGCCTGTGTAGTCATGTGGGCCCCATGACTATTGGACTTGGTAGGATTCACATTGGTGTCGGCGGGTTAACACTCGTAAAATATGATTGCGAGATGTATGGTAAGAGGGTGTCCAGGTGTAGACACAATGACAACTCAAAGTGGGGTTAGCTCACACGACGTTTGGTATAGCATGCTTTGGCCTAATAGGTCCTTCGTACTCTCATCGTTAGTCCCCAGGTAGGCAAACTGGTCCTTTATTTTGGATTTATACGAATGCCAAGCCTAGACGGACGTTCCGACTACCGGTACTCGTACCCTTCCAGTTACTACATGCCCGTCATGAGAACTCACTTTGATGTGATTTGAATAATACAAAAATCATTGCAAAAATCATGGAAATCGTGATGTGCGTGCTCTCATGGATATGATATGTTATGAGGATATGATTTATGATGAGCATTGCATAATAACATGTATTTGTGAGCGTGCTTGCATAACATTGGGTGTGAAAATAAACAGGAAACATATAAACATCATGAATTTTGCATGTAATGCATAAACAATTAAAATTTAATCAACTATAGTATAGGCTCTAAGGGTCTAATAACCTATCCTATATCCCTATAGTCACAAGCTCTGATACAAATCTGTCACACCCCGACCCGCAGCGGAATAAAAGTTGGGGCATAATTGGGTTATCACCAAAGCTCATGATATTTACTAAGATGTTTCATATTTATTAAACTCAAATTACAAACTTAAATATCCAAAAACAAAATTCATACAATTACAAAGGAAAATGAAACTATAAATTTATTCCAAAGCATAAGCTTGTTTATTCTTCTAGGCCATCCTAAGTGTTTCCTGTCTCGGCTGGATCACCTGTATCATGTATAAAAACGGGGGAGATTTTGGGTCAATAAAAGTTGGCGAGTGAACCTTGATAAATCATTTTGACTAATTTCTTGTTTTATTTATTAAAGAAAAGTCGTGCATTAATCACATGTGAGCAAACATATATATATAAACAATCACAAACCACTTTGGATGAGTATATGACATGAATGTTGATGTATTTGAGATCAAGGCTCAATCAAACGGAGCCGATCTAATGAGGCTCCTGATGCTCAACCCGTATCCCACGGGGAACTAATGGGCCTAATGAAATGCGTGCACTGAAATAATGAGGCTCCTGATGCTCAACCCGTATCACACAACAATCAATACACATTTGATCAGGGATAAAATAAAAGAATAGTACGACACATGATACACCCCAAAACGTGATTAAAACGGGGAATTGGTAGAGATTCACTCACAGTGGATGCGTTTCTTGATGACGATGAATGCGCACGAATATTATGATTCAACCGACGAGGGAAAACTAACCTAAATAATAACGACATGATTCGATTAAATAAATAAATCTTATTTGAGATTATTATTTTTAATTAGTGCTCTTTAATGAGATTTTTAGATTTATTTTTGTGAGTTTAATGCAAATTTTTAACTTTAAAAACCTTATTTTTAAGTATTTTTAAATAATTTTTCAATTAAATAAATAAATAAAAAGAAACAAAAATAAATAAAAAATGGGTTGACTTTGTCAGGTTTGACCGGGTCTGACCGGTCAGACAACATGTATTCCAGGCGGCGAGTGAGGTTCGAACTCGGGACCTCTCGTATACGTGCACGCAGCTCTACCAACTGAGCTACGTGTCTAACCCGAAATACTCTCTGTTTTAATTATATATATATACTAACTAACTTTAACCTTATTTAGTTTTTATTAAAAATGATTTAATATGGCCGAACCGGTTACAGAAACCCGGAATCGAACTCGGGACCTTCGGTTCGAGTGCACACAGCCCAACCAGTTGGGCTGTGTGTCTAATCTGCTTAACTACTGGATTATATTCCTCTTATATATATACTGTGAATTGATCTGAATAGGTTTTAAAAATGTTGGTTTTATTTCAGAAAGTCGGAAACATGTGCGATTCGAACCCGGGACGTGTGTTTTGTATTTGCACACAGTCCACCGCTGGACTGTGTGTCTAACCCGGTTAAATACCCGTTTTTATTTATATTAAAACACTATCTTAACTTCATCTTTTTCATCATTCCAAATTTCTGACAGTGATTCCGGCTGAACGAACTGAATTAACAGTTTCGATTATTGTGTTGAGAAATTAAATTACTAATCAAGAGATAGCAAGAAGGTTTAGATGATTATACCGATTAGGAGTAAGGCTTCGGTTCTCCAGTGATATTCCGGCGAGTGCGAGAATCTCCGGCGACGTGCTCTGAAAGGACTAAAGCTTCAGGAAGTGAGTGTGGTTCTGAGCGAAATGTTTACAAGAAGTTTGGGTGGGTATTTATAAGGGAAACAGGCCGATTGGTTTTGAATTAGAGGCCATAATTCGCGGTCAAAGATTTCAATCTTCAAAGGAAATGGTTTTGACCAAATTGAGTGTTAAGCAACGGTTATAACTGATGTCGAAATCAGTTTACGCGTTTCAGTCAAAGGGAAATGGCAACATTTGCAGAGTTTCGGTTTTTTCGGCGATTTTGAGTTCTTGGTGCGCGTACTCACAGGTTTTAACTTTCGGTTTTTACTATAAGTGTTATTTGTTTCAGTAACTGAACACAAACATGTGTGTGGCGGAGTGGTGTGGTGTGTGTTTGTCTTCGCGGGAGACCCGGGTTCGAGACCCGGCTACCCTGTTTTATTTATTATTTACTTATTATTATTATTTATTAATTATGGTTTTTAAATTCTAAAATGTTTATTAATTATGTATTATTTAAAATAATCTAAACAATAAATACGCAACGAACTTATAACTGAATATTTGATATATAAACGAAGCGGGTTTTGAAACCCGTTTTTCGACGAATGTTACATTTCCAATAGGTGTTGAATCTTATTTCTGGTATATCTTAAGCTTCTTCAACATTGTTTCATCCATTTGGCTCAAGCATAGAATATCGTTCGGATCTTTCGTAATATCTTTGAACTTCTCATCAATCAGCATTTGAACGAACCTTAGATACATCACCAGTCTTTCTTTGCCCATATTCTTCGACATGAATTGAAGATTACTTTCGAGAAGTTGAATTTCTTGTTAAGTACCAATGAAGTAACCATGCAGGCCATGTAGTCTTGAATATCATCTAGCCCTGCTTTCCTATGACTGAAAGCGTGAATATTAGCATGAATTAGAAGTTTGTACGGTAGAGGAACACTGCCTTTCTTTAATGTTGGCTTGTTTGCATGACCTTTGTAACCCATCCGATAGAAACAGCCCTTTACCATCCTCTCTTCAAAGCTAATTGGATCATTTTCATTGTCGTTGAACTCAAGAACCCTTCGAATATCTGCTTCAGTGATAAAAAACTCTTTATCTTCATTGCCAATACGAACAGCAGACTTTATCACCTTATTTGCTTCATTGTAAGATGCTGCGAACCAGAAAAAGTATACATGCGATCTATAGACAAAATGTTTATCCGTAATCGCCTTTGTGATCGGAATTCTCCCCAGAAACTCTAGAATCCCGGAAAATGTTGTCAGCGTAGGATAAATCTTCTCATCCAGCGAAATACAGGTGTTATGAAACTTAGAAAACGAAAGCTGGATGTTCTGCGGACAAGAAATCAAGCAATTAGACAACTTTCACCAATTTTCAATCAATTAACATCAAGTTCGGGCGAACTTGATGCCAAACATTACAATTCTAAATAACTTCGGTCGAACATGTGGTTGAAACAAGTTTTGACATTTTTCAATAAGTTCGGGCGAACTTGTATTGTTTACAGGTTTTTGAATTTTGTTAAACAAGTTCGGGCGAACTTTTAAAACTTTCAATCTTCATACACTATGATGACAACTTCACCCGAAGTTGTCTCAAAACAACTTCAACAAGTTCGGGCAAACTTGTCATCATCTCCAATCAAACCTGCAACATCTCAACATGGCATTTGTTCAATTTTAGGGTTTGTTAATGATGATTTCATGTTTATTAATACATTTTACCGTTCAATTTCATCAAAATCAACCTAGATCTATTGTTTTTAGAATTTTCGGTCCAAATCTGTTCAATTGTTTCAAACAAATTATACCTCGGCCATGATTACAAGTGTGCCAATCACTTATATTCAGTCTCAAATCGGGCAGTATAACGGTATAATCTCTGCAATTTCAATTTCTTTCAAATCGCAGTAAGTTCGCTCGAAGATGATAAGTTCAGATGAAATGACATTATGAGCGAACTTGTTTATATATAGCCAGTCAAGTTCGGGCAAACTTGACTCTCAAACATCAAATCTTTTTAAACCAACTTCGTCCGAAGTTAAGATAAAAATTCTACAATTTAACCTTAGCAACTTCGGCCGAACTTGGTTAAGGCCCAAATTCAAACTTTTTCAAAATTTTCATTTTTAACCCTTAACTTTCACATGTTTACCAGTTATGAAAATCCACTCAGTTGACCAAGTCCAAGTTAATGACCTTGGTTAACCGATTTGTCTGCCGAGTCTAAGTTAACGACCCGGTTTGACCCGTTATGAACAAACTGATGTTTTTTCTTCAAATTTAAGTTTCAAATTAATGAACTTTTCATCGTTTTTCGTGTATTTTGAATTTACAGATTAGCTCCCAACCCGTTGCTATCAAGATTTCCACCAACTAAACACCTTTTCGAACTCCGAAGATCCGCTTTCCATCATTGGCTATTAAAAATAAAGTAGAAACAAAATCTTTTTGAATTTTCGAAAGTTTATGCTGAAACACACTGAAAATATTTTTGGGTTTAAATCTGAAATCAAATAAGTTTTGTTCAAACATATTTACAGACATATTTTTGTGAATTCGTGTCTAAGGATCATATCAGTTGTTTGAGACGTATCACCAGTACCGTTGACCTTTTGATGACTTTAAGTTTAAACTTGTTTACCTAGATTGTCGATATGTTTGTCTACTTAAACTTCGACACATTTCTCAATTGTTCCAAGATATATTAGTTAGAATTATGAAACTTGACTCAGCTATGGTTCTCATCTCAGAGTATACTCCCGTATCAAGATTCCCTAGATTTCATCTTACAGGTGAGTATAGCGTAATTGATATCGGTATCTGGGTTATGCGAAGCCTTGAGAGCTCAGGTTAATACCACCATATCGACAAAGAGATGAAGGCTAGACTTTAAGGTGTGTTCCAATTAAGAAATCTTTTAAGCACTGCAATTGATTAGATCTTTCGATTCTTTTAATTTGTTGCAGTTTAGGGGTTTTTAGCAAAAGTATTATAGAAGTTCTAGGCTATTGCTTCCGCAAAATCAGAAGAACTTGTATAATAACCCATATATCAATCATCTATAAAGACCTCGTATCTCAGAATCAAGCAATCTCTCAAACGAAATTTCGAAGTACTAAGTCCATATATCCGAGAGATGTTAATCCAAAAGTTTAAGCAGTTGTAAAATTTAGTTTATATCCCGGAAACATTCTACTGAACGTGTAAAGCCTATCGACACATCCACAGTAAGACTTGTTTATACTTTTTAAACTTTTCAAATCCTTAGCATACTGCGATAGTCCATTGATGTACTATCATTTCCTTTTTGACACAAAATTCTCTTTATCTTTTTCATGTTTTTGTACTTTTTCGTTTTTCATATGTTTTTGTATTTTCTTGTTTCATTTCTCCCCCTAAAATCAAAAACATATTTTTGTACTTTAGTTTTTAAAAAATTCTAATCCTAAAAGGTAACAAACCAATGAGGATCACGAGAACTCATCGTCCTATCCATATTCAACCTCTGCATCCGCACCTGTCAACAGATTTTTCATACCGTTAAGCCTCATTAAGTATTTAAACCGTGAAAGAGTAAAAGGTTTGGATCAGCTTTTTGTTCATCAGTGTGGATTTTCTCAATTCGTACCAATCTTTTTCCATAGCAATCACGAATAAAGTGGTAACGAATCTCGATATGTTTTGTTCGAGAGTGATGAACTGGATTTTAAGTTATGTCGATAGCTGCCTTATTGTCTACAGAGTGTCAAGAAATTGCAATCCATAGTCTCTCATCTGTTGTTGTATCCACAAGATTTGTGAACAACAACTGGAAGCCGAGATGTACTCAGCCTCACAAGTAGAGAGAGCGATCGTGGTTTGTTGCTTGCACTGCCAAGTTACTAATCGAGTTCCGAAGAACTGGCAACCGGCCATCGTAGACTTTGAGTTCAATTTGTCAACACCGAAATCAGAGTCAGCATATCCCGTCAGATCGAAGTTGTCATTCTTTGGATACCACAAGCCGGTGCTTGGACATCCTTTCAAGTATCTGAAAATTCGCTTCACGATCTGCATGTGAGATATTCTGGGACTTGACTGATAACGTGCACAAAGGCAGGTAGGATACATTATATCCGGGCGAGATGCCGTCAGATACATTAGTGATCCTATCATCAACCTGTAAAGAGTATCATCAACTTTGGTTCCGGTTTCATCAATGCAAATTCCATGATTGAGTGCCAGAGGAGAAGATAACGGCTTCGTGCTATCCATCTCAAACTTCTTCAAGATATCATGAACATACTGTGTTTGGTGGATAAAAATACCGTCTGGCAACTGATCAACCTGCAAACCGAGGAAGAATTTCATTTCGCCCATAGAAGACATCTCGAATTTCTTCTTCATGATTTTTTCAAACTCTTTGCAAAGATCGTCATTTGTCGAACCAAATATGATGTCATCCACATAAATTTGTACGATAATCAGATGACTTCCGACTTCTCTGGTAAATAGCGTACTATCCACTATTCCTCTAATAAAGCCATTGCCAACGAGATGTTGAGATAACGTCTCGTACCAGGCTCTCGGGGCCTGATGCAAACCTTATAGTGCTTTATCCAGAAGATAGGCGTTCTTTTTGTTCAGCGGATCGACAAACCCCGGTTGTTGGCCGACGTACACTTGCTCTCGTAGCTTACCATGCAGAAAAGCTGATTTCACATCTAATTGATACACTTTAAAACCTTTCCAAGCAGCGAATGCAAGGAAAATGCGAATGGACTCCAATCTTGCAACTGGTGCATATACCTCTGTATAATCAATTCCTTCTTGTTGATGGAATCCTTTGACAACGAGTCGAGCTTTGTTGCGCACAATAACTCCACGATCACCGCGCTTGCACTTGAAGACCCATTTAGTATCTATTGCCTTTTGATTCTCCGGAAGGTCAACAAGCTTCCATACCCATAGCTTTTCGAACTGAAATATTTCTTTTTGCATTGCAAGCACCCAATTTTCATCTCCCAAAGCTTAAGTAACACTATTCGGCTCAATCTAGGATATGAAGCATGAATAATAGCAATACTCTTGAGTCAGAGCTACTCGAGTATAGAAACAACTCAAAGCTTTGTTAATCTGACTCCTTGTTCTTACACCAGCTTCCAATTCACCAATTATTGAAGGTCCGGATAGGTTCACTGAAGAACATAAACTCTGCGTTTAATCTGGTTAAACGTAAATCTGTTAAACCGAACCGTAATCGTGACAATGAATCGTAAATAATCAATGTTTATTACGTTCTAATCGACAACCAGAAGAGTTTCGACACCTACATTACAAAAATGACTCGATCTAGATCGGAACCGAAGAGATGTTCTTGAGAGGACTCTGAGCAAAGCTGTTGTTCTGTAATATTCTCAGTGAAGTTGTTGATGATGATATATATATATATAGTGAGAGCATGAACTTCGGCCGAAGTTGTATATTGAAGTCCAACCGTTCGAAGTTGTTTAACTGTTCTCACTTCATACAAATATAAATTGTTGTGATGTCACTTGTATGATGTAATGATGATGCAGTAATTGTGATGTCATCACATAAATGTGATGACATCATTCCCGATCATGTCTGCTCTCTTTGTGTGGTACCGATCGAAAACCTATCTTATCCTAATACTACCTAACGAAACCTCTGTCTGGTATATTACAGACTCAAGACATTAGACTTTAACTAGTACAATTAGATTTCTAGTATGGCCACACAGATAATGCACTAACAGTCTCCCCCTTGGACATAGCTAGAAATCTGTGATGTTTCGTCTTGATCTGCTTTGGATAACATCTTCAAGTGAAACCGTAGTCTCCTCTTGAATAATGCTCCGAATCTCTAAGATTTGACTTTTAAGAACAAACCCACGTATCCACACATAAACAGTTTCTTAACAGTCTCGTTGGTCCGGCTCACATTCAACGTTATCAAGTTTCCATGGAAGATTTTGAAAGATAATCTTTTTGGATTTTGAATTTTGAATGCAGAAATATAAACAAAGCACCCATATTTATACCCAGAAACAGACCCTTCACACGGCCCCATGCCCGTAGAGCACGGCCCCGTGTCTCTTTTCTTCTATGTCTTTATTTAATGCAGATGTCAGTTCAGCATGCTGCACGGCCCCATGCGTCAACGGCACGGCCCCGTGGCCCTTGTACTTGCTGTACTTGATGTACTTTCTGAGATTAGCAAATCTGAGAGTTGACAATGGCCCGTGCCCTTAGGGACACGACCCCGTGTCTCTTGTCTGCTTCTCTTTGTCTTCTTCTGATCTGGAATCTTGAAGGGGCACGACCCCATGCCGACTAGGCATCGCCCCGTGCCAGTCTTCTGATTTGTTGCTTTTGTCCTTGGGTTTAAGCTTGGTGGGTTGGTTTATTATGTTGTTTTCCCATCTTTCATACTTATGATGGATTTTGTCGTTAATTTGTCATTATGTACATTTAAGCTCTTTTAATCCTGAAAATCAAAATTATACAAAGAAACACACTTTTTCTAACATTAGTACTAAAAATGGTCGATTTTTTACCGTATTTGATATAATTTATATGTTGCATTTGACGCATATCAAATACCCTCGCACTTGAATATTTGCTTGTCCTCAAGCAAAACTCTTTAATTATTGCTTACACACCCAAATGGAATTGGTGAAGAAGAAGATTTTGGGTCTTGTTTGTAGTGTGTCGGGATTCCAAGTTCTTTTTATTCTTGTTTTTATATTATTTGTAATCCTATTCAATATGATTTATTTAGAACATTTTTAAGAAAATAAATATTTTGGGCATTACCTTTATAAAATTCTATTTAGCTATATACAAGTTCACACACCTCACAAGTGATCACCCAACACTCAGCCGTAAATGTATAAGTGAAACGCTCGGAACCGGTATGGAACTTACTCATACCATATGCTTGACAAGTAATCAATCCTCCTCCTTTTTAACAAAATCTTTGTAAATATCAATAGGACTTTTATAAGGGTAGGTTTTGGTTATGGGTAGGATGGTTTTATTGAAAAGTTGCTAAAAATGTAAAATATCGGTTTTCTTTTGAAAATTTATTTATTTGTGATTTAGTTATAAGCTATATTTTTATAAGCAACAAATTTTTGCTTATATATTTCAAGTAGCTAGAGAGATTATTATTATTTTTTTAATAGAATAAAACTAAGTCACCTTTTCTTATATTTTTCAAAAGAAGCGCATTTTACTAAAACAAAGGGTGTGAAAAGAAAAACTTTGTTTTTTGTGCAAAATGATATTTTGAGGGTTTTGAAATGAAAGGTTTTAGCTCAAAGGGGTTTAACTAAGGGAATATATATTTGTTGTTATTGGTTATGGCGGGGAGATAAAGAGAAAATGAAGTTGAAGGTGAAAAAGAGGGTTTAAAATCCTAATGCCTCTATCATTTACTTATTTGGATTTGTCGGTAAGGACCGGGAATGTATTGTCTTGTCAAGTTCTAGATTTGTAAGAACCATATGACTTTTCACACAAGAAACGAAAAATGAGCATTTAGTAACGATATAGAATTGAATGCGCGGTAAAGGCTCAAAACTCATTTTTTGTGGGAAAAAGGGTATTAGTGTGAAAATGTATATACAATTCAATTTTACAAAGAATTGTCATGATATTTATATATATTTTCCTTGTATGGTTCTTTTTATCACGACGCTATCGGTTATAAACTTTATAAAAACTTAAAAGTTTTTAGATCTTGCTTTCTAACTTAAAGTATAAACAAGACAAAACAAACTGAAAAAATGTTTTTTGAAAAATATTTGGGATGTTTTAGCTTTTCCAAGTAGAGTTTTGTGTAAGGCTTGATTTTAGGATAAACAATTTCAAGTTAAGCTTACCCGCCGCCCCCACACTTAAATTGCACATTGTCCTCAATGTGTTGAAAATTGGTTAGAATTTTATTAAATGTGTAAAAGTGGGATAAAAACAACAATTTTTTAGAAAACCAGACACTGGACATGGGAGCGTGGTAGGGCAGCACGGCCCCGTGTCACAAAGTGCCAGTAACAGTTTTCTGAGAAAATTTTCAGAAAGCAGACACGGGGGCGTGCTTGGTTGTCACGGCCCCGTGTTAACAAGTG
Organism: Scalesia atractyloides; assembly: GCA_947069175.1. Taxonomy (NCBI): domain Eukaryota; kingdom Viridiplantae; phylum Streptophyta; class Magnoliopsida; order Asterales; family Asteraceae; genus Scalesia; species Scalesia atractyloides. The sequence continues at coordinate 28,673,877 of CAMTDV010000010.1, forward strand.
CTAGTAATGAAAATTTTCCAGAAGCTTGGCACGGGGGCGTGTCTATGGGACACGCATTAAACTAAAGATTACACTAAAATTTAAACTAATAAACCTAAGGATAGTCCATGGATTGCCTCCATGGTGCGCCGCATATATAAGGGTCCTGGGCTAGACCCATCGTATCGGGTGGTTTCGGCTCGTCTTCCAACAAGGGGTCGTCATTGCTTAATGGATATTTCATATTGAGACTAAAGCTTCGTTTGTTGGCCCAAAGTTTAGTGGGAAGATTTTTGTATTTTTGTTTGAGCAAAGCTTGATGGTTTTTATGAATGGTTGTCCGAACGCGAGGGGAGCATCATCTAAGTTGATGAAGTCAGTTTGTACAACCGTTTGTTACGTTTGAATGAGAACATCTTCAACCACTCCCGTAACACTTTTAGTTTTTCGATTAGCCTAGAGGATAGGAATATCAGAAGGAAATCACTAATAGCTAATCTTTCAAATACATAGCTAGGCATTATATTAACACAAAGATCTTTGTCTATTGAAATGTTACAAATATAGATGTTTTGAATAAAACATGTTACCAGTTTTATGTTTAATTCAATTTGTTCATTTTGTATTAGTGAAGTTTGATCGTTAGTTAAACTAACACTTGCCATTTCTTTGATTTTAGTATTAGTCTTTAACTCTTTCAAAAACTTAGCATGAGATGGAACCAAACTATGACTTTAAAAGAAAGCTGTAAAATATGTATTTCTTGGAGGTCTTGTTGTTCCTCTTCGAAACTTATCTTTGTAGACTTACCTTCTGTGTGACTTGGTTCGGTTTTTTTCATCTTCATGCGTAGGATTTTCTTTGAGTGGTTCCTTTTCTTTTGGCTTTTGAGGTTTTACCTCTTCGTCGCTTACCTCCTTGGTACAAATGGTCTCTTCTCTTGCACGAGGTTGCTTGATCAATCGTTCTAAGTTCTTGAGGCTTTGTATGAGGCTTTCGGCTCCGGGGACGATGGTGGGTGGTGTCTCGTATGTTTCAAACGGTGGAGTGTCCCAATCAAAGCTTGATTTGGGAGCTCAAACCATGGTTCCTCATATATTGTGTATGAGGTTGATGGTTGAAAGAGGTAACAATTTTGTATTAATGGGATTCACCCCATATGGTATAATATGGTTCCTCGTAATCATCATAATAGTAGTAGCCATAATCTCCCATGTAATAATCCATTGTTTGGATAATACCCAGAAGATTACGGCTCGCGGGAAAAAAAGAATATTTTTTAGCACGGCCCCGTGTGAGCCTTCTGTGAAAGAAGTTTTTGTTGATTTTCAGCTACTGTAAGTTAGACACGGCCCCGTGTTGATCAAGCACGACCCCATGCTGAACCTCCAGAAAGTAGAAAAAATGAGGAAAAAGCAGAAAAAACCTAAAAAGAAAAATAAAGAAGATTAAAAATAATTAGGCCGTCGATTTTAAACTTTCTTAAAATTATTGTGTCCTCGGCAACGGCGGCAAAAATTTGACGTGTCGGAGTGGTATTGATTTTAGATATACTTTAGGTACTTTTCACTCGTATATTCAAGCTTTATATATATATATATAACATGATATTTACTATCACCCTCTACAACACGCTAGGGAAAGTGCACCCATCGTTGGCGTAGTATAGTGACGGTAAGATACTGAGGCCGTCCAAGGACACAAGATCTATTAATACCGGAATATCGTCGGCGTCTAATCTAATCGGATTTTTAGGAAAGGTTTTAATAAAAATAAAGAATTAACTAAAGTATTAAAAGAAATACATAGACAAGATAGAATCACTTGGTTCCGACTTATTATTTACGTATCCATTGATGATTTCCATGCTTTGGGTTTTTAAAGAGATTATCTTAGTTATAGTGGCATGCCCCTCTTCTGGAGGCGACAATACCCTAAGCCATAGTGGTGTGAGTCAGCAGGGATACAGTCCCGCAAGGCCCGTTTAGAATATTAATAGTAGTTTGTTTATAAGGGAGTCAAGCCGTTCTTACTTTTCCCAATTTGATTATATGCCTCAAGAGAAGTCCTAATAAGTTTGACTCAAGTCCTTGCAGGATCTATACACTGAACGAGGCAGGAGTTTTACCCATACCACCCTTCTAACCCCCTTCTAGACAGTTAACGTGCTTTATATAGACCGTAAAGACACGAATGAGTAAATAAACGAAACATGAAGGATGATAGAATAAAGTTCACTTTCAATATAAAAAACTAGTTAATAAAGTCACTAATACATGCCCAATCAAAAAGTTTACCAAGCTAGGAAATCAAATGTAATACATAAATAACTTGTCTTCACCAAGTGATGTAAGAGATTAGCCAAGCATGGTCTTTTTTTGACGAAAACTCTTACGATCAATCTTGGATCTCGAGACTACTACACACTCTAAGGTGGAGAATGGATGAAAGTGGTGGATGATGGTGGAGTGGTGGCAGATGTGAGAGAAGTGTTTTGCCAAGGGATGAGTTGGAATGAAACCAAGCACCCCTATTTATACCCAGAAACAGACCCTTCACACGGCCCCGTGCCTGCAGAGCCCCATGGCCCCTATGCCAACGGCACGGCCCCGTGGCCCTTGTACTTGCTGTACTTTCTGAGATTCGCAAATCTGAGAGTTGACCACAGCCCATGCCCTTAGGGACACGAGCCCATGTCTCTTGTCTACTTCTGTTTGTCTTCTTCTGATCTGGAATCTTGAAGGGGCACGGCCCTGTGCCAGTCTTCTGACTTGTTGCTTTTGTCCTTGGGTTGAAGCTTGGTGGGTTGGTTTAGTATGTTGTCTTCCCGTCTTTGATACTTATGCTGGATTTGTCGTTAATTTGTCCATTTTGTACATTTAAGCTCTTTTAATCCTGAAAATCAAAAGTATACACAGAAACGCACTTTTTCCAACATTAGTACTAAAAAGGGGTCGATTTTATACCGTGTTTGATATAATTTATATGTTGCATTTGACGCATATCATTGAACCTCTTGGTTTGAACCTGAACTACCACTAAAATATAAACCCTCTTTATTTGAACCCCCACTAGAATAGTGACCCTGCCCTCGGTTTTGATTTAGACATGATTGGAAACCATGGGGATTGGAAACCACGGAGGTTACTGGAAGAACGGAAGTTATTATTATTATTACGCCAATTAGAGCTATAGTGAGAGTTATTATTATTAAAAGGGTTAGTGGGACCTCGGGTTTGACCAGTAATGAAGTCAACTTGCTCCGGAGTGAGCATCAGACACTAGATAGTACCATGGCCTCCCTACACACCTCACGCTTATCTACCTTAGCTTTCAATTCTTGAATTTCCTTGCTAACCTCTCTCTGAAATTTCTCTAAAGCATCAGCTACCGTTGTTTCCAAGCTAACTTGGTGTATCCCTTGAACGACCGAGGAAGTACTAGACACAAGAATGGAATTCCTTGTGGTAGAAAGCTGATCAATATCAGAATGTGCGAAACTCTCAAATAGGTCATAGCATTCGGCCACCCTTTTCTTGCCCATTAGGTAGCCTCCTGCCGAGGTATCGAATTGGGCTCGGGTTTCACGAGTGAGACCATTGTAGAATTTCTCTACAAGTGCCCAATCCGATAGACCGTGTTGAGAACAACGAAATTAGGGTTTGGAATCGTTGCCAGGTTAAATGGTAGAGTTCGTCAGGCTCCATCCAGAACGAATGGATCTGATCGCGAAGGCGAGATGCTTTAGTGGGTGGAAAGTACTTAACTAGAAAAGCATCTCGTAGAGCAGTCCCGGTGGTGAAAGTGCCTGCTGGGTGCGAATTAAGCCATGTGGCCGCTTGACCAGTAAGAGAAAACGGTAAGAGCTGAAGGAAGCGAGCTTCATTCCCAGCACCTTCGATACTGAATGTTTTGCAAATACGGGTAAGGCAGTTTATGTGGGCTGGGGAATCCTCGTCATCACGATCGTTGAATTGGCACGAGTTATTGATAGCGGTCATGATATAGGACGGGATCTGCCAAGACTTGTCATTATTGACTGTGGGAAGAGTAATGGGTGAGGTCACATCGGTGAAACCGATGGTGGCATGTTGGTATACGGTGCGACGGTCGGCCATGTTAGGTGCAACGAGTGGCGGACTCGGAGGACGGGAAGGTGGTGGGGAATTATCGGGTGACGACTTCGGTGTGAAGTCAAAGTTCGGTGGTTTAGATGGAATGGTAGAGTCAGAATGGGTGGAAGATGAAGAAGAAATTGTCCTAACCTTTGGGGTGGAAGAGGAGAAGGAAGACTTTTCCGTTTGCGGCTTCGGCGGCGATCCTTGCGAACATGTATAGGGCTTCCACTGTAAAACCGACAAAGAAACAAGTAAGACAACTCTAACTAAAGACTGAACACAAACATAAAAGACACTAACGATATTTGGACTCATGCGGCTCAAACAAAACAAATAGCACGTATGATGTCAATTAAGTCCAAACAGAGTAATCAACGCAGTTACCAAAGACTCCCTGGCAACGGCGCCAAAAACTTGATGTGCTAAAGGTAGTTTAATAAAAACAACCTAAATTAACCTTATCTAGACACGAAGTAATACTCTAGACTCTCAAAAACTTGACTAAATTGCTAACCGACAAGTGAACCGATCTACTCTAGTAACGCTAAGTAAGTCTGGATATCGAACCCACACGACTCTATTTAACTACGCTAACTAACCTATCTAGATTGACAACGACACAGACATGACGCTGATTGTTTTTATGTTTAATTGGGGGGGGGGGTTTCTCAAAATCCAAAGTTACAATTAAAAAGTAATTAAACTAGAACAAACTCGAACGCGGATGAAACTAGGGTTAACCTCAATGATGATGAATGACTACCTAGGTTGGAATCCCAAATGTTATCGAATGGCTTTCTATCAGATGCTAATGTAATATGGAATCATGATCTTTAAATGCTAAACCCCAAGAGAAACCGAACAGGACTCCTGATCCTTCTCGGGAGACACCTATGGAACTCTACAGGATTATTATGAGTACCGGTTAACTAGACTCCCTTATGGTTATCTAATTATCTAGAAAAGTGCCCTAAAGTGACTAACTACCTCATAGTGGAAAGTCTAAGGCAACTATGAATAGGCAATGATTTTTTTAATGCATTTTATGTCCATCACTATATGAATAGGCTAGATAGAGCGTGTGTTGAATATTGTATATATTAGATACGAACACACGACCGAAGTGAAGCCACTTCATACGAAGTCAATATGCTCACTTCGCACGAGGTGGTCGTGTCTATATATATGTATTGTGTGTTCCGAATTTTGTAAGGTTTTGGAGTTCCCAGAGGATTTCGCCAGCTTGACAAGATGTAAACTCTTTCAGTATGAATGAATGAAGCTTCCGCGTATTCTGTATCTACTCCTTTCTTAAGAACATTCTATCGAATTAGTGTTATCATACGCCCAAACTTCCGTCTAGAACCACCGGATCCCGGACCTTCAAATTTGGCAAGGTAACTAAAACTGGCTTCTCACAAAGACCTAGTTCTAACAATTTTCCAATCTAGACCTATTAATAACCTAGCACCTCATGACAATTGTTTCTATGGTTTATTAGCCAATTCACCATAAGATTACCCAAAACCCCGAAGGACAGGAGAATCAACATAAACTCATTATATGAAAGACATTCATCAGAATCTATGTGAAACAAATAATAAATCAATAATCATGTAAAGTAAAGATACGCATACACACCAAATCATAGAACCAAAGTCATTACTTTTGAAGTCAAATCTCTAAGCATCATTAACATCCAATAAAAATCCAAACCTAAGTAGTTTTAAAGGTTTAGCCAAGAAACATGATTAAAAACATTGAAACAAAGGTTCTAAACAGAGAATTCATGGTAGTAGAAGAGAAAATTGAGAAACAAGATAATCTCGGAAGATAAAACCCTTTAAATCTTCAATCTTTATGCTTCCAGCTCCTACCAAACAATTCCTAAGCTTAATTTCCTTCAAACCATGCTAAACCAGCTCTCAAACTTGCCCAAATTCATCCAGTTGTGTCTAGGGTTTCATTGTGGTGAAAAAGTTACATTTATACCTTTCTATCAAGCACAACCCTTTGGCATGCGCAACTTGCTGAATAAATGAGCCTCTCGCCACCCGGGAGAGACTAGGGCTACCCTGTTGCGCCCCGCGGTGCTATTAGTTTAGTCAACAGGGTCAATATTCACCTCTCACCACCCGTGAGAGGTTCCTCTTCATGTTTCGCGGCCCGCCAGAAGCTTTAAAAGCTTGATTTTTCGTGCTGTTTCATCTCTCCAACTCCCATTCACGTTTCGGTACTTGGTTTTGACATATTATTACTCGTTTTCTACCCTTTTCAACTACTTTCATCTACCAAGACCAGCAAAACACAAACGGATCAAAAGTATGTACATCCTAACTAAAATTGAAACTAAAACTAACAGAAATCGTACAAACTATAAAAGATAAATAGATGTATTTTGCAATACATCAATTATGCATGTGTCAGTAAGGATATATGGGATCCTATTATGCTTAATGGGGTGTGTCATGCTGGGAAGGGTAATAATGTATTGTACCCACAGGCACTTCGTGCTTATAAGGTCCAGCGACACACACTGATACCTATGTGACGACCATAGGGGCACAGCTAGAGGACTAGTATGTCCCTTGTACGGTGGTTTGTGACAAGTCAAATGTGGCCTATAATGTTCAATGAGGCCTGCCCAACCTGACTATAATGTGGTCACATGCCCATATTGTGTATGTATATAATATAAACATCGGTCTGTCTTTATAAAATTGTATAGTGTGAGCTCACCAATATATAACTTACATTGTTTTGAGTATACTTATCTCATGTGAACCGTGAGGAAAGTTATTACTTGATAGTTGTGGAGCTTAGAAGATCTATGAGTTCTTATTTGTTGAGAGCTTGTAAATAAATAATGTCTTGTATTCAAACAATAGTTTTAATGAAAGTTTAGTTTGCTTCGGCTGTAAGTCTATCAATTGTACATAACCACCCTGGTTATGGGTGGGGTGTTACAGTTGGTATCAAAGCCCGAGGTTTTAGCGAATTAGGTATTGCATTGAGAATACCTAGGCTTTAACCAGAACATCTTAGGCACCAGGATAACTAAGACTTCTAAGAGTTGGACATTAAGTTGATTACATTTGTCGTCCTAAGAATACTTAAGTATGAATAAAGGGAACCTTAGGCTTAATTACTTGGATTATGAATACCATGTAGTAATGAGATTTAATAGACAAGTCGCAATGAATATTGTCATAGGTTACGATAGCTAGATTGTACTCGACTAAGAAGAATGAGTGTCAAGTCTTTGATACTAGGCTCGTGATAACGTATCATAAATGTTTTTCGAAAACTGTATGTTTGTATGGTATATGTTTGAATGATAAATATCCGTAAAATGAAGGAGTTATTGAGAACATGTAAAGCCTGCAACACACCCAAATCTGAATGAATGAATGTAATGTATCATACATTCTTGGGCATTGGGGTATTCCGGGTCTGTGGTGAGCCCTCCTAGTATGGGTTACTAGTAGTAAAATACGCTCATAATCGGCAGTATACTACCGTCTTATATAATAGCAGTACGCCAGCCCAGCACGAGTATTTTTGTATAGTATGTAAAGTGGATAGGATGTATACCCACACCTATAAAAGTAAATGCGAAGACACTTTATTAGTTAAGACATGTGCCAATCTATGTTTGTGTTCCTCAAATTAACAATCGAACTGAGAACATGTGCTATTGTGAACCGTGAGGAAAGCTACTACTTGACACTTTTAGAGCTTAGAAGATCAAGGAGTTCTTAGTTGTTGAGAGCTTGTAAATAAATAAAGTCCCGTACTCAAACGATAGTTTTAATAAAAGTTTAGTTGCTTCCACTATAAGTGTATCAATTGTACATAACCACTCGGGTTATGGGTGGGGTGTTACATTGTGAGTCTGTACCTACAAAACAAAAGATGGAAACAAAATATGAAGAATAAACTTGTTAGTAGTCCAAAATCTTTCTTAAAATAATTGTATCCTCGGTAACGGCACCAAAAACTTGATGTGAGTGTTTTAGTGTGTTGGTCTAGCTAGTTTAATAACTCTAAGCACGATTAGGTGGGTTAACTTAATAACTTTTAAAACATGGTAATCTAGTTTTAAAATTATAGGAAATGATTATTAGATAGACTTTACACACACAATAGGCAAGTATACCTATCGCTACTAGTAAAGTTTATATAAGAACCAAGTATCGAACCCAAAGGATACGACTTTTAATAGTTACTTTAAATTACCAATCAATTTAATTAATTATCTTTTGTTATTTTATATTAATACTAGAAAATAAAAACAAGTTATAGATGATTAGTAGACAATATCAAGAGTTAAAAGAGTGTTGCTTTGGATCTTTGACTCCACTTGGGATGAATTATAGTTATTTTATTGGAAAGAGGTGAGGTTAATTAACTCAAAGACCCGGCTCCTACCAAAGGTTACTGACTAACTTTTATTAGATTTACAAGATGTGGCTTTAAGGATAAAATAGAATTACAGTTGGTTAAAGATAATTCATTGCCAAATCTTAGAGAAAGGTTCTTTTTACGAAACAAACCCCTAATCTTGGGTTAGTTACATTCAACTACTCCTTTTTTTTCTTTTACATGGTTTCCATGGCTTGCGATCCACTTTTTGGCATACCTTTGTCTCACTTCAAAGGTAGCAAGGATATATCAAAGTGCTCCCCATGGGTGCTAAAGACACTTGTGATTAATTAGGGTGATTGATCTTTATTTAACGATTGGCATTATAATATATATACACACACACACACACACACATATAAAGACATATATTGTTTTAACATAGGTTCACCAATTCTTGGTCTAGCCAAGTCTAACATATAGACCATGTTAAACGAGTCATAACACCAAGTTTTGGCTAATCCTTGAGGCCTAGCATATAGACCGTGTAGGCCAACAACGACATCCTTTGATAAATGAGGGCTGATCACAATATGTGTTTCCACAAATGGGTCAACCACTTCTCCAAGATTGGATTTCCCTTATTAGTACATGGGTTGTTAGACGCCCTAAGTGTACTAATAAGCTTCACCTCCTTGGTTTTCAAGAACTCCAACAAGATTAAAGACCAAAACAATTACAAGCTCATTACGAAAGAAGAAGGGTAGAAGGAATTATTAAAAACACAACACACCTCTTTGCCAAGGATTAAACATTTAATTCATACCAAGTTTCATCTTCAACCCAAGCAACACAAGAAGTTCAGCCTATAATGGCCATAGCTTGTCCATATACAATGATTATTGAGTGAATCATATTGGATTAAGTATGATAGGATTAAACAACTTGAAAAAGGGTTATTGATTACAATTCTTCTCTCTCTCTCTCTCTCTATATATATATATATATATATATATCAAACTAAGCTATGACAAGTGATTTTGTGGAGTGATCCCTAAACTCCAAGGGTGAGTCTTGGGGGCATGAGATCTCCCTTTAGGGTAAGAGAATTCTAGGATTCCGGGGTGAAGGGATGGTGAAAATGGGCAGCCAATACCTTCTAGTTATAGGCTGGAGTATACAAGGTGTGCACGACCATGCCTAAGGGGCACGACCGTGCCTTGTGAGGATTCCCCGACACTGTTTGTCCTTCTTGTCCTTTATTGAGCGAGTCTGTTGTGATTCTGTTATAGGCATGGCCGTTCCTAAGGGGCACAATCGTGCATGCTGAGGTGTCCCGAAAAGTCTTGTACAAGTGGTATTCTTGGTCGGTTCTCGAACCTTCGTCCCTTGTCTTTTCCTTGAGCACGGGCGTGCCTCGCCTCTGGTGTGGACTTTTGTTGACCATGCTTAGGTTACATTGAGATGCTTGGTATTGTGCACGGTCGTACCCATAGCCTTGCAAGGTTGTGCCCAATTGATAACGTGCTGATTTTCTTTGAATCCTAGGATTTTTTCTTCGTTTATGCTCTTTTTTCACTTCTTTTCTTCCCAATACCTTGGAAACCTGCATTTTCTAAATAGGAATGATTTAGGTAGCATTTGTAACTAAAAAGTCAATAAATAGTTATAATTATGGGATAATTATGCACTAAAAATATGTATAATTGATAGTACATCATTAGACTTGTGACGTTGATATCTATTGGTGCCTAAGCCTTGCAACACTAAACCTGTTAACACCAAATTGTGATTTTGATTACAATTAAAATGTGTAAGAACCCTAGATCTTATGATTTTGAACCGGGTGTGAACCTTGTTTCAAATTATTGTTTTAAAAACCAATATTCTTAGTTTTGCAATCATAGTTAAAATTGTTTTGTGATTAGTAACAAATCGTTGGACAATTCCAACCTCTTTAACTCAAAATAGAAATGAAACATTCTTAGCAAGCTTCAAAACATAAAATTCAGAATCAACCTAGTTTTTACATGAACCATAACTCTTCGTGGTTCGATACCTTTATTGCCACTTGCAATTTGTTTAAGATAATTAGGACTATATAAAATTATCTTTGACTAGATCGCGACAATCCGATCAAATGTTGGCACCGTTGCCTGGGAGTTCGTGCGCTTCATGTTTATATTTTGTTGATTATTGTGTGATAAAACTGTGTAAGTGTTTGGTTTGTTTTTGCACTATTCTCTTTTCCTTGTTATGCGGGTTGTGTTGTTTTTGCAAGTCACAGGTATTGCATGTGTACTAGGACATCTAGAAGAACCTCTCCGTTAGAGTTCGAGCTGGAAATCTAGCGTCTTGTGAGAAGAAACTGAGTTAATCGGTTAGAGGCTCCTATTGCTTCTAACTCACTAAACCCAAACCTTAACCAATCCATTGGAACCGTCCAAAGGGAGAACCAAAACCGTCATAATCAGTCGGGTGGTAGCAACAATCGAAGACCACCAACCACTCCACCACACAAAACCAACAACACCAAGATGTTTACCCACAAAATAACCAATTCCAAAGCAACATCACCAGTCCCAATAACCGTATTCATATCCCAAACCGTGGACCCGTTCTCAACCGTGGCAATCCCACATTTGAGTATGCTAACTTAAACCAACCGGGTTACTTTGAGCAACAAACCCAACCTTGATGAGTTGAGGAATAACATCAATGATGATGACCCGTTTATCGTACCAGACTACCGATCACCGGATATAGTTAGCGTTCATACTTACCACACAGGTGAGGAGGAATATTCCAATAACGGGCACAACAATGAGTACAACAATAACGGGTATGATGACGGCTATGAGAGGAATCAAGATGATGGGGAGTTCTACAATGAAGAACGGTACGTGAATGAAGATGGTTATCAAAATAATAACAATGCAGTGGGAACGGTTAATTGGAGTTACGGGCATATCAGCGATAACGGTTACAATAACAGCTGTCAACCGAGACAAACCAACCTAGGAACCAGAATAACAACGTTAATCAAAATCGGGTTCCTTAATTCATGGGGGTAGCTAACCATAGAGCGCAAAGAAGACAACCGGTCAATCAAGAAGTTAACGGTCCTGCACGACGCCAACATCAACATCAAAACAATGGAGCTCAAGGTGTGAATGGTCGGTTTAGATGGGATATATCTGATAATGTCTCATCTATTATTCAATTTTGTGGGAAGACGTTCATTCGATTGCAAGCCTAACTACATCAATATATTACCCTATTGCCATGGCATGGCTACCGAAGAGCCATACACTAACTTGGCTGAATTATCTGCCTTGTGTAGCACAATTGGTGGCCATAATTTCCACAAAATGAGTTATGATTGAGGTTGTTTCAGTTTTCATTGCAGGACAAGACAAAGCAATGGTTTTAACATTGCCAGCTAACAGTACTCATACATGGGAAGAAATGCAATAGGTCTTCCTTAACCAGTACTATTCAATCAATTTCGCATCATATTCAACCTTCCACTACTGTTCCATCTAGCAATTCTCGTCCTGCTACTCATGCAGAGACATTTCAAATCATTAATCTCATTTAGTCAAGCTGTTAATTCTTTGGGTTGGAGGATGAAGACCCAAACGCGCATATTGACATGTTATTACAATGTTGTGACATGTTCAAAATCAATGGATTTTCGCCCGATGTGATTAAACTGCATTTATTTCCATTTTCACTTGTTGGGAAAGGTTGGAATTGGCTTTCTGCCCAAGAAGGTGGTTCCATAATCACCTAGGATATCTTAGTTGATAAATTTCTAAACAAACATTTTTTAGCTTCTAAGATTAACAAGTTGACAAATAAAATCCTTATATTTCATCAACTGGATGGGGAGTCGTTTACTGAAGCATGGGACCGATACAAAGAGATTATACGAAAAATGTCCTAATCATAGAGTAGAGTCATGGTTAGTCTGCCAAACCTTTTATGAGGGTTTGTATTCAGAATCTCTTAGGCAAAACCTAGATACGGTTGCTAATAGAGTTTTTGCAAGCTTAACACCAATTGTTGTTTTAACATTGATGGTTAAGTTAGCTGCAAATGACTATGCACCCTCATAAACTTCTAACTTTAGGAAAAAAGGCAGGACTTTACCAGGTGGAGGATGATGTCATCTTGTAGGCAAAGGTAGAAGCTTTAACTGTCAAGATGGGGAAGTTTCTTGCTAAGGAAGAGGGAAATGCGGATGAGAAGTGTACGACGTTTGGAGGGAAGCAAAGGTGGTGGTATACCCATTTGAAGCTACTGAAGAAGCCTCCTACATCAATAATCAAGAAAGATTTCAAAATTATCACTACAATCGAACCTATAATCCTTCTTGGAGGAGCCATCCTAACCTTAGCTGGAAAAACTTCTCAACTTTTGCTTCACTACGATTTACACAAGGAGATGCAACTGAGGACACGAAGCCTAACCTAGGAGGGATAATGAAGAAATACATTGAAGCTACTAATGTTCGAATGAGCAATACTAAAAAAAGAGCTATAACTGCAAAAGAGATTCATTATAAAACATTGAGAAAGCTTTGGGAAGGCTAGTACAATGTATGACTGAAAGGAACCTGGAGGGATTATCGTCAAACATTGAAGTTAACCCAAACACCCAAGTAAAGCTCTCACTACTCGAAGTGGTATCTCTACTAAAGATTATGTTCCTATAACAGTTACTACTAAAAGGACCGTTGAAACAATAATAGAGAACCTGGTAAAAGAGGCACATGCTAAGAAGGTTAAACCTAATGTGCCTGAATACCAACAAAAAATTCCTTATCTTGGTCATCTTAAAAACTAGAAGATGGAAGAGAAATACTCTAAATTTCTTGATTTATGTAAGTCTGTTCACATCAATATTCCATTCATCAAAGATATAGTGCAAATGCCAAACTACACAATGTATCTGAAAACCTTGCTTACAAACAAGAAAAAACTCGATGAGTGGCAAACGTTCAGCTGGGTGAAGAATATTAAATTGTGCTTCAGAAACAATTACCTGAGAAGCTACCTAATCCTACAACGATGCATTGGCCGATCTTGGTGCAAGCATAAATTTGATGCCCTATTCAGTTTTTGCCAAGTTAGGTTTAGGTAAGCCTTCACCCACACATAGGAGTTTCAATTAGCTGAATGTTCAGTTAAGTATCCTCGTGGCATTGTAGAGAATGTGCGAGTAAAGATCGGAAATTTTGTATATCTTGTAGATTTCGTTATCTTTGACATGGATGTCAACTCTAAAATTCCGATAATTCTAGGACGTCCATTCGTAGCAATTGCAAGAGCTCCAGTAGACGTTTTTGAAGGTAAGTTATGTGACACCCGGCTATTTTGAGTCTATATCGTACTAGTGTGACACGTGTTATGAATAAATAAAGGCAATATTATATTAAATTTGATGTTAATTGATGGTATATGATGTATTGGTAAATTCAAACTTTGTTAAAAATTATGTTGGCAAAAATAAGATAAATGCTTATTGGGTAAAGAACAAAATGAGAAACGAACGTCGGTGACCTCCGGATTAATGTTAAACTCGTAAAAAATATTCGGTTATGATTAAAATGCTATTTTTGATCATATCCATGAGGGAAAATTAAGTAAAACGCTTAAAAACACTATTTTGCAAATTTAAGCGCATACCGCGCGATACCGCGCGTATCTTACAAAATATAAACGACGCAGCCAGTCGAGGCAAATAAAATATTTTCAGCAATATAATGGCAAGTTAATTTCTATAGTATGATAAAAAATAATTTGAAATGCCCTAAAACGGAATTAAATCGCGAGATAAAAATACTCGGAAGTCTGTTAAATACTTGTTTTTAGCTACATATAATATATACATATATATATATATATACATATATATATATATATGTGTGTGTGTGTGTGTATGTATAAGAATTATGTGTGTGTGGGGGGGGGGGCATAGGTGGTGGCCCAAGTGCCCACTTTTTTCTTCTCTTTGCCAATTGTAAAGTCTATGTATACATGCAATCATTTATTCTCAAGAAACACTCCATAATATACAAATTACTAGATCAAAAACCTTTTCATCTCTTCCACTATCTTTCTCAAAACCTTACACACACACATACATCAACTTTTCAAGTCCATTTCAAGCTAGTTTCAAGTTGGTTTGAAGATCCAAGGGAGTTTCCAAGGTGATTTCCAAGAAGAACAAGCTCTATATCATTAAAATCTTATCAAAACCCACCAAATTCTTGAAATGTATAAATCTACTTTAAAAATCTTATTCTTGATTCTTGGTGATGATGATGATGATGGAAGGTTTCTCATAAATTGGAGTTCTTCACAAACTTGGAACTAATACAAATGGGTTTTTAAACAAAATAAAATTGGAACTTCATGTGTGTGTATACATGGCTGAAAATGTGTGTAGGTATGGGTTAGAGATTGTGTTTTGGTTGTTAGTTGATTCTTTATTGATGTGATTCTTGGAATATTGTTGCATGCATGATCGAAAAGGTTCTTTATAAAAGTTCTTTGAGAAGATTATGTGAAAAGTTGATGTTTGGAAGTATATATGTGTGTGTCGTGTATATATGCATGTACATCTGGGTTTTTTGTTTGGATGTTCATAAATGAAAAAGGATGAATGCATGCAATGATTTGATGATGATTAGATGAATATGATGTTTGGATTATATGGAAATGAATTAAATGCATGTTAGATGCATTTAAGTTCTTGGATAATGATGATGATATGATAATCCTGCATTAGGTAGTTGTACATAAGTATAGATAACGATTAAATGATCATAAGTTGGTGAACGTGATATGTTATGATAAAATTTGATTAAATCATAATATAAGCTTGCTAAAATGATGTTATATGATGTGTTATGATGATATGAAATTATGTCATAAGTTTGATAGCTTTGCATGTTGTACATGAAACTTAAAAAGTGGTAAAATGAGTGAAATTGCATGATTTATGTGACTTACATGAAATCTGCACGATATTAGTACCATTTTATTCAGTAAATAACATGTTTTATGTTAAAATATGAAGTCGTGACAACTTGGGATGATTATAGTAAAGTTCGGTACGAGACTATGCCTTAAAAACGGTAAAAAACGGTTTTTAAAGTGATTTTTGCAAAACTGTTTTAGATCAGGTTGTAAACTGATACTTTTATGATAAATATAATTATTTTAACTTATATTAAGTATCCATGGTGTTTGGCTAGTCATATGTGACTTCCGACGCCCGAAACATTACCGAAACGTTAAAATACGCATATTTGAACGTACATGAAAATGGGTTGTTCAAGGGTGAACTTTGCTTGTTATAATATGATATGTGGATATGAATATGTGTGATGTGATATGTTAAGTTTTGACATGATAGTAGGAGTTAAGACTATGCGTGTACACTTGTACAGTTAAAACGGTAATTTCGTTAAATGTCACATTAATATGCAATTTATTTGTCGAGCATGAAAATAATACATAGGTTAACATGATGAGCTATTTCATGTATAAATGCTATAAAAATGATAAAATATGCAAGTTGACGAGATACGTGTATTACGATATTCGAAGATATATTCATATTTGTTTATGTTACGAATCGTAAATCGTAGATATATTGTACATAAACGGGTGTAATAACGGATATAGCATAAAATCGTTCAAGTTGCTAAAATGTTAAATTATATACATGAACACACACACACACATACACACACACATATATATACACCAACATAACCAAAATAAAGACTTTTTGAGAAAATCTCAAAGTTATGTGAAAATTCTAAGTATTGAAGAAACTTAGGGACTTATGGAATAATTGGTTATTAAATCGTTCCTACTTAAATTAGAACGTGTAGACCAATTTATGGGATTGCGCTAGTATAAAAAAACACCCAAAGGTGAGTGACACTAACCCCTCATTTTACTATTTTATATAATGTTTGGGGGTAGAACACACCTTAAAAAGATAATTATACGTTTTTGTATAAAACATGCCTTTAAATAAATTATAAATATATTTTTGTAGAAAATATGGTTTTGAATGATATAAAAATGTGTTCGAGGAAAACATGGTTTTGGAAATGTGATTGAATTATTAAATACGTTTCGGGGAGCAACGGGACTGATTGAATATATATTTGTTTTGAGGAGAAACGAGGAGGATTACAATGTTTGGGATAAAACGACCGTGTAGATTTTAAATTGTTTAAATGTAAAGTTGTGACGAATTTGCTTGATCTCAAGAGAGTAAGTATTGGGATAGGTTTAAGTCTCGATGGGGACTTCGGGGAATTTGTACAACGCAAAATATTAAATTTATCATTTTAGTAGGATTACTTTATTGTTCATGAGGCAGGCACCATAAGTGACACAATATGTGGCACTTTGGGCGAATTTACCCATTTAATCATTTAATATCGGTATGCGTAGAATTGTTGATAGATCTATCGGGTTGACCACTCCGCCGTGACCTGTAGCTCCGTGTCAAGTCAAACAACGAATTGATATTCTGTGATTGTCTAGCGTTGATTATACCCTTGTTGTTAATATATAGCTCGTAGGTCTTGCAAACCTACTGAAAACGTGATGCAAGAAATTTAATATATTAATTCTTGGGAAGATGATTTGTGAAGGTTTTTAGAAAATGCTTGCGATCAGAGAACTGACCCTTGGATTTTTAATAAGGAAATTAATTTGACTTTCTTAATAACATATAGATGTTTTGATATAAATTCATAATAAGAAAGTTTTCCTTAAACAAACTGATTACAATTTGAATATGTCAACTCACCTTCCTTTTGTGTTGACACTTGATTTTACATGTTCTTCAGGTACATGAGTTCGGCTTCGGGATTTTGGCATATCTTGTGGTAGTTGATGCAAGTCTTATTAAATAATGTTTTAGCAACTTTTAAAACTACTTTTAGGACCAAGTGTACCAAGATCCATAAGGATCAAACAAATATGTCGTGGTTGTGGTTTATGTTTAAACTCTAAACTTTAAACTTTAAACTTTTGTTTTTATTCAGTTGTACGTCCAAAATTAATACTGCATCGTCCACTAAGATACTTATGGGTACCAACCTCCGTCACCGCCACGCTTGCATTTCCGCTGCAACGTTTTTGGGGTGTGACAAGTTAACTATTCGAGTTAATGTAGACATGATGGTCTTTAACATCAAGAAGCATTCGGATAACAATAAAGAGCTGAATAAAGCATTCGCGTTCATGATTAGTTTAATACTATTGAGGAGATTCTACCTGAGATGTCTTGGGATGATGAATTCAAAGATGAGCTGTGTAATTTGCCTATGAAATTGGATGACACACTCATTTGTGATCATAGGAAAGACATAGAGGAACTCGATTGGTTAATCCATGGTAAACCACCCGACAAAGAATACGAATTATTTACATTACCAAAAGAGGTAATAGACTTTGGTATCCTAACAAACAAGTATGGGGATAGTGAGCTAGATATTAGGAATTGGAGCATGATTCACGTCAAGACCAAACTAGGTATACACGCTACTGGTGATGCTTTGTTGTTCGGATTACATGTTGCAAGGGTGAAATGTAAGAAACTGATTGAATGCCAAAAGGATTGGTTTAAATTGAGAGAGTCTTGGAGTATTAAGGAAGTTGTTTACTTCGAATTGGTAAAAGAGAGAGAGATATATGAGGGAAGATGACTAGAGAAGAAGGTGAAGGTTTATTGAATAATTAATTAATTAATTGCACTTATTTTATTTAATTTCACTAGAATTTTTACATGCACGCGTTACGCCGCGGGCGAGTAAGGAAGAAACATTGCGGACGTGTATTCGATCAGATTCTAAAAGAAAATTTGCAATTCAATACCCCATGGAAAACCTTAAGTTATCCCTAATGTAAACTTAAAATTTACTAATTTGTGTATTGACACAAAGTTCAGGACCAAACAATAAAAATGCATACTTGAAATTTAACAATTGCAAAATTTCAACCGTTGCACACTTTCGATCGTTTTCGTATTTAACAAAAATTTATGTTTTATTTACGAAATATGTAATCATACGATCGAGCAAAACGATATTCACGACATTTTCAGAAAAAATTCCAAGTTACATATACCTGTATACCCTTCATATAGCTTAAAAATCAAGTTAGAAAGGTTCAGAAATTGCAAACAAGTGAAAATGCAAGTCTGGGGGCCAAAACTGCCAGAAATAGAAACTTATTTATCAGAAGGCCTTACGGACCATAAGACCTAAAGCCATATATTCCGTAAGGGGTGCCCAGTTGTAGAAATTTGCTTGTTCACCACGTTATGCCATATATCCTCATTGTTTGCCACCTAGCACCGATTTTGCCACCATTTTTCTGGTTCAAACACCTCATTAGACACTTGTAAACATCTAAGAATCAATGCCAACACTTGGCATGATCTCATGAACTTGATGCAAGTATAATAGAGGTGATCTTGAGTCATTTCAACTTGCACCTTTATTCTTTCTCTTTAATCTCCTCAATCTCCCTAGGGAGAAAGAAGAGAGGCTCCTCATCCACAGCTTCTTGTGGGAGAGGGTTGATGGTCACCAGAACTCATAAAGGGCGTCTATAGGTGGTTCCTGTGGAAGTTCATCCCACCGGTGGGGATGATGACTTCTTGTGCTAGATTCCAATCTTTTTGTGGGAACACTGGTTCCATGGGAGGCATAGCAAGAATATTCAACCTTTGGTGCAAAAGGTTGATTTCTTGGAAGCTAGTCTCAAGCCTCATTGTTAAGTAGTTGATCCGGTCAATTAGGATCTCTTCCACCGATGTCATCTCCTCCATGGCCTCCCTTAGTGTGGTTACATAACAGACAAGAGTAGTGTAACACCTCGACCGCGTAAAAACAACAAACCGCAGCGGAAACATCAGGGAGTCATGTAACAGATTGTTTCAACAACACATGGTACTTTAAGTTTGCATTATTTAATTATTAACATGTTTACATTGTCTTGAGAATATTAGAAACAAAACATAATTCAATTGTCTTTCTTGATTTTTTGTCACTAAGGCCCGCGTCCAAATCCTACGTGAAGCAGGCATCGTAACATCATACATTAGCTCCTGAAACATATGTGAAAAGATAGTCAGCATAAAAAGCCGGCGAGTACATAGGTTTTGTGAGTGTGTCAAATTCATCGCCTTGTATACGTATTAAAATACCTCGTCAAAAAAATAGAATCGTTAAGTGAAAGCCTTGTATCAAAAGTAGTTGTATTGCAATATTATTAACCAACTAAAACAAGTGGGTTAGAGTTTGTAAAAGACCTTGTAGCCATGAATCCTGACTCAAACATTTCTTTTTGTAAAACCAAGTAGTAAATCGATTTAAAAGAAAACATCGTATGGTTTATATCTTTAAGTGAAAATCGTTGCGTGTCATCGTTTGAAAACATTTGTCCAAGTGAATCAGATAACGCCACGATATGTAATAGGATTGTCAGTCCTATGTACCATAACTTACTACTGGTCGGCTTGGCCAAAGTTAATGAATGTCATTCTTGTTATGGATATAACGCACCAACAAGTTCGTTCACATTATTGAAATCGTCGTGTTTATATAAACCATAGACTTTGTTTAGAAAACTTGAAGACGTTTAGCACATATGAATCACCCCAAAATATTTGCAAAAACATAAAAGAGGGGAGCTATGTACTCACATGGGATTGCAAAAATTTCCTTGTTTCAATGATCAAACAAAGCTCAAGAGTCCGGGAATTCAAGCGTGTCCTAATATCGGATAACTATGTTAACGTCGTGACTTTAATCGGAGGATCGGATGGAATGGGGTCTTAAAACCAAATGAGTGTTGGAACTCATATGAAATGGTTTAACAAACTCAACATTCTGATTTGAAATGAATCCTAAGTGCTTTTTATCCCGTTATGATTCGTTAAGGTAGTTTATGCTACTTTAACGGGTCATTTGTGTAAATATATGTTCGGATGGTTAGATATGTCCTATGATAAGTCTTATATGCCAAAACATGTTTAATAATGTTGTAATATCAGTTTATATGTTAAAACTTTGGTCAAATATGCTTAAAATCGATTTATGCGCAAAAAGGGTGCTTTGGTCATTATTAAGGGTATAACAAGCGACTTATTATAACACTAACCAAACGATGTGACCATAAGGTATAACCTCAGAGGTTATTCCTTATACAACTATGTTCACAAATATGTATTTGGTCGGATACTAAGATCGACCAAATGGTTCGGATTCGAAAGTCAAAGCGGTGGTCAAGATCGCTCGACTTACGACCCTAAATAAGCACTAAACTAAAAGTGACAAGTTAGACATGTCAAAACTTGTCTAACTAAGTTGCAAAACTGATTTGGTATCAAAACTTAGTGTTTTGATACCTTAAAATAGTTCCATCGTAAAAAGCACATAATGCACATATTTTACCAAAACTTGGATTCGTCACTTCGACTAGTGAACATGGTAATCAGTATGTATAATCGCAAGGGATTATAACCTTCATGATTACGATCACGTTGCAAAGTTCAATTGAACTTTCACTTGACCAAAAATGGTCAGAATCGAAAGTTAAACAGAAAGTTAACTGTTTGACTTTTAGCTCAAAATAAGCTAAAATAATGAAAAAGGCTAAGGATGAGAACTTACTTGTGTTATGAAACACTTAAGATCTCAGGTTAGAGGCTTCCAAAGAATGGATGCAAGCTCCAATAGAGTGGGAGAAAGAATTTGTGAATAAGCATGGAAAAATGACCAAACTTGGTGAATATTTATAGTGTTCTTGAAGCCACAAGATCATCACAAGTGTCCAAGGAGGTGTCATGATCTTATGAGGGGTTTAACAAGTGTCAAATGCAGGTTAGAAGGTGGCAATTTCGTGAACTTGGTGCCCAGGACTTTGAACAAGAAGCTGCCATGTTGCAGCCAAATTTTACTGCCCAGACATGGGCTTCATGCCACGTGTAAGGTATCCCCCTAGGGCTACGCCATACACCTAGCCCCCTTCTGAAGTTTCAAAAATGGCAGAAGAGGCCCTTGCACATGATTTTGATGATTTCTAACGCTTTTAACACCCGTTAACACAATATTTATGCTTTTATAAGGATGCTAAAGCATAGGACCTGAAATATGCCCGGAAATGTCGAGGATGTCGGTTTGTTCGGTTATTGTTGCGTTTTTCGTTTAATTACGACAAACGCTTTAACGGACACGAAAACGACTGAAATTTCACAACGATTGATATTTTTGAATTCACATCAATAAAGTACAAGATTTTATTGATTACCAAAATTTTTGGATGTCTAAATACGGTTTGTATTCAAAATACGAGAATCGGCAGACTTTCGCAAATGTCACGAATAGTCCCTGAAGTTGCATAAGCATATTTTTGTCATATGGAACCCTTCAAAACTTATTTATAAGTCAGGTAAACAGTATTTAGGGTATGTTCAGTTTATGTCCTTGTCCCGAAGTGTGTGTCGCATTTAAACTGATTACGTTTACGGTTTCACTTCCCGAAAGGGTGTGAGTGTTTGAAAACATGTATGGATTGAAAATGTACAAATACCATAAGTAAATATACAAATCATGGAAATCAACACAAAATTACATTGATTGAGAAATTGTTCGGAATCGTTACTTTATCGAATCACCACAAATGTCACAAGTAACATAAAATAGAGAATTCTGGGTATTTCGCTTTCATTTGCTTGACATTCTAAATAACTTATGTTACGATTTGAACCCATAATTCTCTGTTTTAAGTTATTTAGAACTTGGTTGATGAAAGTTTTGAACTTAAATAACTTGAAACATTGTTGTAAAACGTTTAATTTAAGAGAACATTGGGTTAAAATCTCATATTTGTGTTAATGAAGCTTGAAGCTTCTGAAGCTTCAAGCTTTCATGGAGGTTTGAATGTTTAGAGAAGAAGGAAAGAGATAAAAGTGGTACAAACAAGATGATCTGATGAAACCTTTTTAAGAATATACCTTTTGGGTTATGTGTAAAATCAGATCATATCTTTGTCTTTGGAATGAGTCCAAGAGATGTTGCCCCATGTTGACTTTATAGAAAGTGACAGCACAATGGCCACGGCCCTATGCCTGGGTGGCACGGCCCCGTGGTCTACAACGGACAGAATGCTTTTTGGCAGCTAGTGACCACGGGGCGTGTTGGCTAGGCACGACCCCATGGTGTCTTAACAAATGGGCACGGGGGCGTGTTGGATGGGCACGATCCCGTGTTGTTTTTGAGATTTATGAAGTTTCGTGTGTTTTAAGGTGCTTATGATTTATATGAAAACACAAGAGGTTTTCGGACAGGAAGAATCCTAAACTAAACGGTGGGCGAAACCAACCTTTATTTACCTTATCTAGACTCTCGTTAAAGAAGGTATGAGTCGAATCGCTCTGGTCTATGTATGCACCGGATGTATCCGGTGGTAAGTCCGTCATGGCACAATCGAAACAGGGATGACTATCGGCTACACCCTCACAAGATGTCGTAGTGGCCTCGATGTTGTTTAATTCTGAATGGCCCCCGTCAATTCTTCTCCATTGTTAGTGTTTTATGATGAACACCTCATATTCATCTTAAACTCTATTTCTTTTAATTTCTGGAGAATCCTGTTTTCTATTTGGCTATGTCATCTGAGGTTATGTCGTTTTGAAAAGAGATTTGATGGCATTCAGATGAATGATGGTTATCGTTTTTATTTTCGCCCCTCTTAAGGTGACTTTAACAGGAAAATGACAGGTCTATTAGGTAACGGGGTTTGAAATTTAGAAAGTAGCATTCTAAATCCCGATGAAACCTACCACATAATTGGCACCAATCACCGTAAGAGTTGGGAAGTAAAAATAATCGATATCATCCATGTTTTCATCAGATGTCATTAACCGTTGGGATCAGACGGTCCTGTTTTATAGTCGTTGTTAGGGAGACATGGCCTCGTGTGGCATTAACATGGCCCCGTGTTACAACAACTGTCTGACTTAAAACAGTTTTGCCAGCTGCAGTCAAGGGCACGGCCCCGTGTGGGGTTAAGCAGTCCGCAGAAAATGCTAAATTTGTAAAACAAAGAAATATCCAAAAATTTAAAAGATAAAGATAAAAATGATTAGGTCGTTGATTTTAAGCTTTCCTAAAATCCTTGTGTCCCCGGCAATGGCGCCAAAAACTTGACGTGGTCGAGTGTGGTTACAAATTTTGTAATATTTTAGGTACATTTTACTCATAGATCAAGCTTTAAATTTATAAAAACACGATACAATACTACCACTCTACACATGTTGTATAGTGATGGTAAGATACCAAGGTCGTCCAAGGACACAAGAGCTTTTAATACCGGCTTACCGTTAACGTCTAATCTAACCAAATTTTTTATAAAGGTTTTGAAATTTTAAAAGATATAAAAGTAAAAATGGAAATAAAAAAGGAAAACAAATAGACAAGAAAGAATCAGTTGGTTCCGACTCCTCTTTTACATATCCTTTGATGATTTCCGCACTTTGGGCATTTTAAGAGATTATCTTAGTTATAGTAGTATGCCCCTCTTGTGAAGGTGACGTTACCCTCAACCTATTGGTCTGAGTCAGCAAGGATACAGTCCCAATAGGTCAGAATATTGGAAGATAATTAAGTAAGTTATTAATGAGAAAAGTGGTAGGCCCCTCTTGTGAAGGCGATGATACCCTAACCCATTGGTCTGAGTCAGCAGGGATACAATCCCGTAGGGTCGGTTTAAAGTTTTAATAGTAATTTATTTATAAGAGGTTCAAGCCATTCTTACTTCCCCCGATTTGATGCTATCTGCCTTAAGGGAAGTACTAATAAGCTTGAACTGAGTCCTCACAGGATCTATACACTGAACGAGACCAGGACTTTACCCAAACACCCTTCTAACCCCCTCCAGGCAGTTAACGCACTTTATATAGACCGTAAAGACACGAATGAGTGAATCAATGAAACATGAAGCAATGTTTAAATAAAGTTCACTTTCAATATAAAAACTAGTTATTAAAGTCATTAACACATACCCAAATAAAAAGTTGCCAAAGATCGGAAATTAAAAGTAATATATAAAAGATTTGTCTTCACCAAGTGATGTAAGAGATTTAGCCAAGCATGGCATTTGTTTGACAAGAACTTTTACGATCAATCTTGGATCTCGTGACTACTACACACTCTAAGAGATGAAAGATGGATGATAGTGGTGGGTGTTGGTGTTGTAGTGGTGGTGGACTGATGGCAAGTGTGAGAGAGGTGGTTTGCCAAGGGATGCGTTTCTCCAAAGCCAAGCACCTCTATTTATAGCTGGAAACAGAGGGCGACCACGGCCCCATGCCCACTCGGCACAAACCCGTGGTGGACTTTCTCTCCCTTCATTAACTGCAGATGTCAGGTCGTTGTATCAACACACCGCGTGGTGAAAGAGCACGACCCCGTGGTCAGTGTACTTGTTGTACTATCTCTGATTCTACGAATCTTTAAGTTGACCATGGCCCTCTGTTGCTATTGTCTTTTTCTGCAGAGAATTTTTGACTAGGCATGGCCCCATGTTTGGTGGGCATGGCCCCGTGCCTAAGCTTTTGTGTTCGTTATTTTTGTTGTTTTGGATGTGAATGGGAAATTGGCAAGTCATGTCAATTCTTCTCCATTGTATTTGTGTTGGTTTTGGCTGTTATGTTAGGATCGCTCCTCCACTGCTTAGGAACCTAATTTGTATCTAAAGTCTAACATAAGCGGAAATTATGTGACTTGTTAATCGAATACACAAGACTTACTGTTTAAAGATCGGTTTATTAATGTCTAAAAGTATTACAATGTGATTTCCAAACCGACAGAGCTTCGCCGTCAAAGTCGAAAAGTTCTTACAATGAAGACCCAAGACAACCTATATATAGAGATACAAGTTCGGGCGAAGTGTGGCTTGGCTAGATCAAGTTCGGGCGAACTTGACAGCCTTCACACAAGTTCGGCCGAACTTGTGCTATTACATATAAATACTTCACAAATTCTAACAATTTCAAACCCTAAACATACAAACTCGATCTTATACGATGACGTAGGCAACAAACATATACATCAACAGGCTCCCCCTTGGATATTGCTGTAGTCATCATTCTTCAATTAAGTTCTAGAGTCTTTAATATTCTTTTGATCTTTATATCTTCTTTAATCCTATTCTCTTTTCTTGAGCTTGTTTTGATAAAACTTTAATCACCATGCTCCCCCTTGCTTTGAGCTTTTTGGTATCTTCAATTAACGTTTTTTATCTAGCTCCCCCTTAAAATCTACTTCTTGTCTCAAAGTTTCTCAAACATTCAAATAAACATTTCAGATTCAAACATTGAAATTTCTAAACACAAACATTTCAAATTTTAATCTTCTCATCGGTTTTTAAATCCTCTCAGTTAAACAAGTCCAAATTAATGACCTTGAATATCTGATTCATGTATCAAGTTTAACTTATTACACTTTAAACCCTGAACTTTCACATGTTTATTAGTTATGAAAATCCACTCAGTTGACCAAGTCCAAGTTAAGGACCTCGGTTAACCGATTTGTCTGCCGAGTCCAAGTTAATGACTCCGGTTTGACCCGTTATGAACAAACTGATGTTTTCTTCAATTTTAAAGTTTCAAATTAATGAACTTTTCATCGTTTTTCGTGCATTTTGATTTTACAAATTAGCTCCAACCCGTTGTCCTCAAGATTTCCAACAACTTAGCACCATTCCGAACTCCGAAGAACCGCTTTCCATCATTGGCTGTTGAAAACAATGTAGAAACAAAATCTTTTTGAATTTTCGAAAGTTTATGATAAAACACATTGAAAATCTTTTTGGATTTAAATCTGAAATCAAATAAGCTATGTACAAACATATTTACAGACATATTTTTGTGAATTCGTGTCTATGGATCATATCAGTTATTTGAGACGTATCACCAGTACCATTGACCTTTTGATGACTTTAAGTTCTAAACTTGTTTACCTGGATTGTCGATATGTTTGTCCACTTAAGCTTCAACACATTTCTCAATTGTTCCAAGATATCTTGTTAAATGGTAAAATACTGAATGAATATTATTGAAGGATTTAGTTACAATATATAGACATCATAACAAAACCCTAACAACCTAATGGGCTCTTGGGCTAATAGTACTAATACTGATACTATTTAATACTCCCCCGCAGTCCAAGCGGAAGGAAACCATTAACATGGATTGGGAAAACAAAGACATAAATGCAATAATAATAAGATAAACGATAAACATGCTTCCATCGATTTAAGAACCCAAACTTTTGCAAAAAAATCTGTATTTTGCCCATCCATAGTCTTCAATGACAGATCCTGTAATCCTGCAAGAGACGTTCAATGTGGTAATGTAGCGGCAGCAAAGTAGAAATCTAACTAACTAGTAATGCACGCAGCGGATCGTAGTCCTGCAGGCGGCGTCGTGGTGGACCGAAGCCCAATGAGCGGCGGACCGAAGTCGGCGGCAATAAGAAGGAATTGTGGTTCAATAAGCAGCAGACCGTAGTCGGCGACAATAAATAAAAACAAAAGAAAACGGCTACGGCATGACGGCAAGGAACGGGTTGAGGAAGGACGGCATGTCTTCAGTGGTAGATGGGTTTAAAAAAAGGCAGCACATGAACCATAAGCAAATGAGATGATCATACAATCACAAGGAGTTCCTTTTTGTGTGTATATGGTATGTAACCCTCAAAACACGATAACCATCAAATTCTCCATATCTTTCATGTCTCGTTCAATGCATGTGGCAGTAAACAAAGTCAAAACAAAATAACCAAAGCTTGGTTATGATATTATAAGCACCATAAGAACTTCACAACGAAAAAAAATATGTTCGGCTTTGAGTGGTTGGCGAAAGGAAAATGTGGCTTGAGAGTTGAGTCTTAAACCAATAATAAAGCTTTATTAAGTGGAAAAACATTCAATAGAAAAAACCGAAACTGAAAAACGAAGGTGGGACAGGGCGGCGGCAGTGACGACACACCGCCCTGTCTAGGGTTTGCACTCGGTGGCGATGGCTAGGGTTTGTATTTTTTTTGTGGTGGCACGGCGGAAAAGTGAATTGTAGAGAACCCTAAGGCTCTGATACCATGTTAAATGGTAAAATACTGAATGAACATATTTGAAGGATTTAGTTACAATATATAGACATCATAACAAAACCCTAACAACTTAATGGGCCCGTGGGCTAATACTACTAATACTGATAATCTTAGTTTAGAATTATGAAACTTGACTCAACTATGGTTCCCATCTCAGAATATACTCCCGTATCAAGATTCCCTAGATTTCATCTTACAGGTGAGTATAGCGAAATTGATATCTGTATCTGGGTTATGCGAAGCCTTGAGAGCTCATGTTAATACCACCGTATCGACAAAGAGATGAAGGCTCGACTTTAAGGTGTGTTCCAATTAAGGAATCTTTTAAGCACTGAATTGATTAGATCTTTCGATTCTTTCAATTTTGTTGCAGTTTAGGGGTTCTTAGCAAAAGCATTATAGAAGTTCTAGGCTATTGCTTCCACAAAATCAGAAGAACTTGTATAATACCCCAGATATCAATCATCTATAAAGACCTCGTATCTCAGAATCAGGCAATCTCTCAAACAAAATTTCGGAGTACTAAGTCCATATATCCGAGAGATGTTAATCCACAAGTTTAAGCAATAGTAAATTTAGTTTATATCCCGGAAACAATCTACTGAACGTTTAAAGCCTATCGACACATCCACAGTAAGACTTGTTTATACTATTTAAACTTTACATTTCCTTAGCATACTGTGATAGTCCACTTATGTACTATCATTTCCTTTTTGACACAAAATTCTTTTTGTCTTTTTCATGTTTTTGTACTTTTTGGTTTTTCATATGCTTTTGTATTTTCTCGTTACATTTCTCCCCCTAAAATAAAAAAAACATATTTTTGTATTTTAGTTTTTAAGAAATTCTAATCCTAAAAGGTAACAAACCGATGAGGATCACGAGAACTCGTCGTCCGATCCATATTCAACCTCTGCATCCGCACCTGTCAACAGATTTTTCATACCGTTAAGCCTCATTAAGTATTTAAACTGTGAAAGAGTAAAAGGTTTGGTATAAAAATCAGCTTTTTGTTCATCGGTGTGGATTTTCTCAATTCGTACCAATCTTTTTTTGTAGAAATCACGAATAAAGTGGTATCGAATCTCAATATGTTTTGTTCGAGAGTGATGAACTGGATTTTTTGTTATGTCGATAGCTACATTATTGTCTACATATAATGGAGTGTCAAGAAATTGCAATCCATAGTCTCTCATCTGTTGTTGTATCCACAAGATTTGTGAACAACAACTTGAAGCCGAGATGTACTCAGCCTTACAAGTATAGAGAACGACTGTGGTTTGTTTCTTACACTACCAAGTTACTAATCGAGTTTCGAAGAACTGGCAACCGGCCGTCGTAGACTTTGAGTTCAATTTGTCAACACCGAAATCAGAGTCAGCATATCCTGTCAGATCAAAGTTGTCATTCTTTGGATACCACAGCCGGTGCTTGGACATCCCTTCAAGTATCTGAAAATTCGCTTCATGATCTGCATGTGAGATATTCTGGGACTAGACTGATAACGTGCACAAAGGCAGGTAGGATACATTATATCCGGGCGAGATGCCGTTAGATACATGAGTGATCCTATCATCGACCTGTAAAGAGTATCATCAAATTTGGTTCCGGTTTCATCAATGAAAATTCCATGATTGAGTTCCAGAGGAGTAGATAACGGCTTCATGCTATCCGTCTCAAACTTCTTCAAGATATCAAGAACATACTTGGTTTAGTGGATAAAAATACCGTCTGGCAACTGATCAACCTGCAAACCGAGGAAGAATTTCATTTCACCCATAGAAGATATCTCGAATTTCTTCTTCATGATTTTTTCAAACTCTTTGCAAAGATCATTAGTCGTTGAACCAAATATGATGTCATCCACATAAATTTGTAAGATAATCAGATGACTTCCAACTTCTCTGGTAAATAGCGTACTATCCACTGTTCCTCTAATAAAGCCATTACCAACGAGATGTTGAGATAATGTCTCGTACCAGGCTCTCGGGGCCTGATGCAAACCATATAGTGCTTTATCCAAAAGATAGACTTTCTTTTTGTTCAGCGGATCGACAATACCCGGTGGTTGGCCAATGTACACTTGCTCTCATAGCTTACCATACAGAAAAGTTGATTTCACATCTAATTGATACAATTTAAATCCTTTCCAAGCAGCGAATGCAAGGAAAATGAGAATGGACACCAATCTTGCTACTAGTGCATATACCTATGTATAATCAACTCCTTCTTGTTGATGGAATCCTTTGACAATGAGCCGAGCTTTGTTGCGCATAATAACTCCACGATCATCGCACTTGCACTTGAAGACCCATTTAGTATCTATTACCTTTTGATTCTCCGGAAGGTCAACAAGCTTCCATACCCCTAGCTTTTCGAACTGTAATAATTCTTCTTGCATCACAAGCACCCAATTTTCATCTCCCGAAGCTTTAGTAACACTTTTCGGCTCAATCTGGGATATGAAGTATGAACAATAGCAATACTCTTGAGTCGGAGCTACTCGAGTATAGAAACAACTCAAAGCTTTGTTAATCTAGCTCCTTGTTCTTACGCCAGTTTGCAATTCACCAATTATGGAATCCGATGTGTGGTATGAATAGGTTCTTGGCATCACCTCACTTGGAACATCAACAGTACTCTCCTGATTAGTAATATTTTGATCAACCACCACTTCAACTGTAGGAGCACTAGAAGACGCTTCATTTCGAGTACTTGGGCCAGCAGATTGATTTAACATACTTGTGATCTGCTCAGATTCTTCGTCAGAAGAAGATTCTCCATCATCATCAAACGTCGAAGCCTCATCAGAATCGGAATTATGTGCTTGAGAAAGATTGGGTTCTTCTGTAGCATTAACTGGTTCTGAAGCCGGTGTCACTTGTTCAACATTAGTTTCTTGAACATCACTATTGCTTGGACCTGCACCAGAAGAAGATGACCTAACAGTTGGTTAATTAACCACTATTGGTCTGATAATCTGCTCTGGATTAGCCAACTAATGTAGATAATATAACACAGCAATGTCTTCTTCAGAAGGCTCTTCTGGCAAGTCAAATGATTTCCACAATTCATCATAATTGAACAACCAAGCATCTCCTGCTCTTTGAATAGGAGCTGTATATCGAAAACAGTCAATGTGATGTGCTTCTACCACTCTCCTCAAACTTGGAAGATGTACTCTCTTGAGTGGAGTTGCGTAGCCGACAAAGAAACCATCTATCGATTTGGCACCAAACTTTCCGTCTGAATCAATGACTGTACAAGGTGCGCCAAACGGTTCTAAATACTTCAGATTGGGTTTCCTTCGGTTTAGCAATTCGAAGCAAGTCTTCTTGGTAGGTTTGACCGTCAAGACTCTGTTCAATGTATAGCATGTTGCTGCGACCGCTTCACTCCAGAAACTGACATGAAGGTTTGAATCAGCAAGCATAGTTCTTGATGTTTTTATTAACGTTTTGTTTTCCTCTCAGCCACTCCATTTTGTTGCGGAGTGTATGGAGCACTGAATTCGTGTAAGATGCCTTTGTTGTTGCAAAATTCTTTCATTCGGGCGTTCTTGAATTCTGTACCATCATCGCTTCGGATTCATCTAATATGGAGATGGTACAGATTTTCAATCTTCCTAAAGAGGATCATGAGATTATCGAACATTTCGTCATTGCTCTCTTGGAAGATGACCCATGAAAAGCTTGAATAATCATCGGTGGCGACAGGACAATAAAGATCTCCAGATATACTACGAACATTCACTGGACCGAAAAGATCCATATACAGTCTTTCGAGCAGCAGCTTGATGGAATTAAGAATCTTTCTAGGATGAGATTTTTTAATCTGCTTTCCTTTCTTGCATTCCAGACACTTATCAATCATGTGAAAGATTCTAAGATTCACACCTTCAACCAAATCATTATGAACCAAGTGTTTCATCTTTCTGAGGTGAATATGACCTATCTTTCTGTGCTAAATAATTGATTCCTTCTCTGTGGCCTTCGTTACGAAACATTGAGCCGACTTTGAAGTAGTTGTAGCAACACTCATATCTTGCACATAAAGATCATTCTCGCGAGGAGCACGCATGAGAATCCATTCTTCTGGAATCTTAAAGCCCGGTTTAATGATCATGCACTCCTTATCGTTGAAATGGGTGGTAAACTGCTTATCACAGATCTGAGAAATACAGAGAAGATTGTTCTCCAGCTCGGCGATATAGTTGACCTTATCAAATGACACTACACTATTAGATAGCTTTCCCTCAGCAACGATTCTACCTCCTTGATTACCCGCGAATCCCACGTACCCTCCATTGATTGGTTTTATATCGAAGAGTAAGGCACGCATCCCAGTCATGTGACGTGAAGCTCCGCTATCCATAATCCACTTTGACAAGATGGATCTTTGGAGCCCCTGCACATGCAAAGAAATTATTTAAAGAGGGAAACCCAAGCCTTACCGGTCTTGGGTGGAATCGGGATATCATAAGTAGGAATTTTTAAATCAACATTCGGAACTTTCTGATCAGTCATGACATTCTCATTCTTGACTAATGCAGATTTTGCACTTTCAGATGATGATGGTGTTTTCTTTGCAACCCATGATTGAGATTTCAATCGAACTTTCTTAATGTAGAATTTTGAATCTTTGTTTTCATTTGATTTAGAAGTTTCACCTTTCTCAAAAGTTGATTTCTCAATTTTAGATTCACTTTTAGGTTTCACTTCAATGTTAGATACATTATTTCGTTTTAAGATTGTGATTGGCTTTACAATCTCTAGGTGCTTAAGTTTCTCATCATCCGAAGTTGTCTTTCTTCGGTGATACACAAGCTTTGATTTCGGACACTTGCGAGCAATGTGACCAACTTCATTGCATTTGAAGCAAGTCCGAGTATTAGTAGAATGTCCATTCGTGGGTTTTACTCCACTTGTGGATTTAGCCTTATCACGAAGTTCCTTTTCCTTCAACTCATCCTTTGATTGCTTTCCAATTGAATTATCTTCCTAAACCGTGTTTGTCCCAAACACAAATTTCATGTTTTTATTCTTATATTCGTGAAATTGTGACTTTTATTTCTTTTTGGGTTCATCTTCTACTTCCAAACCCAAACCCGCTCTCATGTTCTCATGAAAATCACCACCATTCCTCCGGTAGTTGTTATAGCTTTTCTTGGGTTTTGAGTAAAACTTTTTCTCATTTCTATCCAAATCATCTGATGACACTTCAACAAGTTTGAACAATTTATCGATTTGATCTTCTTTCACATTTCGAATCGGAAAGCTATCATCAAAATATAGTCTATCAGATTCCTTAACTTTGTACAACACAACGTTAAGATCATCACTTAGGCTTTTCGGATTGTGATTCCGAACTGTTCAAACTTGAATTGGCGCTTTCAAAGCTGCCATCATCAGACTCACTTCCCAAAACATTTTCAACCACATTTTTTACGACTGCTTCATTGTCATCATTTGATGTCATATAAACCACATCAATATTCTCTAGCAATTCGTTTTTCTTTTCAGATAAAAGTGTTATATTAGTTGCCTTCTCAATCCCATCCACTTTCTTGCGACAATAACTTGCGCACAATGGAGGTGGAACATTGCTATACTTTCTATGCTTCCTACCTTTTGGCTTTCAATCATTTTCCTCCGACAAAATCGTTGGAAGAATATGATCAATGACATAAGCGTTAGTCGTATAACTGAGCAAAAGTTGTCTTACTCGTTCAGTTTTAATTTTCATATCTTGAAGCTCTTGTTTTGTTTCAGCAATGGTATTAATATGCATATTAATTGCTTCTTGTTTTTCAATTACCGTTGCTTTTAACATTCTTATTGTGGCACCTTGTTCTAAATTAGTTTTTTCAACATTGCTATAAGTGCCTTTCATCTTATCATAAGCTTCCTTCATTGTGCGATAGTCGTATCTAAAGTTTTCATTATGCCCAACTAATTCGTTTATGATAAGTGATTTCTCAGTACATTGCTCACAAGGTTTTGTGCACTTTGTGCAAGGTTTTTCAACCTCCACAACTTCCTTTTCAATCACCTTTACCTCTGAACCCACCTGTTTCAGATTGGCCATCATTGCTTTGTCAGCAATCTTCTTGAGATTTTCTTCATTCATCTGCTTTGTCACGTCAATGACCTCCTTGACCTCTGGTTTCTTGTCTTTAGCCTCTTGCTCTTGCGATGTATTTCCAAAGCAACCTGCAAAACTAGAATCAAAGTTAGGAGAGATAATGTTCTTCATCTTTGTCTCGTGATGGATCATTTCATCTTCCTCTGTTATTTGCAAATATTCTTCTAAGATCGCATTCTCAAGAGCTGCATCATCAACCATTGATTCTGATTCATCCATAATCTCTGCCATTAGTGCAACTCCAGTCTTCTTTCCAATATACTTATTCTAATCAAACCATTTGTTGGTGCAGAATGTCTATGTCTTAGTCTTATATCGAGTCTGTATAGATTAGATGTGAATAGGCTAGCAAAATCAAGTATTTATGTAATAGGTTGTAATAGGTACTCAAGTTCACTTGTAATGGTTGTGTGATGTCAAGTTTGGCTGAACTTAACTAGGTCAAGTTTGCCCGAACTCCTTCTCCCACCAGCGAACTTGGACTACTATATATAGCTAGCTTGAGTTCTTCATTTGTAACTTTTGTGCTCTGAGTAGCGAAGCTCTGTCAAACTGGAGACGTTTAATTGAGTAATTCTTGTTATTTGGTAATCATGTAATATTGTTTCCGCCTTTATGGACATTAGATATCAAATCTAGGTTCCTATGCTATCAGGATCGGTCCTACAAGTGGTATCAGAGCTAGAATAGCCTGATTTGATTGATATCAAGACAAGAACAACTCTAATTCTACTCCATTCTTCTTATTTTCTTAACTTTTACCCAAAAATGAAGAATTTACGGGCAAATTTTGTCCAAATTTGAATATGTCATGTTAAATACATCATAGATAAACCCCTAAGAGTTTGGAGATTAAGACAAATGAATTGATGCCAAATTGTTGAAAAAATCATGTTTGAAAAACCAATTTTGATCGAACTTCTATGTCAAGTTCGCTCGAATTTGTCTTAGAAAATCACTTTTTGAGTGTTTTTTCTATCAAGTTCGCTCAAACTTGAAGGTTTTTAAGGAAATTTTTTATAAGTCTGATCGAACTTGTGACTATTTTCTTTTATTTTCTTCAAGTTCGCTCGAACTTGAGCAATTTCATTGAAATTTATATCAAGTTCGCCCGAACTTGCAAAGTTTTCTTTTAAAATTGTTGTAATTCCGTCGAACTTACAAATTTTTCTTAAAATTGTTGTAAGTTTGCTTGATGTTTACTCAAGATAATTTTCAAATCAAGTTCACACAAGTTCAACCGAACTTGTGTAAAACCTGAAAATTCTTCATTCACCCACTGCAAGTTCGACCGAACTTGTAATAGTTCTAATATTTTTCAAAGTTTGAACGTGTTTTCAGCGTACGTGTGTTGATATTCGTGATGGATGATCTTCAGAGAGCATTTATGTCAGGAGTGGGTACGTCTAATGCCAATGTGATACATCAAGTTAACCTAGACAATGAGATGGGCACATCTGTTAAACCTCCAAAGTTAATGAGTATGGACGAGTACGAGAGATGGAAGGAGAAGTTCAGTTATTGGGTTCAGGCCATGCATTTCTAAAGCTGGTGGCTATTGAGAGAGGATATGTTGTTCCGTTGGACGAAACTCAGCAAGTTCTTGAGAAGTACAAGTACTCTTCACAACAATAGGAAGAATATATCTCTGAAAAGAAGATGATTAGCCTCATTCAACAGTCAGTTAAAGAGGATATCTTGATTTTGTTGCCCGAGTACACGACTGCGAGAGAACTCTGGTTATCACTGCAAAAGAAATACCAAGGAAGCGCAGAGATGATCAAGAGTAAAAAGGCTCTTATCATGAAAGAATTCGATATTTTTACCATGTTAAGGGCGAGACAATGAAACAGATGATTGAACGTTTTTGTCATCTGAAAGTTCAAATGAGGAGACATGGTCTCGAGAAGACAGAACAAGAATATATTGACAAGCTTGCAGATGCGTTACCTGATAGAGAGTGGACTACTTACCTCATGGTTTTGAAAGAAAGTCCGAATGGGGAATTCTTTCTTTAAGCTGGCTACATTCATCGACAAACTCGAAGGTCATGAGATGGAACTTCTAAAGATTGCAAAGTCGAAGAATGCTAATATCTTTCAAGATGTCGGTCTATATTACAAGAACGGGATTGAAGACAGTATTTCAAGCCCAAAGATTCAAATAGCATTCAGTGCGAATATGAATTCTTCGAATCATTCGCCACAGAATCAAAATCAATCATATCCACAATATGATCAAAGTCCACAGAGCTCTTCGTTTTCAAGCACTGGTTCAAATTCTTCATATCAGAATCAAACAAATCAGAATCACCAAATGAATTCTGATCTGAATGTGTACAAGTGTAACATTGCTGTCAATTTAAACAATGTTGTTTCTGAACAAGTTGCTAAGCAACACATGACTCTTCTCGCCACAGTTCTAGAATCGTATGAAAGCCTAGTGGCAGGGAAAATTGGCAATCCCGAACTGACCGCCGAAGACTACGATCAAGTAGACGAAGAAGAGCTTGAACTAATGGACATTAAATGGTCTTTGGCTTCTATCATTCGGAGGGTCACAAAGTTTGTTGCACTCACAGGCCAAGATATCGGAAATTCAAGCAACAAATTAGGGTTCGACAAAACAAAGGTCACTTGCTTTAGATGCCGACAGAAAGGGCATTTCAAGAGAGAATGCAAAAATCCTGAAGCAACAGGCAATCAGAGTCCATTTAGAAGTGGCAACGAATACTACAAGAAGTCGCTACAGTATAAACCATTTCCGAAGAAGACTCAAGTTGATATTCGAGAAAAACCATCCAACAACACCGAGAAAGCGATGGTTTCTACCAACGAAGATGATGGTCCTGATTGGAATTCTTATATTGGAAAGAAGACCGGAGTTGCATTGATGGCTGAAATTGTTGAATATACATCTGTTGAAAACGCAGCTCTAGAGAATGCTCTACTGGAACAGTATTTGCAACAACAGGAAGAAGAGGAGACTTATCTTCACATGAAGACACAAGGTATTTTAACTCCTAACTCAACTTCTAGTTTTGCAGGTAACTATGATGGAAGTTCTCAGGAGCAAATGATTGAGAAGAAATCGATTGATGAAGAAGTCATTGATGTTGCTTAAGAAGTGAATGCCAAAAACCTCAAGGACATTGCCAATAAAGCTATGATGGCAAATCTAACCAAGGTAGGTCCAGAGGTAAAGGTAATAGAAAAAGAAGTTGTCAAAGTGCAAGTTGTGGAGGTTGAAAAACCTTGCACAAAATGCACCGAGCCATGTGCTAAATGTGCCGAAAAATCATAAATCATCGTTGAACTCAATGTGCATAATGAACATTTTAAATACGACTATCGCACAATGAAGGAAGCGTATGATAAAATGAAAGATGATTATGGAAGGCTCGACCGAAACAATGTCGAACAACACGACACTGTGAGGATGTTAAAAGGGACAGTAATGGACAAACAAAAAGTAATTAATGTTTACATTAATACCATTGTTGAAACCAAACAACAACTCCAGGACATGAAAATTGAAACAGAACGTGTTCAACAACTTTTGAGAAGTTACACAACTAACGCTTATGTCATCGATCATATTCTTCCCACGATTTCGTTGGAAGAAAATGATAAAAAGTCTAAAAAGAAAAATGGTAGAGAATACAGCAATGTTCCACCAACCCTATGCGAGAAATATTGTCGCAAAATTGTTGACGGGATGGATAAGGCACTCAATGTTGAGTTGTTATCTGAAAAGAAAAATGAGTTGCTGGAGAACATTGATGTACTCTATACTACATCATATGATGACAATAATGCGGTGGTTAAAAATATGGTTGAAAATGTTTCAAATGATTCTGATGATGGCAGCTTTGAGAGCGCTACCTCGAGTTCGAACAGTTCTGACACAAAATCCGAAGATGACGATACATCACCGGAAGATGGCCTATGTGATGATCCTAACATTGTCATGTACAAGGTTAAGGAATCTGATATACTATACTTTGATGACAGTTTTCCGATTCGGAATGTCAAAGAGGATCAATTAGATCAACTGTTCAAACTGGTTGAAGTTACATCAGAAGATCTGGAGAAGAATGGAAAGAAATTCTATTCTAAACCCAAAAGAAATTACAATAACTACTGGAGAAATGGTGGTGATCATCTGGAAAACCGGAGAGTTGGGTTGGGTTTAGAAGTGGAAGAAGAACCGGTTAAGAAAAAGTCACCATTTCACGAGTACAAAGATAAAAACATGAAATTTGTTTATGGGACAAGCACGGTTCAAGAGGAAAGTTTGATTGGGAAGCAATTAAACGATGAGTTTAAGAAACAAAAGGAACTTCGAGACAAGGCCAAAGCCACAAGTGGTGTAAAATCCACTAGTGGATATTCACATGATGATCGGACTTGTTTCAAGTGAAATGAAGTTGGTCATATTGCACGCAAGTGTCCGAAATCTAAGCCGGCCTATCTTCGAAGAAAAGAAAGTTCATATGTTGTAAAACCAAAGCAACCAGAGTTTGTAAAACTGGTCACAATTTTGGAAAGAAATAAATCAAATCCTGACGCTAAACCTAAAACTGAAAAGAAATTTGAAAACTCAACTTTCAAAAAAGGTGAAACTTCCAGGGCAACGAAACAAAGTTTTACATCAAAAAGGCAAACATAAAATCACAAGCCTGGAGTGGTAAGAAAAAGTCAACAACATCTGAGGTTATCAAGAATGAGACTGTTAACACTGATAACATGAAAGAATCAAAATCTAAGACCGAAACTGAAAATGTCAAATCGTCAATTGGTATCAAATCATCAAAAGGAAAAAAGAAAGTTAATTTTGAAAATGTAACTGACAGTGGAGGCTCAGATGGAGATTATGAGAATGATTACCAAGCTTTTTATCCTAAACCCAAGACCAAGAAGGCTTGGGTCACGCTGTTTAACTAGACTTTAATATGTGCAGGGGCTCCAGAGATCCGTTCTTTCAAAGTGGATTCTGGATAGTGGAGCATCCAGGAATATGACGGGATGAAAGCTCTTTTGTTCGACATAAAAGCTATCAACGACAGTTATGTTGGATCTGCTGGTAATCAGGGTGGAAGGATCGTCGCCGAAGGAAGACTTTCCAATGGCGTTGTATCATTTGATCGCGTGAACTATATTGCAGAACTAGAGAACAATCTTCTGAGCATTTCGCAGATTTGCGACAAACAGTTCACGGTGCATTTCAACGACAAAGAGTGTATTATTCTGAAGCCGGGTTTTAAGATTCCTGATGATTGGATCCTGATGCGCGCCCCTCGCGAGAACGATTTATATGTCTTAGATATGGGCGTTGCTACCACATCATCAAAATCAGCTCAATGTTTTGTGACGAAAGCTACAGAGAAAGATTCTATTCTTTGGCATCGAAAGATGGGGCACATTCATTTGAGAAAAATGAATTTCTTGGTTCATAATGATCTGGTAGAAGGTGTGAATTTAAGAAGCTTCCATATGATTAATCACTGCCTAGAATGAAAAAAGGGGAAGCAGATCAAAAAGTCACATCCGAAGAAAATTCTGAACTCAATCAAGTTGCCGCTTGAACGTCTCCATATGGATTTATTTGGTCCTATAAATGTGCAAAGTATTTTAGGAGACTTATACTACTTGGTCGTCACAGATGACTATTCTTGATATTCGTGGGCATTCTTTCAAGAATCAAAGGATGAAACGTTCGACAATTTAGTGATTCTTTTCAAGAAGCTCGAAAATCTTTATCATCTGCCTGTCAGACGCATTCGCAGTGACAATGGCACAGAGTTCAAGAACAATAAGATGAAAGAATTTTGCAACGCAAAAGGGATTCTGCACGAATTTAATGCACCGTATACTCCACAACAAAACAGCATAGCTGAGAGGAAGAATAGAACCTTGATCGAAACAGCAAGGAACTATGCTTGCAGACTCGAAACTTCATGTTAGCTTCTGGAGTGAAGCGGTTGCAGCGGCTTGCTACACACTAAACAGAGTTTTAACTGTTAAAACCAATGAAAAAGACGTGTTTTGAAATGATCAACCGAAGGAAACCGAATTTGAAGTTTCTAGAGCCATTTGGTGCGCCATGTACTGTAATCGATCAAAATAGTAAATTTGGGGCCAAATCGCTTGAAGGTTTCTTTGTCGGATATGCAAGTCCGCTAAGACGTGTATATGTTCCCGCGTTAAGAAAAGTGATTGAAGCGCAACATGTTGATTGCTTTAACTATACAGATCCTATTCAAAGAAGGGGTGACGCGTGGTTGTTCAACTACCAAGATCTGTGGAAGTCATTCGACTTGCCGGAAGAACCGTCTGAAGAAGAAATTGCAGCTTTATATTATCTTCAACAGTCGGCGAATCAAGAACAAATCATTAGACGAATTGTGGTTAATCAACCCACATTGGATACGTCGTCTTCCGGAGCAGGTCCGAGTAATAGCGGTGTTCAAGTTGAAAACATTTCTGAAGTAGAAGTAACACCTGCTATAACTCCATCGAATGAGTCTTCTGAACCAGAAAATACAATAACAGTGCCAAGTATGCCTCAGAATCAAAATTCTGACTCTGATGAAGCGCCGAGATTTGATGCTGATGGTGAATCCTCATCGGATGAAGAAATTGAGCAGATATCCAACATGTTGAATCAATCTACTAGTCCGAGCAATCAGAATGAAGCTTCATCTAGTGCTCCTAGTGTTGAAGTGAATGTTGATCTAAATATCTCGAATCAGCAAAGCTCAGTTGATGTTCCTAGCGAAGAAATGCCGCGATCTTATTCATACCATCCTTCAACAAATATCATTGGTGAATTACAAACTGGTGTGCGTACAAGAAGTCAAATCAATAAAGCACTAAGTTGTTTCTACACCCGAGTTGCTCCTACTCAAGACTACTGCTACTACTCATGTTTCATTTCTCAAATAGAGCCAAAAATAGTGAATGAAGCTCTGGGTGACGAGAACTGGGTGATAGCAATGCAAGAGGAACTGTTATAGTTCGAGAAATTGGGAGTTTGGAGGCTTGTAGACTTACCACCAAAGCAGAAAGCTATAGATACGAAGTGGGTCTTCAAGTGTAAAAGGGATGATCGGGGTGTTATAGTAAGAAACAAAGCTCGCTTGGTTGTCAAAGGTTTCCACCAGCAAGAAGGTATTGACTACACAGAAGTATATGTACCGGTTGCACGATTAGAGTCAATCCGCATTTTCCTCGCGTTCGCAGCTTGGAAAGGTTTTAAGGTGTACCAGTTGGATGTAAAATCCGCATTTCTCTACGGTAAACTACGTGAGCAAGTGTACGTTAGCCAACCACCAGGGTTCGTCGATCCACTGAACAAGAACAAAGCTTATCTCCTAGACAAAGCCTTATACGGATTACACCAAGCCCCGAGAGCTTGGTACGAGACGTTATCGCAACATCTCATTGGAAACAGCTTTACGAGAGGCACAGTGGACAGTACATTGTTTACCAGAGAGGTCGAAAGTCATCTAATCATTGTACAAATCTATGTGGATGATATCATTTTTGGTTCAATGGGTGATAGTCTTTGCAAAGAGTTCGAAAAAATCATGAACAAGAAATTTGAGATGTCCTCCATGGGTGAAATGAAATTCTTCCTCGGATTACAAGTCGATCAGTTACTAGACGGCATATTCATTCATCAGACAAAGTATGTTCACGACATTCTCAAGAAGTTTGAAATGGATAGCTCGAAGCCGCTTTCGACTCTGCTGGCACTGAATCATGGGATTTGCATTGACGAGACTGGAACCAAAGTTGATGACACACATTTTATCGATCGATGATAGGATCTCTCATGTATCTGACGACATCTCGCCCAGATATCATGTATCCTACCTGCCTATGCGCAAGATATCAGTCTAGTCCTCGAGTGTCACACATGCAGATAGTCAAGCGAATTTTCCAGATACTTGAAGGGATGTCCAAGCAGCGGCTTGTGGTATCCAAAGAACGACAATTTTGATCTAACGGGATACGCTGACTCAATCTTCAGAGTGGACAAGTTGAACTCTAAATCTACAACTGCTGGTTGCCAGTTCTTCGGAACTCGTTTGGTAACTTGGCAATGCAAGAAACAGAATACGGTCTCTCTATCTACCTGTGAGGCAGAATACATTTATGCTTCCAGCTATTGTTCTCAAATCCTCTAGATTCAACAACGGATGAGGGATTATGGTTTGCAATTTCTTGATACGCCTTTATACGTAGATAACAAGGCAGCTATCGATATAACCAAAAATCCGGTTCATCACTCACGTACTAAACATATTGAAATTCGTTATCACTTCATTCGTGACTGCTACGAAAAGAAGTTGGTGCAAATAGAAAAAATCCAAACCGATGAACAAAAGGCT
This sequence comes from Scalesia atractyloides, assembly GCA_947069175.1. Taxonomy (NCBI): domain Eukaryota; kingdom Viridiplantae; phylum Streptophyta; class Magnoliopsida; order Asterales; family Asteraceae; genus Scalesia; species Scalesia atractyloides. Next base: position 28,716,100 of record CAMTDV010000010.1, read on the forward strand.
GTTTTTTATACCAAAGCATTTCCTTTCACAAGATTTAAATATCTCATGAGGCTTAACGGTATTAAAAATTTACTGACAGGTGCGGAAACTGAGGTTGAATACGAATTGGATGACGAGTTCACGTGATCCACATTGGTTTGTCATATCTTTCTAGATTAGTATTTCTTTAAAATCTAAAATACAAAAATATGTTTTTGATTTTAGGGGAGAAATATTTGAGAAAATACAAAAACATATGAAAATTTTCAAAAATGTACAAAATCATTGAAAAAGACAAAAAAAAATTCAGTGTCACAAAAGGAAATGATAGTACATCAGTGAACTATCACAGTATGCTAAAGAAATGAAAAGTTTAAAAGTGATAAACAAGTCTTACTGTGGATGTGTCGATAGGTTTTACACATTCAGTAAATTGTTTTTGAGATATAAACTAAATTTTACAACTGCTTAGTCTTGTGGATTAACACATCTTGGATATATGGACTTAGTACTCCGAAATTTCGTTTGAGAGATTGCTTGATTCTGAGATACGAGGTCTTTATAGATAGTTGATATCTGGGATATTATACAAGTTCTTCTTATTTTGCGGAAGCAATAGCCTAGAACTTTTATAATACTTTCGCAATAAACCCCTAAACTGCATGCAAACTTGAAAAGTATCAAAAGATCTAAAAATTTGTATTTATTTATAGATTCCTTAAATGGAACACACCTAAAGTCGAGCCTTTATCTCTTTTTCGATACGGTGGTATTAACCTGAGTTCTCAAGGCCTCGCATTATCCCAGATGCAGATATCAATTACGCTATATTCACCTGTAAGATGAAATCTAATGAATCTTGATACGAGAGTATATTCAAGAAGTGGGAACCATAGATAAGTCAAGTTTCATAATTCATACGTAACATATCTTGGAACAATTGAGAAACACGTGATGAAGTTTAAATCGACAAACATATCGACAATCTAGGTAAACGAATTTAAAACTTAAAGTCATCTAAACGTCAACGGTACTGGTGATACGTCTCATACAACTGATATGATCCTTAGACACGAATTCACAAAAATATGTTTGTACATAGTTTACTTTGTTCTGTACATAGTTTATCTGCTTTACATATTAAAATCAAAAAGATTTTCAGTGTGTTTTAGCATAAACTTACGAAAATCCAAAAAGATTTTGTTTCTACATTGTTTTCAGCAAACCAATGTTAGAAAATGGATCTTTGAAGTCTGGTAAGGTGCTAAACTGGTGGGAATCTAATTGACAACGGGTTGGGAGCTAATCTGTAAAACTTGATAAGTCAAAACGATAAAAAGTTCATTAATTTGAAACTTTGATTTTTGAAAAAGTCAACAGTTTGTTCATAACGGGTCAAACTGGGGTCATTAACTTGGACTTGGCAGACAAATCGGTTAACCAAGGTCATTAGCTTGGACTTGGTCAACTGAGTGGATTTCAGAACTGGTAAAATAAGAAAAGTTTAGGGACTAAAATTGCAAAATCTTGAAAGTTTGAAATTTGGTTTAGGCAAGTTCGGCCAAACTTGCTTAACAGTTTTAGAGATGTGCAGTGAAACAAGTTCGACCGAACTTGTTTGAATAATTGTTGAGTTTCTTTGTAAGTTCGACCGAACTTACATTGGGCTTTTAAGTTATGGGCTTGCAAATTCGCCTGAACTTGCTAGGGTATATATAGCATGTAAGTTCGGTCGAACTTCATTATCTGCGTGTTGAACAACCTCTGAGCGAACTTAGCTACTTTGAGAGATTTAATAAAATTGCAAAGAATCTACCGTTGTGCTGCCAAAATTTTGATTGATTGTGGTGATTTGCACATCACTTTCAATGGCAGAGGTATTGATTGGATCTTTAAACCGTGATTTGGAACTTAAATCGATAAAGTTAGATCTGAAAGTGATGAATCTGGTAGATCTAGGTGTTGTTTGGACAAATTGGACTTATAATCATAATAAACAACATAAAACGACCATAGATTTTGAATGGATTCACTTAGAATGGTCATAACAGGATGTTGCATGTTTTGGTGGAGAAGATGACAAGTTCGCCCGAACTTGTTCATCAAGTCCGGCCGATCTTGCATCTGAAAACAATAAAATCCTTTTTCAATCAATAAGTTCAATCGAACTTACGATATTGTAAATTGTGTGAGAAGTTCGCTCGAACTTAGGCAAATAAACTTGAAATGTGTTAACTATAAGTTCGCCCGAACTTATGATAAATTGTTGAACATGTTATTGTGACATGTTCGGGCGAACTTGACAAAAACTGGTTTGTAATATCAACATCAAGTTCGCCTGAACTTGATGTAAAATGTTGAAAAATGTGTATTTTTTTCTCGAAATGCGTGCTAAATGTTTTGCGTCGATTTTCAAGTTCCAGCGAGGTTAATTACGATGGATTTCTCTAAGTTTCACAACACATGTATTACTCTTGACAAGGCTTTGTGTCCATCGCTAAAGGAATATGATAGCATTTTGAAGTTTTTAAAGGAATGTCTGATACATCATGCTATCACTGAACGAACAATGTCCTATCGATCGCATATTTATCATTTCTGGATGAATGCAAGTCTAAGTGAAGATAAAAAGATCATTACTTCATCATTTCAAGTTGGAAACGAGAATAAAGAGATCACGGTCACTGAAGATGATATCCGAAGGATCTTATAGTTCAACGATGACAAAGATGATCCAATTTTTCTTGATGAGAAGATGGTGCATGGTTGTTTTTATCGAATGGGCTACAAAGGAAGCGTTTACAAGCCTACACTGAAGAAAGGGGAAGTTTCAAACCCCTACAAGCTTCTCATGCACGCAATCATACATACTTTCAGCCATCGAAGCAGGTCTCGATGATGTCCAAGACTATATGGCTTGCATGGCTACGGCGTTGATCTTGAAAAAGTCGTACAACTATTCAAAGCGTGTTTTTACTCACATGTCAAAGAACATGGAAGATACTAGATTGTGCTTATATCCAAGATTTGTGCAAATGCTCATTGACGAAAAGTTTACAGATATTTCACGTGATCCAAATGACATTCTATACTTTAGTCATCTTGATGAAACTACTGTGAAAAAGTTGATCAAGTTTCAGAAGCAGGATTCAGCACCAGTTGCAAAACCACTGTTTGGGGCTTTGAAGAATGAAAATTATGTTGCTCCTGCTGGAAACAAGTGGAGAAGTAGTGGTGACGAGAAGGAATTAAATGCTGAAAAGGAATGGTTTGCGACATTCAAGCCTAAAGCTCAAAGTGAATGGTTTCTAAAGGCTGAAGTTGAAAAGAAAAAGAAGCATACGTCTAAGAAAGCTGACACTATGCTTATAGATGAAGATGAGCCTGTAAATGTGCAAACAGAGGCTGATCGAGTGCAGCAGTTGTGATTGAGAGTCAAGAAGCAGAAAAGACTACGCAGGAAGATGATGTAATCTCTGCAACTTCTGAGAATGACGATGATAGTGATGATACGCTCGTGAAAGAAACTAAGAAGTCAATAGCAGAAAAGGAAGCCGAAAAAGTCAAAGAAACTGATGCTGACTTCGATCCCGAGCAAGAAAAAGAATCTGACGAAGAGAGACCAAAGAAAAGAGCAAAGCGTGTGAAGTCTGCAGTAACTTCAACGACAAAGACTGCAGGGTCTCCAAAAACTAAGGGCAAAAACACAAAGAAAGCCCAGAAACCAGCAAGTCGTAGGTACATTGGGAATCCAAAAAGCACATAAGTCACACAAGAACCTTCTGGTGCACAGGAGAAAGGAGTTACACAAGAACCTCCTGTTATTATTTCAGCTGAAGCAGAATGGTCAGGAGCAACACAAGAACCTCCTGAGTCTGGTTTACTTGAAGTTACAGTGATTCAATCTCCTTATCCTAAAGTTGTTCATCCTGAAAGTTCAACTCCAAAGAAGACTACACCAAAGGCTACTCCTAAATTGACACCAAAAACTCCAAAGACAAAGATATTTGGTGATATTCCGAATGTGCTGGTGGATCTTCAATATCTAGATGATTTCTTTCCTAAATCAGGCGTCGATATTCTTGAAAAGCGTGTCAAGATATTAGAAGAGAAAGTTCAAAAGAATGAAGAAGAAAAGGCCGAGCTAATCAAGAAAGTTACTCAAAGCTCTGTTGAGAAAGAAATGATGGAAGATAAGATCAAGGTGTTGGAAAGCGATCGTGAATTCTTTAATGCACTGATTGAAAGCTTACAAGATGCCAATGAAAAGCTACAGACAGAGATTGCTGATCTGAAAACGATACAAGCCTTAAATGATAGAAGATTTACAAGAATGCAAAAAGTATTGTCTAACAGTCTTGGCATTGACTTTATTGCTGAATACAATAGGTTGGATAGGCAAGAGCTGAGAAAGAGCTTGCAGAAAGTGGCAAAGGCAAAGGTGTTGAGGGTGATGCACCAAAATCTTCTGAAGCTACTGAAAAGCCTATTGATGAAAATGTTGCTAAAGTTTCTGAGTCCGATATTTCTAAGGTTGACGAATCTGTCAAGCCTTCTGATACTGTAACTGTTACTGAAGAAAAGGACGATGATGAAGCTGAAGATGAGGAAAAAGATGATGAACCACCAACGGATGATCCAAAAAATGATTCTGACCATGATGGAGGAAATGATGATTATCCAAGTGGTACAGGGATAAAGGTGGTTGATGCAACAGTTAATGAAAGCTTTGATTTCACTAATCTACTAAATGATGAAGCGAATGTTATGGATGATCAGTATCAGGGGGAGTCAGGGCAATCAGGGCCAACTGATGATATTGATATGTCTAACGCTATTACTTCTGCACAGCCTATTGCTACGGTTCCGATAAAGCCTTTGATACTTATGCTTGAACACAATGTTGAAGAGGGTGAATTCGTGCACAATTATTCAAAAGAGGATCTAGCAAAACTGATCGACATTGATGCAGAAACACTCGACTTTGATTTCGAAGAGCAAATACTTAATGTCAATACATTTGAGCCTAACGAGTATCATTATCAACAAAGATATGAGGTAGATGAATACAACAGAGTCATAGAGGAAGATTGGTCCTCTGACGACGAGAAAGACGAAGCTGAGAAGTACGTCGATCCTAATACAAATAGTTTTCCTACGTTCGAGGAGATGTATAAACAGCTGAATGAGGATATGTTAAAAGAAAAGATTGAAGACTCGATACGCGATGGAAAAGTCCCTAAGCCAATGACAAAGGAGGAGATCGCACAAGCTAAGAAATCCTGGTTTAAAGAGATGCCACGTGAACGAAAGTTTCGACGTCCTCTAGCATTCTTTACCGGAGACATAGATGGGTCGTTGGGTGATATTCTAAGCTGGGGTGGTTTAAAGAGCTAAATGTGTATGCCATCAAACGGGAATTTGGAGTTTAGTACTTCAAATATCTGGCAGATTTCAAGACACTACCTTACTGGGATGTTGAAGAACCTGTTCAAACAAGGAATGTTACCTACGACATGAAGCTCATTGATCAATTACCGTGGAAAATGATCAAGTTTGAGGCAACGAAGGGATTTAGATATTGGAAGCCTTTTATCCCGGGACTTCGTATCAAAACTGATAAGAAGACCGGGGAGAAAGATATCACATTAATCATGAAACGCCCAAGAGCGATGAGGAACATGCCTTTGATGCCGATCGAACAGAACTTTTATCCTTTGTTTATGTGGTGGCAGATTGATCCAAATACTTGTGAAGCAGTGATCGTACTATGGTTTGAAGATCATCTGGATATTACTAAGGAGAGAGTTGAAATGTTTGGGGTTGAAGGTATGAGAGGGCTTTGGAGAATGATAAGGATACTAGCCCCAATGTGGCTAGTAAATTGCTCGAAGGAAGACATCAAGTGTTTGTTCTACAGCAAGATTGTTTTCGAAGAACGTGAAAAAGAACAAGCAATGCAATATCAGAGGGTCGTAAATCTATGCTATGCATGCAAAGTTAACTCTGGTAGGATGTGGGAATCGAGTTGGAGGGATCTTGAACGAGTAGAGTTTTTGAAAGAAGAAAAACGTCTTGAAGAGATACATGAAAGAGGTAGGGCGGCAAGGCTCAGAAGGTACCAATTTCTGACTAAAGTGCCACCTACTGATCAGATGCCAGATCCAAAGCTTGAAAGATGAAAGAAGCCGTACAAAAACTTCTTTGGGCGTTAACGTTAAAGATTTATTGAAGACAGAGTTTTGGAGACTGATAAAAGACGAAGACGGTATCCAAGGGGGAGTCTGTTGGTGCAGAATGTCTATGTCTTAGTCTTATATCGAGTCTGTATAGATTAGATGTGAATAGGCTAGCAAAATCAAGTATTTATGTAATAGGTAGTCAAGTTCGCTTGTAATGGTAGTGTGATGTCAAGTTCGACCGAACTTGACTAGGTCAAGTTCGCTCGAACTCCTTCTCCCACCAGCGAACTTGGACTACTATATATAGCTAGCTTGAGTTCTTCATTTGTAATTTTTGTGCTCTGAGTAGCGAAGCTCTGTCAAACTGGAGACTTGAAGTTTATCAATAAAATTGACGTTTAATTCTTGTTATTTGGTAATCATGTAATAGTGTTTCCGCCTTTATGGACATTAGATATCAAATCTAGGTTCCTATGCTATCAGGATCGGTCTGACACCCTTCGTCTTCATGAGACACAACTAGAGCTTGTTCAGTTGGCTTTGAGAAATTTTCTTGAACTTCTACTTGAGTTCTTTTTGGATATGGCTTGTACTGCAATGTTTTCTTGTAATAGTCATTGTTGTTTCCAAAAGGACTTTGATTGTCGCTTGCTTCTTGATTCGTGCATTCGCGTTTGAAATGCCCCTTTTGTCTGCATTTGAAGCACGTTACTTTCGACTTATCGAATCCAAGCTTATTGCTCGAGTTTCCAATATCTCTTCCAGTGAGCACGACAAACTTCCTGACTCTTCTGATAATCGATGCTAAGCTCCACTTTATATCCATCAGTTCCAATTCCTCTTCATCAACCTGGTCGTAATCCTCAGCAGTCATTTCTGGATTTCCGATCTTCCCCGCAACTAAGCTTTTGTATGATTCGAGTACGGTTGCAAGAAGCGCTATGTGTTGTTTAGCCACTTGCTCAGGGAAAACGTTCTTCAGATTGACCACAATGTTGCACTGAAATACATTTGGATCAGAACTAGAATGATTTGTCTGATTTGTCTGATTCGGTTGATTCTGGAACTGAGAATTTGAACTAGCACTCGAATATCCTGTGTTCGGAGGACTCTGATCATAACTCGGGTATGATTGAGTGTCCGATTGACTTTGGGACGAATGATTCGAAGAATTCATAGTCGCACTAAATGTCGTTTGAATTTTCGGACTCGAAATCTCCTGAACACCTCCTTTGTAGTACACACCTACATCTTGCACAACATTTGCATTCTTTGATTTGGCCATTTTTAAAAACTTCATTTCATATCCTTCTAACTTGTCAATGAAAGATGATAGCTTGAAATGCATCAAACTTGGACTATTCTTCAATACCATCAAGTAGGTCGACCACTCCCCCTCAGGAAGTGCATCAGCCAACTTATCAATCGTCTCTTCATCAGTTTTATGAATATCGTGTCTTCGCATTTGAACCATCAAATGACAATATCTATCGATCTGAGGACCGATCCTCGATGCTTAGGAACCAAAATTTGATATCTAACGTCCATAATAGCGGAAATATTACGTCGTGTTACCAACAGACAAGAATTAATCAGTTAATCGTCAGTTTCATTGATTAAACGTTCAGATTACAGACTGACAGAGCTTCGCCTCTACAATGCCAAAATTACACATGAGACACACAAGCTAGGTATTTATAGCACAACAAGTTCGGCCCAAGCATGTATAAGTTCGCCCGAACTTGCCTATGCAAGTTCTGTTGAACATGCTCAATCATGTAATCCTATGGGCGAACTTGGCTAAGACATATCATAAATACTCCTTAACCTAGCCTATCCAGCTCTATACAATACAGACTCGATATAAGACTAAGACATAGACATTCTGCACCAACATACTCCCCCTTGGATATCGTCTTCGTCTTTTATCAGTCTTTAAAACTCTGTCTTCATATAAACATTAACGTACCCGACCAAAGAAGTTCTTGTAGGGCTTCTTTCGTCTCTCTTGTTTCGGATCCGGCGTTTGATCAGTTGGCGGTGGTCTTTTGAAGTTAGCCATCTTGAGCGAACTTTGTCTCACCGCTTTCTCCATCTTTTCTTTAATCGCCTCACTTCTTGTTTCTTCCTTCAAGAATTCAACTCTTTCCAGATCCCTCCACTTTGTCTGCCACATCTTCCCTGAATTCACATTACGTGCATAGCAAACATTGACAACTTTCTGATACTGCATCGCATGTACCTTTTCTCTTTCTTCAAAAACAACCACATAGGATCTAGAATCCTTATCGTCCTCCATAATCCTCTCATACCTTGATAACCCATCATTTCAACTCGTTCCTTAGCAATATCTAAGTGATCTTCAAACTTTAATACAATCACTGGTTCACAAGTAGCTGAATCAATCTGCCACCACTTTGAATAATGGATAAAAGTTCTGTTCAATCGGCATAAGCGGCATATTCCTCATGGCTCTAGGACGTTTCATAATTAACGTTATGTCCTTTTCTCCTGTAACCTTGTTAATCGTTATTCTTCGCCTCGGAATAAACGGCTTCTAGTGATTCCAACCTTTTTCAGCTTCGTACTTTATCATTTTCCATAACAATTGATCAACCGTCTTCATTTGACAAGTAACATTCACTGTTTGCACCAGCTCTTCCATATCCCAATACAGCAAAGTCTTTAAATCAGCAAGATATTTGAAGTATTGTACTCCAAACTCTCTTTTGATTGCATAAACGTTGAGCTCCTTAAACCATCCCCAACTCAAAATATCTCCCAAAGAAACATTTTTATCTCTGGTGAAGAATGCTAGTGGACGTCGAAACTTACGTTCACGAGGCATCTCCTTGAACCAGGTCTTTCTCGCTTCAGCTATTTCCTCTTTGGTCATTGGCCTAGGAATTTTTCCTTCACGTAGCTCTTCAGCAATCCTATCTTTTAACATGTCTTCATTCAACTGTTTATACATTTCTTCAAATGTAGGAAAGCTTTCTCAATCCTGACCAACATACTTATCTTTCTTTTCTAGTTTCGTCATCTGAGGACCACTCTTCAACAATCACACGGTTGAATTCATTAGCTTCAAATCTTCTTTCATACTGATACTCTTTTGGCTCAAATGTATTGACATTTATTATTTCCTCAAAATCAAACTCCAAGTTTTCAACCTCAGCTTCAACTAGCTTCGCCAGATCTTCTTTCGAATAATTATGTACAAACTCACCTTCTTCAACATTATGTTCCAACATCAATATCAAAGGTTTCGTAGGTACTGCAGTCATAGGCTTCACAAACCGATCAACATCTAATAATTCAATATCATCTGAAGGCCCTTTTTGCCCTGACTCCCCCTAGCTTTTATCTTCCATTTGATTCGATTCATCGTTCATCAGATCAGAGAAATCAAATTCATCAGAAACTTTAGCTTCATTGATCTTTAAGCCAGTACCACCCTGATCAAAATCATCATCACCCTGATCAAAATCGTCATCATCCTCCCCTACATTCCAATCTTCATATCCTTCATCTTCTTCATCCTCATTCTTATTCTCTTTCTCGGCTTCATCATCGTCTTTTTCTTCAGTAACGAAAATTGGATCAGAAGGCTTGACAGATTCTTCAACCTTTTGTATATCAGACTCAGAAGCTTTTGAAACATCTTTTGTAGATTTCTCGGGGACATCAGAAGATTTCTCTGTAGTAGATTTAGGGACTTCTCCCTCTACCTGCTTCCCTTTACCACCCTCAGCCAATTCTTTTTCAGCACGCTCCTTGGCTTCTTGACGATCTAGACGATCATATTCGGCGATAAAATCAATATTCAGACTATTGGATAACATCTTTTTAATCTGATGAATCTTCAATCATTTAGAGCTTGAATTTTCTTTAACTCTGCAATCTCTGTTTGTAATTTTTCATTGGCATCCTGCAAACTATCTATCAACGCTTTGTAATATTCTCTTTCATTTTCAAGCACCTTCACTCTATCATCAAGAATTTCCTTTTCGACTTCGCTTTTATTCACCTTCTTTTCAAGCTCAGCCTTTTCTAACTCAATCTTCGCAACTTTATCTTCCAAAACCTTCACACGCTTCTCTAACATCTCAGCATTCCTTTCAGGGAAAAATTCATCCAAGTGTTCAAGACTTATAGGACCATGTGGCATATCACCAAACATACTTCCCCTCGGCGTCTTTGGTGTTGAGTCTTTTGGTGTTGCAGCTTTCGGTGTAGACTTCTTTGGCGTAGAGCTTTCAGGGATAGAAGTCTTTTGAGCACTCGGCGATTCAACGATTGGAACTTCAATAAATTCAGACACAGGTAGTTCTTGTGTAACTCCTTGCCTTTCTGCTTCAGCATGAATGATAACAGGAGGTTCTTGTGTAGGAGGTTCTTGTGTTGCTCCTTTCTCCTGAGCACCAGAAGGTTCTTGTGTAGCTTCTGTGCTTTTTATTTGCTCTTGTATCTTGTGCTCACCGCTTTCTGAGCTTTTTTGGCATTTCGTTTCCCTTTCGTGTGAGGTGACCCTGTAGTTTTCTTAGAAATTTCGATTGCAGGCGACTTTGTTCTTTTAGTCTTTTTCTTTGGCCTCTCCTCATCAGATTCTATTTCTGTATTCGGATCAAAATCTGCATCAAGTCTCTTTTCCTTTTCTGCTCTTATTTCAGCCTCTGTCTTTTCAGGCTCTTTATCAGATTCTTCATTTTCAGACGTAGCAGAAATTACTTCTTCTTGAGTCGACTTCATTGTTTCTTGACTCTCATTAACAACTGCAGTGCTAGATCCAGACACTACCTCAACATTCTCAGTCTCCTGCTCATCAACAAGCAAAGTTTCAGCTTTCTTTGATGCTCGCTTCTTCTTTGGTTTACCAGCTTCATATTTCAAAACCATTCACTTCTTGCCTTCGGTTTAAACTCTTTAAACCACTCTCGTTCAGCTTTAAGCTCATTTTCGTCATCGCTACCTTCCTTTCTCCATTTATTTCCAGGTGGCGATACATAATCTGAATCTTTAATTGCTCCAAATACTGGTTTGGCGATAGGAGCTTAAGCTTGTTTCTGAAACTTGATAAGCTTCTTAACTGTGGTTTTGTCAAGATAAAAAAAATAAAGAATGTCGTTCAGATCTCGAGCAATGTTAGGATACTTCTCATCGATCAGCATCTGAATAAATCTTGGATATAAACACAGTCTTGAATCCTCCATATTCTTTGACATGTGAACGAACACCATCTTAGAAACATTGAACGGCTTTTTCAAAATAAGCGCCGTTGCCATGCTAGCTAAATAATCTTGAACATCATCTAAACCGGCTTTGCGATGGCTGAACGTATGAATTAGAGCATGCATTAAAAGCTTATAGGGGTTTGGCACTTCCCCTTTCTTCAGTGTTAGTTTATTCACACTCCCTTTATAACCCATGCGGAAGAAACATCCGCGAACCATCTTCTCATCTAGATGAATCGAATCATCTTCTTTATCTTTAAGTTCTAAAATTCTTCGAATATCGCCTTCAGTAACTGTAATCGGCTTAATCTCATCACCAACCTGTACTGTAGAAGAGATTGTCTTCTCATCAGCACTTAGATTCGCGTTCATCCAGAAGTGAATAACATGTGATCGATAAGATACAGTGCGCTCAGTAATAGCTCGGCGAATATGACTATCTTCAAGAAACTTCAAATGCTGTCATATTCCTTCAGCGACAGACAAATAGATTTGTCAAGCGTGATACAAGTGTTGTGAGTTTTGGAAAACTCAACTGAGACAACACGCGCTGGAATCTATGCATGAAAAATGACATAAAACAATTAGCACGCTTTTCGAGGAAAAATCACAAAAAAATTTCTAACACTTTTTTTCTAACACTTTAATCAAGTTCGGGCGAACTTGATTAGTGTTAAACACACTGATTTAAACAAGTTCGCCCGAACATGTAACACACATTTTCAGATTTTTTCTTACTGCAAGTTCGGGCGAACTTACAGTTTTATTATACAATTTTTTCCTAAGTTCGGCCGAACATGTATGAGATACATGTTTCATGTTTGAAGACCAAGTTCGGTCGAACTTACACTACAAACAAATCATTTTTGTTAACATAAGTTCGGTCGAACATGTATGATAAAAAATATTTCAACACTCAAGTTCGGTCGAACATGTTACTGATTCATTCAAGTGTGTTTTGGACAAGTCCAGTCGAACTTGACAACAAGTTCGGCCGAACTTGTCGTCTTCTTCAATCGGACCAAACAAGTTTCAGCATGCAACATGGATTTCAGTTCAATCAAAAACAGTTTCTTGGTCGTTTTTAAGTGTAGATCAAAGATCTATGTTCAATTTTGTCCAATAACACCTAAAACTAACAGATTTTAAATTTTATGATTTGGTTTTGTTTGTTAACAGGTCAATCATGGTTTAGTTTCAATTAATTACCTCTGACATAGTAGTCGGTGAGCTAATCACCAAAAACTATCTTCAAATGGACAGTATAACGGCTTAAAATTGACAAATTCTCACAAGTTCTCTCAACAGCCTCAAGTTCGCTCAAAACTACTGATAACAAGTAAATGAGTTTGGCCGAACTTGAATGGTATTTATACCATGTCAAGTTCGGACGAACTTGTTAAGTCCATCCTGAGGCCCAGAGAAGTTCGGGCGAACTTATCGTAAAACTAACAATCAGCCATCTGCAAGTTCGGTCGAACTTGCTGATTATTAAACTCGAATTGTTTAGCAAGTTCGGCCGAACTTGCCAAACCATAAAAATTTCAAACTTTTTTCAAATTTTTCAAATTTTTAACCCTGAACTTTCCAACTTTTTACCAGTTATGAAAATCCACTCAGTTGACCAAGTCCAAGCTAATGACCTTGGTTAACCGATTTGTCTGCCGAGTCCAAGTTAATGACCCCGGTTTGACCTGTTACGAACAAACTGTTGATATTTTCAAAATCAAAGTTTCAAATTAATGAACTTTTCATCGTTTTAACTTTTCAGATTTTAACATATTAGCTCCCAGCCCATTGTCAAAGAGATTCCCACCAGTTCTAGCACCTTACCAGACTTCGAAGATCCGTTCTCCAACATTGGTTTGCTGAAAACAATGTAGAAACAAAATCTTTTTTTATTTTTGCAAGTTTATGCTAAAACACACCAAAAATCTTTTTGATTTTAATCTGTAAAGCTGAAATATAATGAAATAAGCAATGTAAACTATGTACAAACATATTTACAGACATATTTTTATGAATTCGTGTCTAAGGATCATATCAGTTGATTGAGACATACCACCAGTACCGTTGACCTTTATATGACTTTAAGTTTTAAACTCGTTTACCTAGATTGTCGGTATGATTGTCCACTTAAACTTTACCACGTTTCTCAACTGTTTCAAGATATGTTAATATAGAATTTATGAAACTTGACTTATCTATGGTTCCTACTTCTTGAATGTACTCCCGTATCAAGATTCCCTAGATTTCATCTTACAGGTGAATATAGCGTAATTGATATCTGTATCTGGGTTGTGCGAGACCTTGAGAGCTGAGGTTAGTACTACCGTACAGACAAAGAGATGAAGGCTCGTCTTTAAGGTGTGTTCCACTTAAGGAATCTTTTCAGCATTGCAAATATTGCATACAATATAAGGGTTTAAAGCGAAAGTATTATAGAAGTTCTAGGCCATTGCTTCCGCAAAATCAGGAGAACTTGTATAATACCCCAGATATCAACTATTTATAAAGACCTCATATCTCAGAATCAGGCAATCTTTCAGACGAAATTTCAGAGTACTAAGTCCATATATCCAAGATGTGTTAATCCACAAGATTAAGCAGTTGTAAAATTTAGTTTATATCTCGAAAACAGTTTACTAAACGTGTTAAGCCTATCGACACATCCGCAGTAAGACTCGTTTATTACTTTTAAAACTTTACATTTCTTTAGCATACTGTGATAGTCCACTGATGTACTATCATTTCCTTTTATGACACTGAATTCTTTTTATCTTTTTCAATATTTTTTAACATTTTGAATTTTTATATGTTTTTGGATTTTAAAAATTTTCAAATGTTTTTGTATTTTCTCTAACATTTCTCCCCCTAAAATCAAAAACATCTTTTTGGATTTTAGTTTTTTAACAAAACTAGCTAGAAAAGATATTTACAAACCAATGTGGATCACGCGAACTCGTCGTCTGATCCGTATTCAACCTCAGGTTCGCACCAGTCAGAAATTTTTCATACCGTTAATTCTCAACAAGTATTTAAACCGTGATAATGAAAATGGTTTGGTATAAAAATCAGCTTTTTGTTCGTCGGTGTGGATTTTTTCTATTCGTACCAATTTCTTTTCGTAGCAATCACGAATGAAATGATAACGAATTTCAATGTGTTTTGTGCGTGAGTGATGAACCAGATTTTTAGTTATATCGATGGCTGCCTTGTTATCAACATACAGCGGAGTGTCTAGAAATTGCAGACCAAAGTCTCTCATCTGTTGTTGAATCCACATAATCTGTGAACAACAACTGGAGGCCGAGATATACTCAGCTTCACAGGTAGAGAGAGCAACCGTAGTCTGTTTCTTACACTGCCAGGTTACCATTCTTGTTCCGAAGAACTGGCATCCCGCTGTAGTTGATTTAGAGTTCAACTTATCTACACCAAAATTGGAATTAGCATCGTTCTTCGGGTACCACAAGCCGGTGCTTGGGCATCCTTTTAGATATCTGAAGATACGCTTCACAATCTGCATGTGTAAGATCCTCGGGCTTGACTGATATCTGGCGCATAGACAGGTTGGATACATAATATCTGGGCGCGATGCCGTCAGATACATCAGTAATCCAATCATCAATCTGTATAACGTCTCATCAACTTTGGCTCCAGTCTCGTCAATGCAAATGTCGTGATTGAGAGCAAGAGGCATAGATAGAGGCTTCAAGCTTTCCATTCCAAACTTCTTCAAGATGTCGTGAACATACTTAGTCTGATGAATGAAAATACCATCCGGAAGCTGATCTACTTGCAAACCAAGAAAGAACTTCATTTCGCACATCGAGGACATTTCGAATTTCTTTTTCATGATTCCCTCAAACTCTTTGCAGAAACTATCGTTTGTAGATCCAAAGATGATGTCGTCAACGTAGATTTGAACTATAATCAGATGGACATCAACTTCTCTGGTGAAAAGGGTACTATCCACAGTTCCTCTAATAAAGCCGTTTCCGATGAGATGTTGTAACAACGTCTCGTATCAAGCTCTCGGGGCTTGGTGTAAACCATAAAGTGCTTTATCCAGTAGGTACGCTTTCTTCTTGTTAAGTGGATCGACAAACCCTGGTGGTTGTCCAACGTACACCTTGTCGCGTAATTTGCCATACAGAAAAGCTGATTTGACATCCAATTGATAGACCTTAAATCCTTTCCATGATGCGAAAGCTAGAAATATTCGAATAGATTCCAATGGAGCTACTGGTGCATAGACTTCCGTGTAGTCTATACCTTCCTGCTGGTGAAATCCCTTGACAACAAGCCTAGCTTTGTTACGAACAATAACTCCTCTATCATCCCATTTACACTTAAAGACCCATTTTGTATCAATTGCTTTCTGATTTTCTGGTAGGTCTTCAAGCTTCCACACACCCAACTTCTCAAACTACAATAATTCTTCTTGCATTGCTTGTACCCAGTTTTCATCTGCTAAAGCTTCATTGACTGTCTTTGGCTCAATCTGAGAGATGAAACATGAATGGAAACAATAGTTTTGGGTTATAGCAACACGTGTATAGAAACCACTGAGTGCTTTATTAATTTGCCCTCGAGTTCTAACACCAGTTTGAAGTTCTCCGATAAGATTTGTTGACGGATGATAGGAATATGATCGCGGCAATTCTTCACTTGGAACATCTACTGAGTTTTGCTGATTAGTGATGTTGAGATCAACAACCAATTCAATGTTTGGAGAGCTTGATGAAGCTTCATTTCTGTTGTTCGGGACTGCAGATTGATTAAGAAGACTTGTTATCTGCTCCACTTCTTCATCTGAAGAAGATGATTCCCCATCAGCATCAAATGTTGGTGCTTCATCTAAATCAGAATCTTGATTCTGAGGCATACTGGGCTCCGTTGCTGTATTCATTGGTTCAGTAGAGGCATTCGTTGGAAGAGTAGTGGGTGAAGATAATGTTTCAGAAACATTTTCAGCCGAAACACCACTAGTGTTTGAACTTGCGCCAGAAGAAGATGAATCCAACGTGGGTTGATTAACCACAATTGGTCGAACAATTTGCTCTTGATTCGCTGACTGTTGAAGATAATATAACGCTGCAACTTCTTCGTCTTTGGGCAGGTCAAATGACTTCCATAGATCTTGATAGTTAAACAGCCACGCGTCACCTTTCCTTTGAATAGGATCCGTGTAATTGAAACAATCCACGTGCTGTGCTTCAATAACCTTTCGCAATGAAGGAACATATACTCTTCTCAACGGACTCGCATATCCGACAAAGAAACCTTCGAGAGATTTAGCTCCAAATTTGCCATCTTGGTCTATTACGGTACAAGAAGCACCGAATGGTTCTAAGAACTTCAAATTTGGCTTCCGTCGGTTTATCATCTCAAAACACGTTTTCTTTGTTGGTTTGACAGTGAGAACCCTGTTTAGCGTGTAGCAAGCCGCAGCAACTGCTTCACTCCAGAAACTAATTGGAAGTTTAGAATCTGCAAGCATGGTTCTCGCAGTTTCAATCAAAGTTTGATTCTTCCGTTCAGCAACTCGGTTTTGCTGTGGAGTATAGGGAGCACTAAACTCGTGCAGAATCCCTTTTGCGTTGCAGAATTCCTTCATTTTGTTATTCTTAAACTCTATGCCGTTGTCACTTCTAGTGCGTCTGACTGGCAGATGATAAATGTTCTCGAGTTTCTTGAAAAGAATAACCAAGTTCTCGAACGTTTCGTCTTTCGATTCTTGAAAGAATACCCACGAATATCTCGAATAGTCATTTGTCACGACCAAGCAATATAAGTCTCCTGATATGCTTCGAACATTTACAGGACCAAATAAATCAATGTGGAGACGTTCTAAAGGCAACTTGATTGATTTTAGAATTTTCTTCATATGAGATTTCCTGATCTGCTTTCCCTTCTTGCATTCCAAGCAATGATCAGACATCTGAAAACTTCGAAGATTTACGCCTTCTACAAGATCATTATGAACCAAGAAATTCATTTTTCGCAAATGAATATGCCCCATCTTACGATGCCAAAGAATAGAATCTTTTTCAGTAGCCTTTGATACAAAACATTGTGCTGATTGTGATGAAGTGGTAGCAACACCCATATCAAGAACATATTAATCATTCTCTCGAGGTGCTCGCATCAGAATCCACTCATCTGTAATTTTGAATCTCGGCTTCAAGATAATACACTCCATATCATTGAAATGAACTGTGAATTTCTTGTCACAAATCTGCGATATACTCAGAAGATTGTTCTCAAGCTCTGCAATATAGTTCACGCGATCAAAAGAAACTATGCCATTAGAAAGTTTTCTCTCGGCGACTATCCTTCCACCTTGATTTTCTGCAAATCCAACATATCCTCCATTGGTAGCTTTAATGTCGAATAGCAATGCCTTCATTCCTATCATATGTCTGGACGCTCCACTATCCAAAATCCACTTTGAAAGTACGGATCTTTGGAGCCCCTGCAAAATTCAGAAATTAGGTGAAAAGCTCTACCCAAGCCTTCTTGGTCTTGGGTTTTACAGGATAACCTTTAGACTTTGATTCTTTTGTGTTGTCAGTCTTTACCAGCTCAGACTTAACAACACTAGATGTTGTTGACCTTTTCTTGGCAATCCAGGTTTGAGATTTGATATTAGCCTTTTTGAAGTAAAACTTGTTTTCATTAGACCTAGAAGTTTCACCTTTTTCGAAAATGGAATTTTCAAAAAAATTTTAGAGTTTGGTTTAACTTCTGGTTTTGATTCATTTCATTTCAAAATCTTTACGGGTTTTACAAACACTGGTTGCTTTGGTTTCACAACATTAGAATCTCTTCTTTGATGATAAGCTGGTTTTGATTTCGACAATGTCGTGCCACATGACCAATTTCATTGCACTTGAAACATGTCCGATTATCAATTGGATGTCCTTTAGTTTGTGGTTTAACACTACTTGAGGTTTTGGCACCACTTGTAACCTTGGCTTTATCTCGAATTTCTTTCTCCTTCTTGAACTCGTCATTTGATTGCTTACAAATCAAATTCTTCTCATGAACTGTATTCGTCCCATATACAAACTTCATGTTTTTGTTTTTATATTCATAAAATGGTGACCGTTTCTTTACAGATTCATCTGATTCTTCTTCTAAACCCAATCCTACTCTCCGGTTTTCCGGATGATCACCACCGTTTCTTCGGCAATTGTTTCTTTTAGGTTTGGAATAGAATTTTCGTTCATTGATTACCAATTCCTCTGATGTGACTTCCACGAGTTTAAAGAATTTGTCAAGCAATTCTTCTTTCACATTCTGAATCGGGAAGCTATCATCAAAGTATAGTCTATCTGAATCCTTAATTTTGTACATTACAACTTTAGGATCGTCACTTAGACCATCTTCTGACGACTTATCGTTATTTTCAGATTGTGAATCAGAATTCTTTGAACTCGAGTTGGCGCTTTTATAAGCTGCCATCATCAGAATCACTTAAAACATTTTCAACAACTTTGTTAACCATATCGTTGTTATCATCATCAAATTTAGCATAGATTATATCAATGTTCTCTGGCAACTCGTTTTTCTTTTCAGAAATTAATTCAACATTAAGTGCCTTGTCCATCCCGTCTGCAGATTTAACACAGTTTTTTTCGCAAAGGGGTGGAGGAACATTGCTATATTCTTTGCCCGTTTTCTTTTTAGGTTTTTCTTCCGATGAGATTGTTGGAAGAATGTGATCGATAACATACGCGTTAGTGGTATAACTTCTTAACAATTGTCGAACTCTTTCATTTCAATTGTCATATATTGAAGTTGTTGTTTGATTTCAGCAATGGTGTTGATATAAATGTTAATTACCCTTTGTTTATCCATTACTGTACCACTCAACATTCTTATTTATCATGTTGTTCGGTGTTATTTCTGTCGAGTCTGCCATAATCATTTTTCATTTTGTCATACACTTCTTTCATTGTGCGATAATCATATTTTAACAAATCGTTATGCACATTGTTTTCAGCGATGATCTTTATTTTTTTGGCACATTCGACACAAGGTTTAGTACATTTTGTACAAGGTTTCTCAACCTCTACAACGTGTACTTTGACAACTTCTTTCTCGATAATCTTTATCTCTGGATCTACCTTGGTTAGATTTGCCATTAAAGCTTTATCTGCCATATCCTTGAGGTCTTCGACTTTCATTTCTTGAGTGATATCAACAATCACTTCATCAAACTTTTTCTTCTGAAACAACATTGTTCAAGTTCACTGCGATGTTGCACTTGTAAACATTCGGATCAGAACTTTGTTGTTGATTCTGATTTGCTTGACTTTGGAATGTTGAATTTGAACCAGTGCTCGGGTAATAATTTTGTGGACTTTGGTCATATTGAGGCTGTGAATGATTCTGGTTCTGTGGAGAAGCATTCATGTTTGCACTAAAAGCAGTTCCAATTTTTGGACTCGAAATGTTATCTTGCATTCCGGTTTTATAGTACAAACCGATGTCTTGAACTACATTAGCGTTCTTTGACTTCGCTATCTTCAGAAGCTCCATTTCGTGACCTTCGAGTTTATCGATAAATGTTGACAACTTGAAGAAATCCCACTTATCACTATTCTTCAGAACCATCAAATATGTAGTCCATTCACCCTCTGGTAGTGCGTCAGCAAGTTTGTCGAGGTATTCTTGTTCCGTCTTCTCAAGACCGTGTCTTCGCATTTGCACTTTGAGGTGACAAAAACGCTCAATCATTTGCTTAATGGTCTCATTCTTCAGCATGCTGAATATATCGAATTCTTTCAGAATGAGAGCCTTCTTGCTTTTGATCATTTCGGCACTGCCTTGGTATTTCTTCTGTAATGGCAACCAAAGCTCTCTTGCAGTAGTATATTCTGGTAACAGAATCAGAATATCTTCTTTGACAAACTGTTGGATGAGACTGATCATCTTTTACCTCTGCAATGTATTCGTCTCTCTGAGCTGTCGAGTAGTTGTACTTCTCAAGAACTTGTTGATGCTCATCTACCGGAATAGTATAGCCTCTTTCGATTGACACCCAGCCAGCGAAGTGCATGGCTTGAACCCAGTAGGTAAATTTCTCTTTCCATGCTTCGTATTCGTCCATGCTCATCAGCTTGGGCGGTTTGACTATCCTTCCCATTTCGTTATCAAGATTGACTTGATTAATCACATTGGCATTTGACGAACTAGCTCCGGACATATAAGCTCTTAGTTGATCTTCCATTGTGAATCACGAAACGTGTACGCTGAAAATTTTTCAAAAACTTTGAAAACAGTTAGTCCTACTACAAGTTCGGTCGAACTTGTAGTGACAAATGAAGAATTCTTGAATTTTCTAACAAGTTCGGTCGAACTTGTTAGATTTACTTTGAAAATTTTCAATTATCTTCGGTCGAACTTATAACCCAATTAAACAGATCTTCGAGCGAACTTGTTCAAAAGGACTTTGATGAAATACAAGCAAGTTCGGGCGAACTTACTTAAAATCTTCTTGATTTTACACAAGTTCGGTCGAACTTGATGTAAAATTAATGAAAATTTAGTATCTTCGGGCGAACTTGACTCAATTCCTCAAAAATCACCTAAGTTCGGGCGAACTTACTAAAAAATCACTTGAAAAGTGATGTTTTAGTGCAAGTTCGGCCGAACATGGCCAACAAGTTCGTTCAAGAAAGTTTTCAAAAACATGGTTTTTTCAAAATTTCGACATGAATTCGGTTGAATTTGGTCTCCAATCTTTTAAGGGTTTATCTTTGTTGTATTTTACATGATATATTCAAAATTCAAAAGATTTTGACCATGAATTCTTCATTTTGTGATCAAAAGTTAAAGAAAAAGAAGAATGGAGTAGAAATAGAAGTGTTCTTGTCTTGATACTATCAAATCAGGCTGTTCTAGCTCTGATACCACATGTAGGACCGATCCTCGATGCTTAGTAACCTAAATTTGATATCTAACGTCCATAATAGCGGAAATATTACGTCGTGTTACCAATAGACAAGAATTAATCAGTTAATCGTGAGTTTCATTGATTAAATGTTCAGATTACAGACTGATAGAGCTTCGCCTCTACAATGCCAAAGTTACACATGAGACACACAAGCTGGGTATTTATAGCACAACAAGTTCGGCCGAAACATGTATAAGTTCGCCCGAACTTGCCTATGCAAGTTCGGCCGAACATGCTCAATCATGTAACCCTATGGGCGAACTTGGCTAAGACATATCATAAATACTCCTTAACCTAGCCTATCCAGCTCTATACAATACAGACTCGATATAAGACTAAGACATAGACATTCTGCACCAACACGATCATCTGCTTCATGGTTTCGCCTTTGATCATCGTGAAAATGTCAAACTCTTTCTTGATTAAGGCCTTCTTGCTTTTAATCATCTCGGCACTTCCCAGATATTTTGCACATAGTGCATTCCACAACATATGTGACGTCGAGCATTCAGGTAGCAAGATCAAGATGTCTTCTTTCACTGATTGCTGTATCAGACTTATCATCCTATTCTCTACCACATATGCATCTTTAAGTTCTGGCGTAAACTTTACTAATGCAAGATCTTGATTACGTTCATCTTTTGGCCACGTGTAACCGGTTTGCACAGCAACCCAACTGTAGAAGCAATTAGCTTGAATCCAGTTCACGAGTTTCTCTTTCCATCCTTCAAATTCATCTATGCTCATCAACTTTGGTGGCTTGACAGATTCCCATTTCGTTGTCTATATTCATCTGGTCATCTTTTGGCCACGTATAACCGGTTTGCACAGCAACCCGACTGTAGAAGTAATTAGCTTGAACCCAGTTCACGAATTTCTCTTTCCAGCCTTCAAATTCATCCATGCTCATCGACTTTGGCGGCTTGACAGATTCCCATTTTGTTGTCTATATTCAT
Organism: Scalesia atractyloides; assembly: GCA_947069175.1. Lineage (NCBI taxonomy): Eukaryota > Viridiplantae > Streptophyta > Magnoliopsida > Asterales > Asteraceae > Scalesia > Scalesia atractyloides. The sequence continues at coordinate 28,738,421 of CAMTDV010000010.1, forward strand.
CTTGTTTACCGCGTATGCATTTGCATTCGCATTTGATGTGGAAGTCACTGTTGAAGCAAAGGCGTTATGGAAATCATCCATTTCGAAAATCAGACGATTTTGGCTGAAACACGTTCAAAAACACTTGAAAATTGATTAGCAAACTCACAAGTTCGGGCGAACTTGTGCAGAAAACAAAATTCAGATTCAATTTTAACAAGTTCGGGCGACTTGTATGAAAATTTCATAAATTTCACTTGATGAACAAGTTCGGGCGAACTTGTGATGAGATTTTGAAAATTTCCAAGTTTTACCAAGTTCGGGCGAACTTATGTAAAATTTCAACAAGATTTTAACAAGTTCGGGCGAACTTGATCAAAATTCACTGAAAATTCCAACAACTTAGGCTGAAGTTGGTTAAAATCAACAAAAATGATGATTTTAAGCCAAGTTCGGGCGAACTTGTAGTATAAGTTCGAGCAAAGTTAGGTCTTCAAACATGGTTTTTTGACATTTTTGACATGAAATCGATTGAATTTAATTCTGAAACTTTAAAGGGTTTGTTATTAGGTGATTATGTATGACATATTCAAATTTTAGCCATTTTTAACCATAGGTTCATCATTTATGTGAAAAAATGTATAAAAATGATAGAAATGGGTAGAAATAGAGAGTGTCTTGGGTAGATCTCAGCAAATTAGGTATCCATGGCTCTGATACCACTTGTTAGAATCACTCCTCCACTGCTTAGGAACCTAATTTATATCTAAAGTCCAACATAAGCGGAAATTATGTGACTTGTTAATCGAATACACAAGATTTACTATTTAAAGATCGGTTTATTAATGTCCAAAAGTATTACAATGTGATTTCTAAACCGACAGAGCTTCGTCATCAAAGTCGCAAAGTTCTTACAATGAAGGCCCAAGACAGCCTATATAGAGCTACAAGTTCGGGAGAAGTGTGGCTTGGCTAGATCAAGTTCGGGCGAACTTGATCAGCCTTCACACAAGTTCGGCCGAACTTGTGCTATTACATATAAATACTTCACAAATTCTAACAATTTCAAACCCTAAACATAGAGACTTGATCTTATACGATGACATAGGCAACAGACATATACATCAACATGTGAATGTGATTTTTTTTTTCGTTTAAGCTCTTTTGGTCCTGTAATTTAAAAGTAAACAAAGAAACATGCTTTTTCCAACACTGGTATCGAAAAAGGGTTGATTTTATGCCTTGTTTTATATGTTGCATTTTGCACACATCAGTTAGTCAAATGACGAGTCAACCTTAGATACTTTAATTGGACAAAAATACCCTTTTTCCGCATAAAATAGGTTTAAACATATAAGTTCATTATTTTTAACATCTAAACTGATCTTACAACATTATTAAATATGTTTTGACATATCGGACTCGTCATATAATGTCACACCCCGAAATATCAGAGCTAGCGTGACTGGACTGGTATCTTCATTGCACAGCGGAAGTAGTTATTAGCAAAGACTTTTAGGGAGTGAACGCCTGCTTAATACTTGAGTTCCAAATGGGTTCTCCTATCCCAACCGTGCCATAGTTTGACCTTTAAAACTTGAGAAAGAAACATGTGAAAAATCAACATAAAGTTGAGCGAGTTCATAGTTTGCTTGTTTTGTTTCAAATGAATCTTAAAACATTTGAGAATCTTGCTCTTGAAAACCGTTTGTGAGATCATAGTATCTCAAAGTGTTTGAAATGTCATAACTGTATATCGGTATTAAAATGTTTTCCATTATGTTTGTAAACCGATGCATGTACTGTTGTGTTTGTAAACCGGTGACAAAATCATAGTATGTAGGGTGCCTATGGAATCTAAGGATCAATCAGTGGGTAGCGAACCCCCTAATATTATGTACCATAAGTAAATAACCAAACCGAGACAACTTTGTTCTCAATTAGGATCACAAAAGCACTCCATGGTTAACGAACTAGGAGTGAAGCGTGTCTCAAGCTCAGTAGATCTACACCTTTTGCACCTTGGTCACTAAGTGATTAATGGTTACCAATGTCATAATCCTACTTACGTACATAGATCTATTGTTATCTAATTCCATAGCTACATACCGAATGTCATAATCTGTGTCGTTGGCCTAGCCGTCTTGTCGTCCGTGTTATTGGGCCTAGTCTATGTTATCTTGTTATCCATGTTGTTGGGCCTAGCCCATGTTATAAATTCAAGTATATTTCGAAAGCGCGTATAATCTTGTAAATACTGAGATGTTTGGCATAAACTTTTCATAAACCATTTGTGTTAACTAAAATACGTTTGTATTATGGTTTAGAAATATATGATTTGCGTTTATCGAAATATTGTAAGCTTTCGCAAAACTAGCATGTCTTTCCATCCCCGAAAACATTTATAAAAAAATGTAAAACAGTAAAAAGTGGGGTTATGAACTCACCTTGTTATCCTCGTGCAAAGCTAGCTAAATGTGATTCCATAGTGTCGTTCCAAGAACGTGAATTTGCTAGCATGCAAATATAGCCTTCCTAATCAAGGAATAATTATAAGTTTCTAATAGGACAACATAGTTACACTACGCGTTCGAGCTCTATCGAATCGTTATCAAACGATCCTAAAAGGTGTTATCTTAACTTAGAATAACCGAGGGTTATTTGATTTCACTAGTAGTCGGAATAAAACTAAATCTTGAAAAGTGCCTCAATCTCCGAATGAAATTAGATAGTTATATTTATATTTTTAACATAAATATACTTATGAGGTCGTGTTAGTTGTCGTCGATAGGAATACGTAGAAGAAATTATGTCGCGACTCGTCGTAATCTTCGTAGACATAAATAAATATATATACAAGTATATATACATATATGTAAAACATTTCGTATCCGAACAATAGTCTGGCATATCGTTTATAATTAATAAAATAATTATATAGTGGTACGCTTGTGATAATCTTTCAAGAAAGTGTCGTGCTTCGTTTAGACCTTCGGAAATAAATATAAATAATTATGTTTATTTTATATGGTCTCCGAATACTAAACGTTTGAAATATGAATTCGGAATCGTTGACATTTGGAATAAGTATAAAACATTATACTTAATTTGGTAAAATTGTTCGGAGACGTCATTGTTTGAAATAAATATAGACCTCGTATTTATTTGTAAAAACGTTCTAAATTATCGAGGTTCGAGATAAATGTAAATAATTATATTTATTTTAAGTAAGTATTTGTTAACTTATAACATCGTCGAAATGAATGTCTTTATATTTATGTTATAGGAAAAACTCGGATTCGATAAGTGTCGTTTTTAGGATATAGGTTTGTATTCGTATCTCGGGTTTTTACGAAAAACGGGCAGAGTTTCCTCTGTTTTTAAAATGTCCCGACAATATAATTTGTCGATAAATTTTCAAAAACAACAATAAATGAAACAATGTATATATCTTTCGTCAAGTTTTAAAAGGAAGTTTTCATCCAATACAAGTTGAATATATATACATATGCTATGTAACGAGGTCGGTTCGGTCCTTTGACTATCAAGGACTTGACTCATATACACAACCCATTGCACTTCTCAAGACGTCTTTATAATTTACTCGGAAATGTTTGTCGTTTTCGTTAGTCGGTAGGTTTAGAGCTCGGTCCCGTATCTAAAACGATATATATATTTAAACGATATAAAATAACTCATGCGTTTTAATTTTTACCACGTCACGTGTCGACCCGTTAACTGATTCTGATCACGTTGACCCGGTTGACCAGGTTTTACTTTCTTTGACTGAGTTGACTGGGTTTGACTTTCTTTGACTGCGTTGACCGAGTTGACTCGGTTTGACCGAGTTGGCTTGTTGACTTATGTTGACCCGAACCGAAACCTGTCCCGAGACTAAATCTGAAACGAGTGAGATGAGTTGCACCGAACCGTATCAAAACTGACCCGGGTGCGTCGTTTGACTTGCTTTGACCAGTCAACCCATTGTGTTGATTGGGTTGATTCGAACCCGTAACTGACTCGGTTTGTCCCGAGCCTCAAAACCGAATTGATATCTGAACCGACCTGAGCCATTTGTGAACCATCGCTGAACCAAGACACTTGAACTTGAACGTAACCACCACTGTCACTGTCGTGACGTTTCCGGCGTCGGCCGGTTATCCTCATCGTCGACAGCCGCCATGCCGAACCACCACCACTGTTGTCGGTTCCGACGTTTTACTGCCGTCGTGGGCCACCACCGTCACACCGCACACCCCACCTAAAAGAACAAGTAGTGGCCGGAGAAACATGGATCTTGTAGAAAAAGAAACGTTAAAAAGGGCTTACCGGAAAAGGACTTCGAATCGCGACTGTTGGAGCTAGAACCACCATCATCGGTGCTCAAAACGGAAAAACGACGCCAGAAACGGGTTCAGAACACTCGATTTGGGGGGGGCTACGTGCTCCCACTCGCCGGAAAACGGTGCCGGAGCACCACTGCCGGCGGTGTCGCCGCCGTGGTCGGCCGGGTTTCGTCACCGGATGCAAGAGAGAGAAAGGGGGTGACGGCTAGGGTTCAGAGAAGGAAATGAGGGTTTGATGAGTTCAAGTTGTTTATATACTAGGGTTTAGGTGGGTTTGGGCCCTTGGGCCCACAAGCCCGTTTCTAGTGTTTTGAGCGGCCCAATCACGTCTACGAGGCTCGTTTTCAAACCCGATCGTCATGTAATGTCGCAAAACGTTATTTTAGGACCAAAAGCATGTAAAATAGTGTCGGTAGTTGACGTTTGACGCCTTCGTTCGTCGGTTGCGTTAAAATCGTGAAATTTGCTTCGGAGGTCGTTTCTAATCCGTTTTTCGATCTGGTATTGACTGTTAGCACTAAAAGTCAAAAACGAAGCGAAATATATCGTAATATATTAATATCAAGACGTATTTCAAGTCCGGTGCTTCCGTTTCGTTGCCGGTGCGTTCCTGAAGTCGCGTTTTTCGTTCATGTATGCGTTCTGTGCCGTTCGAAGGCGTGAAAATTCCCAAAACCACATTCACATGTATAAGTTATACGCATAAACTTCGCATTCGTCGGCGTTGCCAGTATTTTGTATGGTGTCAATTCGTTACCGTTTACTGTTACGCAGTTTTCCCGAAAATCACCATACACGCATTGTAAGGTTAGATAGGCGTTCCTAGGCATTTCAAAAGCCTAATTACATAAATTGCGTCTAATTACGCTACGTATTAATGTCTTGATGCATGTTATTTGCTTAATTAGTAACCGAAAAGTACCGGTTGTTACATATAACTCATTCGACCATCTTAACCCGTATTTACGCATACGACCTGTTAAAGTGGCATAAACCACTTTAACAAGTCGTAACGCGTCAAAACACCTGGAAACCCATCATAATGTAAGGTTAATAAACCATATTATACGAGATCCTTCACCCGTTTGGTTAATACATTCTATCCGATCTTTCGTTTAAGCATCGATACACCCTAACCTTAATTATCCGACCAAATTAGGAAACACTTGAATCACTTGAGCCTTGCTTAATCATTTGAACAAGACATATACGTAATCCATGTAAGTACATAGTTCCCTTCTTTTACGTTTTTCAAATGTTTTTTGAGTGATTGATATGTGCCTATCACTATTTTCACGATTTCAAAACACTGTACATGGTTTAAATACCTAGTAAGTACATAGTTCCCTTCTTTTACGTTTTTCATTTATTTGGGGTGATTCATATGTGTCTATCACTATTTTCATAATTTCAAAACATTATACATGGTTTAAATACCTAGTATACATAGTACATGGTTTAAATACACAACATGTTGTACTAAACTTGATGTTGCGTTGAATATGACAATGATACATTCATTAATTTTGGCCAAGCCGACCAGTAGTATGTTATGGTGCCATAGGACTGACAATCCCTTTACCAAAATTCCCGATGTTTGTGGGGAAGTTTAGGGAACGACAGAAAAACTGTATTTTAATAAACCCTTTGGTGGTTTGTTAGTCGAATATTTTAATAAACCCTTTGGTGGTTTGTTAGTCGAATATTTTAATAAACCTCTTGGTGGTTTGTTAGTCGAATATTTTAATAGACCCTTTGGTGGTCTGTTAGTCGAGACGAGTCAACACAGGCTTAAATGTATTCGCAAACAATCCATACATGTTTTATACAATAAGGCAATTGTTTTATACAAAGACATAATTGGTTATTAAGATTAACCACTCACCATTCCTTTAAAATCGAATGTTTTTCTCATACGGTTTTACAAAAGAAACACTTTTTGTCAAAGATTCATGGTACTCTCGAAATTGCTTAAACATTTTCTTTTAACACTCAAGGCCATGAGTTTTGACCACAAAACCTATGTTATTTACCAGCATTCAATGTTGACGTTATTTTCACATATGTTTCAGGTGTTAATACGTGCGATGATTATTCAATATGTTACACATAGGAATTGACTCGGGCCTTAGTCTTCTTTAATTTAAAAACAATTACTTGTACTATTTGCATTAAAAAAAACAATGTTAAAATGATGAAACCTTTTAGTACCATGTGTTGTGAGCAATTTGTAACGTGACTCTCCGACGATTCCGCCACGGGTTGTTTTTATACGCTGTTGGGGTATTACATGCAATGTACCATCCATCAGCTAGTTTTGGTTAATTGTACAAACAAAAATCCACGTACATTGTAAAGAAAGGGGTGATAAATTACAATTCATAGAAACGAAGAGCTAAATTAAAGTCTCAAAGTAAGAACTATGTTGCATAACCACCATACTTTATTCAAACACTTGCATTATCCAAAACATCATCTAAACATCAAATGATCAAAATATCTAAAACCACAACATTTAAATAGTACACTCCAAACTGCATCATATAGAACTGACAAAAACAAAACCTACCATTTGTTTTTTTTAAGATTTTACCCTTCATATTGCCCCTCTTCCTCCTCACCCTCTTCATTATATTCTTCATCTATTGTAGCATCTTAATATTGTTGATATACAGCTACAAGATCATTCATGTTACTCCCGGCTTTGGTTAACTCCATCTCATCTATTCCTTCGCCGGTACACCAATGCAAGAAAGCTTTTGCCTAAACATGTTCGTAAACTGCTCGCTCACTCGTCTAAACAATCATAGAGTTTCCAACAAATGTGGAAGCCATTGAGAGCCTGGTTGGTGGGATTTCACAAACGCTAGATTTAACTTTGCAATATAAATTGTGTTCTAATATAAATTGTGTTCTTATTATAAAAGGAAAAGTTACATTAGAATTAAAATCAAGTATAATCTAGCTTTAAACAACCACGTACTCCCTCTTCTTTCACGGTAGCCGTGAACTTCTCCACTCCACGGTTAAGAATTGAGTTGTAATAAGTGAACAAAGTAATTGCAAATGATAATTGTGGTGTCACCTAAAACAGAGAGATGAATTAGCTTTTATAGTGAAAACTCACACTCTGATTATAAAACACATACATTTATGCAAAGAGTATAGGGTTGAAACATGTTTGACCCACAAATAGAGATGCAAAAAAAAACCCGGTTCCGAACCCGACCCGAAACTGGTTACTACCCTACCCGACCCAAGGGTACATACCAGTTCCAAACCCAGGTGTTGAAAAAGGAACCAAACTGGACCCGGTTAAAACCCAGACCCGAACTGGCCAAAACCCAAAAAAAACCCGGCCAAAAGCAAACAAAACCCGGCCAAACACGTAAAAAGCCTAAACGTACCCAGAACCGGTTCCTACCAAACCCAGACCTAGTTCGGCGATTCCTCCCTGGTTTTAGGTTCTAAAAAAACTTGATTTGTGCATCTCTACCCACAAACACTTGTAGTCTTAGACTATGCCCTTCTTATTGTTTAATTACAATCCAAACCGACCCGTTAACTTTGAGTTTCCCTGAAGTTTTCAATCATCTCTGAATTCACCTTATGTTAGCTGCGTTAGTGCGAAACTTTAATCGATTTCTTCCAAATAACATGTTGGCATAATTTCACGAAGGAGAAAGCCTCTAGTAATCATCCCAAAATCCAAATGTTGATATATCATTTTATATAATGGAACTTGGAACAGAACTTTTTCAAATTGTATCAGTGGTCAATTGATGAATCATTTTATGAGAATATAATTTGGTGCATGCTACTCAGTTCTCCCTCAAACAACTCAATTTAAGACAACCTATCATCAGTCCCTCGCCATTTTCAATAGCATTTCTAAAAATATAAAAGAAATTGGAACTTTATAATACCTTGATGTCAATATCCATTGAAATAAAGAATTTAAAAGGGTCTTAAACGGAGTTGTTGAGTGACGCTGCCCGAAAAATCACACATTGATGTCTTCGAAACAACTATCTTGTGGCTGAGGAGTAGAGCAAAAATGGAGAATATAGCTTTTGGGGGATGGATCATGGGTGGAATTAATGTAATATATGATTATTATTTGTTGCTGTGTGTTTTTCTACTAGCTTCTTGCTGGTAGATTTTATGTTTGGTTTATATAAGCTAGCTTTTTGGTTCAAAAAAAAAAGATTGATGATTGATAATGATAATTTAATTTCTTTTTTTTTTTTGTAATAGTGGGGTAGTTTAGTCATTTTACAATGATTTAACTGGAAAAGTTTAACATTTTTCCATCCATCCTACTTGTGGACAATAGTTAAAAATTTAATACCACCAATAGAATATCAAAAAGATGATCAAAGTTGCAATATGTATAAAGTATAAGGACTATCTGTAGTAACTCTAAATTGTTTTTCTTTAGGTTCTTTTGAGCTTTTAACTCTTCTTAATCTTAATTACAATACAACTGATTGATTTTGATTTATCTTGTAAGTTTAAATATAACTTTCACTTGTGTTAGATTAATGTTTTTAACGTGTTTATTGTTATTCAAAATCGAACTACCCAAATAAAATTGATTTTTTTTCTTATCGTGACTTATCGAACCAATATAGTCTCAACATCCGGTACCTAGTCCGTTATATGTAAACAGTAACAGAGTTTTATTCACAGTAGAGTATGTTCTATAATAATAAGCTATATCGATTGACAGTTCTGTACTAGCATCGTGATGAAGTGACCTAATACGGTTCAAGCATTGGTAACATAACTGATACTCTTTTTTATACGTAAAACATGTGTCGATTGCTATAATAAATAGAACCGATACCGACCAAAATCTCGCAACATAACAAGAGGAATCCCAATAATCATGGAGGGTGATGTGCTTATTTCTATCTATATTTCCACATCAACTTTATTCAAACTCAGCCTTATAATTTCTCGTGGCAACGAGCAGGTTCATGTCTACTAGTTTGATCCTAATTTTTGGTTTTCACGTATGCAATTGACACATACAAAACCAAAGTGTGTATCATACAAGTTCATGGCCATTCCAAAGCGAAAAACAAAGCACAAGAACACAGAAATCCATGCTTACAAAATCAAACCACAATGACATAATCCATAAACTGGTACCGTATAGTCATGATCTGAGAGAGAGATATTTTATTTTTTCTTGTCATAAGCCTCAGTGTTCTGGGGTTCACACTCGGGGCTAAAAAGGCGAACCACTAAAGCTGTGCCCGCGCTTACAGTGATGGCCCCGGTCCCTGCCTACCTCAGACTTCGAGGAACATTCACTCTAGGACCTGCAACCCATGCTCTAGATATTAGTTAAACCTATAAGTATACAACATCATTCAGTATGTTATAAAACATGTGAGAAGAATCAGATTTGGATGCCATATAAAAACAGGAACATGGCATATAAGTGTAAGAAGCAAAAATATGATAGAAGCGAACAAACCGTAATGCAAACGACAGAGAATCCAAAATCCTAAGGCTCCACCAACACTAAAAACCCCAGTAGTATGCCTCATCAACCTCGAGCAAGGTTTTGCATCAGATCTCATTAGCTCACCATCAGAGAACCCAAGCATACGCCTCAACGCCATTATGCTATCTTTGAATCTAAAAAGAAAACATCTTAGAAATCTAAATATTTGATATTTCAAGAAATATAAAATTGCTATACATTAACAAAATCACATATAGGCGCCAGGCAAGAGCCTCACATACCAAAAGCTGTTACATATTCACCTACATCATGAGGCGCGTTTTTTTTTTAAACCAAGGATATAGTACCAATGACATCATTAAAGTTGCATTTAGAAGTTAAAAGCACTAATACTCAAATGTATACACGTTTCTGAGACACACACACATGTAGGTTTCATTCATATCTAGTTTTCCATCACGAAAGATTTTATTCATTAACAAGAAACATTGTGATTTACATTTGAGCATTTATTGCTTTCAGCATAAAATGGTAACAAGACAGACGCGGAAGTAGAAATTTACCAAGCAGAGACGTTGGAATTAAGGGTATTGTAAAAGCGTGAAAAGCGGCCGCGAGTTAAGGGTTTGGGAAGATGATGTTTCTTTTTGAGACCAAATATCTCCTGGACCAAGGGGACGTGAACCAGCAGAAGCTTCCAAGCCAAAAACCAACCAAGAACAAGCAACGAAACTACAAATGAGAAAGCGAGGACCGGACGAACAACAAACAGCTTCAAATATGCAACTGAGCAGCCTTCCATCAACCTGCCAATTGTTAGCCAATACAAACAAATTAAATGGGCAAACCCTAACAAAATCCCTAATTCTAAAAACCAATCATAACTGCAGAAATTTTAAATAATCTGAAGGAATCAACATACACATGAATCAAAACAAAATAGAAGAAAAGAAACTGGAATTTACCGATTTAATTCAGCGACAATCACAAGCACGCGTTCTTGTTCATCGGAATGTAGATTTAAAAAGTCCTGTGCACGCTTTCTTAGTGGGCCTAACAGGCCGCCTGGGCTTTTCTTTCTACACCTTGTTTTTGTCACTGTTAACAATTTTGCCATATTAATTTAATAATAATAATAATAATAATAATAATAATAATAATAATAATAATAATAATAATGAACAAAATACTCCCTGAGATTACGTAATTACCGAATCACCCTCACATACCCATTACATGAGAGGCATTTCTGTCTTTTCTCTTCCAATCTTTTTAAAACCCTAATTTCACAATTCAAAGAACTCATAACCTTTGATTGTCCACTTGAAGCTTCAAACAATAATTCAATGGCAGACAACATAGTCAACTGTGCTTGTGGATCTCTAACCTTCTATCCCAAATCTTGCACTTGAGCAAATCCATGACGAAGGCTCTATTGTTGTGCCAAAGAGGGTCCAAGTTGTGGCTTTGTGAAATGGTCAGATCCTAATATTTGTCAAAGAGCTTCAGAATTGTTGGAGAGGTGTAACATGTGGCAACTCGATTCATTCCGATCATTTATTTCACGGATGTAACATCCACCAAAAACGAATGTTACCAAAACCCGACTCGTTTCATAACCCGGATCCATATCCAAATCATTCTCTATGTTTACGGCAATAAAACAATTGTATATATTAAATTTATATTTATATAGGTATGTTTTATTAAATAATAACATTTATATAAATATTATTAGCTTTATTTAGATTTAGTTAAATACTTCATTTTGAATTATTATAATTCATATAATACATATACAGTAGTAAATTACATGGTTTTAACAAGGGTTAAACACAATTTTTTGTAACAAAACCAAGTTACAGGACTCATTTTGCCTAGAACCAAACTTCAAAAAGAAGTCAACCAAAACTTGTGTTATATTGAGATTATGTGACAGACAACTGCCATATTCACATCATTCTTTTGAAATTAGCCCATATTATGACCAAGTTCATGATTCTCTGTACTTAGCAACCAAATTATCACAATTAAGTCTCAATTCACGAATTCAACTATAAATAGAGGTTTACTCTGCCTAATTCAATGGTACCAAACAATTCCCCTCAATCAATTCCACCCATAACTACCTTTTACTTTGTTCTTGAGCTCTCCATAGCCAAAATCTTTTTTGTTCAACTGCATTTCATAAACGGTAAGTGTTCCTATCAATTTTTGTGTGCAATTAATTTTTGTATTAAACCAATAAAAAAAGTCTCAACAAAATTTCATCATACGTTAGTTTTTTGATGTTGAAATTTTGTGTTAGAAATTCTAAGGTTTCTACTTTTAAATTTAACATTATTTTTAATCAGAATTGTGTAAACCTTATAGAAAGTATCTTATATACGATGATAATATAAAAATATTCAAATAAAATTTATTTAATTATTTTTCACATTTATTTTGTAATATATATAATCTTCGTAAATTATATACAGATCTACTAATTTATACCCTTATATTTATTTTGACAAATTAATTAGTTAACTAAATATTATCATATTTATTCAAACCCATTTTTGTGAATCTTATAAACGTATACGATTTATTCATTTCCCTACAAACTGTTAATTCAAATAAGTTAATTAATTATTTATTATCCTTTTCATATATTCTATTGTCGTACTTCACTTTTATAATTATTCATTACATGAATGATAATTACAAATCTCATTTCTTATTTAATTAATTATATGATCAATAATTAAAAATTTCAATACTTATGTATTTCAGTTGTTTATAACTAAAACACTTTTCATAAACGATTCCCTAAATCAGACACAGAAATCCGTAACACCTTAAACCCTAGCGTTAATATCTTATTTTTAACCTTATTATATAATTACAATAATAGGGTAGCTTTTGGAATTCCTCCCAACATCTTGCGCAACTGTAACTGTTTGATTTTGCTTACACCCTAAGGTGAGTAGATTTTACTTTTCCCCGTTTAATCACTTTACTTTTTGGGGTGTTTCATTTGTCACGCTTCATATGTTTTTTATGCTTTTTCAATCACATGCCAAGTTAAGTGTCATATGTGCTCATGTGTGTTCATATGTTGCATTACTTGTTTCATTCATACGCTAAATGTGTTTACCGCTTTGTGTCATGGGTTTCGTAGTTTCGCTTTTCGCCTTTCGGGGCTTGAATCGCATTATTGTTTCATAGTGTCGCTTTTCGCCTTACAAGGCTTGAATCGCATCATTGTTTCATTATTTATGTTACGTTATGTCATGTTATATTATTTACCTATGTTATGGTTGATTATTAGATTATTTGATTGATGTCACCTATTACACTTAATATTGCATGTTAAACAATTTTTTTAAATAAATCAACTAGACTTTTAAAGTTAAATAAAAACAAATAAAGATCTATTCACCAACTATTGTTGACCCAAATTTCTTTTACACATGGAACAGGTACACAATGTTGATAGCTACTTGAGAAGACACATAGGATTGTGCCTTAGAATAATTAAATCAAGAATTTTGTTATCTTTTGTATTTTGAATATTGTATGGTTTTATTTGGAACAATTATTTGATTATGAGAGACAAACTAATATTGATGATAATAAATATTTAAACTTTAAATAAATGTCAAAGGCTATCGGCAATCCCTCATGCCCGTACCTTATCCGTTGCGGGTCTGGGTGTGACAGATTGGTATCAGAGCTATTGACTATAGGGAATTAAGATAGGTTATTAGACCCTAGACTGAGACTATGGTTTTTCTTTTAGGTACTTATGTGCTTACTTGTTTAATTGTTTATAGCTTATGAGTATTTAAAGTACACATGCAGAAGATCACTTATTTAATTGTTACGTGTTAAATGTGTGTTACATGAAACATTGTGTTATATTATTTATCTAATGTATATTCCCCTTTTAGTCTTGTCACGTTCACATGCACTATAAAAATATATAAATATTATATCTTTTAATTTACTAGCCATATATATTTATGTATGCAAAGTTATCGTTTGGATTTCATTTATTTCAATTCAAGTTTCGAGTTTCATTTGAGTTTCATATCTCGTTAAAGTGGGTTCACGTGATGGACATGTACTAACTAGAAGGGTTAGGTACCGGTAGTCGGGACGTCCTGTCTAGGTTGGCAATTTATACAAATCCATTAAGGACCAGTTTGCCTACCTGGGGACTATCGATGAGAGTACCTATTAAGCCAAAGCATGTCATACCAAACGTAATCAAAACAAACAACACTTTGATAAGTGAAATGTACCCGTGTTAAGTCATGGGTGCCCTCCAATATTGTTTCATATCACCCCAAAACTTGAATCATTTATCATTTCATGGTTTCTTTTGGGTAAGTGTGTGTTAATAAGTCGACATATGCGGACCATGCAAAAGCTCGGTAATCATGGGGGCTCACGTGATTACGAAAGTGATGCATGGAAGGCATACTAAACTCTATGATATACCAACCCTATAAATTTTAAAATATTTCATCGGAAATATTGTTTTATCCTAAGTTTTGTCTAGATTTTGTGGTTCATGTGGTTTTATATTGGGATTTTGTTGGTTGAATTACGTGTCACGTTTCGTATATTCATGTATCTAATTTTTGAATTTCTATGTGTCATAAGTTTCGTATCTATGATATCGTTTTACACTATGTGTCCACAAGTTTCTATTCACAAAAACTCACAAACTATTATGTTGATTCCTTGGGTAACCACTTCCAAAACCGCCATGATATCAATTCGTCTTTTGTCAACGAGATGAACTTTAGTTACTCTATAATGCTCTATGATGATTTTCCTGCGAATCGTATCCTTGAATTATGGGTTACCAAAAATCTCATGATTTCACGATTCCGTGTATGTTTTTTTGTAAATCTATTAATCTGCCAGCCGTTCGCACTATGAGCTGCACACCGTACTGCGTTTGTTCTTCATAAATGTATTCTAATCATGGTCATCGTTTGGGAAACCTTGACCGCGGTTATTCCTGATATTGCCAATCAAATTCAACGGATGCCCATTTCCAAAGCCTCCAAGAATCAGTCCAAAGAGGGTAAAACCGAACCATCATGTGACAACAACAACCCCAATAGAAGGGAAAACGACCAAAACTATACAATATCGGCAATTCCGCCAAATTCCAATTGCCCCTAATCCTCAACCTAACGAAAAGTGTTAACATTAGACCTTTTCCACAGTGCATCACTTGCCGTTACCGTCATTAAGTCAATTCCCTATGGTATTGTTTCACTTACTATGAGTGTTTTGGCTAACCTAGTGCTTCATCAGATGCACTACTCATAACCCCTTCACTCGTCCAGTCAACTGTACAACTTATGAGTTAATAGTATGTCCAACAAGTTACTTCACCTACCGATCAACCGATTGTACAACATAACCTACAACTTGTTCCTTACGATCAAGCCTGTTTCTATTGTGAGGACCCAATCCATTTCGGTAATGTATATATCAACTTGTTAATATGGTCAACGCCTGAATTCGAGAAAACGTAATGAATCATGATAATTAGTTGGCACGTAGACGAGCGT